>OX246737.1:35977759-36422679 GCA_945910005.1 Isoperla grammatica | reverse complement strand
TATTTTTGACAGGCAACGAAATCTTCAATCTCTACATACCGCCTTTATAAAAGTTGATTAGTTAAAGCCACCGCCCTCTCATCGCGATGCTTGGTTCCCGAGTGGGGTTAAGTTTCACTTTCAGGACTCAACATAATATATTCAATATTATATTACAAAATTGTAGATCCGAAGACAGAAAGTGAAAACTGACACCACTGGGGATTGAACCCAGACCTCAGCTATTCTGGGCGAGCAGAAAAGCTACCTCCACGTATTTATTGAATATATATATATTTATACATAAAATCAATTTTGTCACGCTTCTTCCGAAAATTATATTTCTGCGGAGGAACAGGGGGGGGGGGGGGAGGGGGGAGGGGGTGAAGTTCGAAACTCGGCCCCGCGTCGCAAGTTGCGCAACTGTTGCCACCAAAATATATCGATTTCAGACACAAGTTTGTTAAAATTGTGGTTTGTTCACGTAAACGTTTTGCTTGCCAGACTGACAAGCCTACGGCACCGAATCGTATCTGGTGTTCTTGAATAATTCGACAGTAATATTTCAGCGCCTAAGTCGCACGCAAAGGCAAACGTTATTCTTTTTTTAAGTATCTGGCTTAGTATGGTATTAAAAATAACAGGTGGTGGAGGTTAGCGTATAGATTGGCCAGCCGATAACCAATATATTCTCATTTACATAACAGTAACTATAAACTATACAAAGCCCTGATTATGAAGAAACCATTGCTAAATTCAAACCCCATTGGACAATTACATTAAACTACGAATTAATTGCAACGCCACACATTTGATAATTAATCGATTACACATTGAAACAGTCACTAATTAGGTACATTTCAAAGTAACTAAAGCAATGTATTTATTCATGTATGGTCAGCGAAACATAATTTAACTAATCATTTAAATGTGACCGTAAATATTGTAACACCTACGCGCTGTGCTGGGATTAATACTGGATTGGATTGGTAATTTCCTTCGGAGCAAAGCGGGCCCACTTCTCATTTTCAGATCAATCAGTTCCGGCTATCACTAAGACAAGCGTAAGCTTACTCACAATCGTGGCCTGACTTACAAGTGAAAGATCTGTATTCGAGTCCCCGATGAAATCTAGCTATAACACGCATTTATAAATTAGGCTCATTTTGTATGAGAGTGTTGTAATAAAAATGTAGTTATCGTGTTTGTAAATTAAGTCATTACACTTGTTTAAGTTCAAGGGTTACAAAAAGAAGCAGTTATAATGGAGGACGCGTGAATTGAATTGAAGGCATCGAATAATTATGCTGTTTTGCAAAGGAGGACAATAAATATAATAAGTATACGTCATAAAAGAAAACATCACAGCACGAAAGATGCAGCATTAAAGATAATTACTAAAATGTAGCAAAATACATTAGATTGTATAAGTAAAGACGGGTCTTCACAAAAACGTATGATGTATAATGGATAAGCCATAACGTAAAGCGTAGTCGTAATGCTGGAACATAGGAAATACTTATACTGGCGTGCACACAAAAGTGATAGTGATAAGACACAATTCTCTGTTTAATGCATAAGAAAGTTGTGATATTTCCGCTTACGATTATAAAACCTGAAAAACGCACACTTGTCAAAACATCATGTGCACCTATGCTTTAATAATATGTTAGACTACTACATTCAAGTATGCAACCGTATAATAAATTCAGTTGGGGGCGTTCTTTCAAGCATCGTAAGTATGGCAAATAATTTCCAATTGAAAGTAGTGGTATTTAGCCACACTCTACAAAGAACTTCAAACAATGTCATGTCTTCGTCTAAACTCTTTGTGTTTACGTTTCTATGTGTACCGGCGCGCTTATGTCTTATGTTTTATGCATTATGCATTATTACGCTACGTCCTTGTGTAGACCCGCCCGGCGCCTTAACGTTCAAAATATGTTGTCCTATAGGGCACTAGCAACACCAAAGACAACAATGGAACAAATGAATTGAACTGATGGACAAACGATTCAGCTGTCAAAATAATAAAATCGCAACCATGGAAATAAAAACAAGTGTAGCAATAGTAACTGCTCGCCATTTTAAACTTTTAATGATGGACAACGACTAAGTGAAAGTTTTGTCTGTGTATTTGTTTGTTTTTTGTTTTGTTTTCCAAAATCAGAAGAAATTATTTTTTGACAGCTTGTTGTTTGTCCATCGATTCAATTCATTTGTTTCATTGTTGTCTTTTGGTGTTGCTAGTGCCCTATAGAGTATGTTATGGTATATACTCTATATTATGAATTTGTCTTTGTTCCAATAAATATAACGTTTTCAAATGTTCTTAATTATGAGAGAAAGGTGTCTCGCAACGTCATATTACAAATGTTAACGAGGAACATTTAAAAAGGGGAAATATTTATCGGAACAAAGAAACATTCTATAAGAAAGAACACTAAATTCTCTAGCTAGAGGACGCCATATTTTGATTTTCTTTTAGGTCAATTTAAAAACATTTTTGATCGATTTGAACAGATCGGAATCGGGTGTTCCACAGGCTCGGTGGACATCCTTGGAATTGTCTTGTTTATGCTATTTGCTTGATTTTAAAATGATTTGATCTTCGGTAAGCATTACACATTTCATGATCTGAATTGTATAAATTGTTAGCGTTAATAAATGTGATTACTGTATGCAAAATAAATTTACATCTTTTGTCTACGCACACGGTTACAAGAACTGATTTTCACTGGGGCCATTATACCAATATATTAATCATGTCCTTTGTTAATATACACCAGAGCATGGATTCACAAAGATGCTTATAATTAAATCTTAGTGATGTTGAACAAATCATCACTAGGTCTTACTACACATTCACAAATCAAATATAATAAGTTTGGTTGTTGAAATTTTACTATATTTTATCATGATTATTGTCGCGCGACACATGGCATGATTTATAAAACGAACCCTGGATCTTCTTGGAAGCAGGAATAAACCACAGTACTAATAAGCTACTCTAAAATACCTTGACGCAGTTGTGATGTTGGTAAAATGATTATTTTTACTTTGAACTAGAAATGTATATTTTAATAATTAATATGCAAGTGATAAAATATTATGTAAAAAGTAAAATTAATAATTGTACTATAATTTACGGTGTGCGATAGTTCATGAGATGATTGATTATAAGTTTAGCCTCATGTGTAGATCAAGCGCTGCCTAGTAATTGAAATATATTTTCTCAGTATACCTTCCTCGGCAATGTTATTTGAGTGGCACTTCATATAATGGCATAGCCAGAATATTGTATCAGCAATTTAATCTGAATTTAGCTGTGCGCAGTTCGGTTATGCATTTGTGTTGATTCGTTTGTCTCTATCCCGCTGTTGTCTGGCCATTGGTGTAACTATCTCCTGCAAAGTTCCATTGATCATTCTATTAGTCACACATAGTCAATACCAAGGTGTGCTTGGCTGGGAGACGCGTGATTCAACAACAGAAATGAGTAAGACGAGTGTGGACGATATTCCTCGAATCAAATCCATGTTTTTGCCGTCTTGTGCCGTGGGCGTGGGTTGCGCAAACTAAAATACAATCGGTTCTACGGCCGCTTATTAGAATGTCAATCAATGGAATGTCCTAAAGTCGTCATAAAGTAACTCCCCCTCATTATGTTCATGTGTTTCTAAGAACGAAGAGCATAACAAATCAAATGTAATGTGTATGTATGAGGTAATGGTTCGTAACACATATATGTGTTCTGTAACAAAGAGCTTATTTTACTGTTATGATAAGAAACTCTTTTTTTATTACAGGAATGTCATTAATCAATCAGTATATTTATTTGATTAAAATACATTTACGTATTTTGTAAGATACGCATTTTTGTTTTGCAGATTGGGATGAACGATTCAATTTTCACGGTTAGAACTTTGTTTATAGTTTAATTTGATAAGTAATTAATTCATTGGTTCCCTACCGAGGACTGGTATACATATTATGCCAATTGCTCCAAATGCGCGCAGGCTTGTATTTACTATACTTCACACACAAAATACTGATATGTCGTTCAACTAATGTGTTTACATACAAATTATGAGGGGAGTTAAAATAATAATAAATAATATTATAACCTTTCATTTAATTAATTGCATCAAATGCATGTGAGAGCTTTTATAATTTTTACTAGTATTAGTTTATTTTATAGGGAAACCGAACATAACTTTATTTTGGTATTGCACACAAGCTCTCACTTTTTCCATTTATACTATTTCAGGAGATAGTGACAATAACAAATATTTTTGGGGCTCAGTGAACGGCGAGGTCTAACGGTTTATACTTAAAAAAATGAAATGACTTTTGGGAGTAGATGGAATCCAAGTCATCATTCCTTTCTAATAAGCTTAATTAAACGATGTATTCGTATAAATTTCTAAATAAAATAAAACTGCCGTAAACTTTTATCAGATTAAATTAGTCAGTTATGGTATATTGATTAGCATTGGAATTTGAGAAATTTCTAATTAATAACAGGGGAGATTTTGATTCGAGAAATACCAAATGTCAAGGACATAGTGTGGTTGTGTGGTTCGTTTCTTTTTCTTTGCATCAGTCATAGTCTTTCTCTCTCAGAATAACTTAAATCCACTTTAAACGGAATTCATAAATTTTTTGTTATGGAGATTATATTTTCTTTTTCATTCAAGATCTTCTTAGAATGTTCTCTGTTTCAAGCCTTGGTTAGGAATAACAAGACTCACAAATATAGATGCGAATTTCTCAGTGTTGGAGAATGCCAATTTACTCTGTAGATCAAAAATTGTTAATTTATTTCGAAGGTGATATTAATTTGTATAAATGCGAAGTTAAGTTAAATTCGTGGGGTCGCTACGAGTAACGGAACGCATTACTGCACTAATTGAATGTTTTTTTTATACTTATTCGCAATTATACCGGCCAATGTAGGAGCCGCGCTACCCACTAATAAAGTTTTACCTTAAAAAAACGTTAAGCGTATCTTATCTTTCTTATTTATTTCTTTTGTGCAATTTCCATTCAGCTGTAAAAAATAATGAATATGAAGGACAGGTAGGAGCTGTGTATTGTGAGTCGACTCAATTACAAATCTGTTGACGGTGTCTGTGAAGGTTATATCTGGAGATGCCATCTGCGCGGTCTCAGGGCCATCCCGCTGTTTTACGAGTGCATAGAAATTTGTCAGTTTTAATTATTTGCAATAACCTTTGATAATCAAAAGCGATTATTTGTCTTAATCAATCGGGAACAGTTGAGAGATTCAACATTAAGATTTAGATGTTTCTATAGAACGTCTTGTCGGCAGAAATAAATTATTATAATGAAATAAATAACTTTACACGAAAAGTAACATGATAAAAAAAAAAAAAAAAGTGATCACACTGCAAAGAAAATTAACAGTGGGATGTGATATTATGGTTGTGATGGTGATCATAATTCTACTGATCATACTCTGGTGATGGTGGTGACCGATGTGATATTATGGTTATGATAGTGATGGTGATGGTGATGTTTACTGCCACGACTGCTCCTACGACTAGATATTTGAGACTCAAGGATATTATGTTGACGTAATGGAATGGGTGCACCTGCTTCCTTGTATGATTTTTTGTTGTATCCACGGATTGCACTGAGCGACGCTACTGTATGGTTCCTTTGCTTTGTTTGTACCTCTTTGTGGTTTCGTTGGGGGAGCAATCTGTGATGTAATTTAGTGTCCTGGATCCAGAGCTTTCACGATAATGTTATAAATAAACACTGACATAAAAAGCGCTATTGCATTATGCCATTGTTTTGCACTGGGAGGAAGGAAGTGGCCATTATTGATGATATCTTAAAGATTCCATATATCATGTATACCACTTTTTATTTCCCTAGTCGCTTTTTATTCTGAAAGGTTTATGGAAGATTTGTTCTTATGTGAAGAAAAGGGTAAAACACACGAGATTGTATTGAAACTTGTCTTCCCACTCACGAGAAATAGTTTCTTATACCTATCATGATGTTGAAACAAATTATACGCCAGAAAAGCTGCATGCCTCAACTTACAAGAATACTCTTTGGATTTTAATAGTACCACTAGGCAGGCTCTTAAGATTATTTAGATAAACCTAGAGCCATGTTCGCCTAAACACTCAACAATAACAATTAATTAATATGGCGTAATTGGAATCCACATGAAACTTATCAATCTTCATATGCGTGCTAATACACTGTTGAACCTATCTTTAGCCACAATCTAATTAAGTAGACTGTAATTAAAAATAGTTTTAACGATTTAGTGTACAACGTAGAGTCATTTAGTTGTTAGCAGTAAACTAAGCTGTTAATCGCTTTATAATAATGTATAATTTAATGGATCTCCTTAATATTGCCCAACGATTAGGCCCACTAAATTTATCTGGTTTCGTTCGTGACACGAGATCGCTCCGGTTCACTTTCAACAAGAGTGATTAGACAACAAATCATTACACATTTTTAATGATTAATTAATAGCGGTGATTTTGCATCATGATGGATTAGCATTCAGACTGGCGCATTGTCACAGAGTTTGTCGTCCCTGGTGCATGGTTGACATAAGAAGCATTGGGTCTACATGATATTGTACACATACATGCACACCACATTTTGTTTAGTATTCATTATGCTTAGCAGCATCGCATTGCTGGAATAATAAGAGAATTCATCCTTATTTCAATCCCAGACGGCAAGATGAACTTCCCTCGTACCCCTAATACATATACGCATGCATACATATGCACGTCTGTGCTCGACTGACAAGACAGTTCGTGTTATACACACACACAACAATACAATTTAGCGCCACATGCGTTTCAAAATTAAGTCAATTATTGAATTACCCGTATAGTCCAGCATCAAAGTGTCGAAAATCATAGTCCTGTGCAATTTCGAGGAAAGAGTATAGCACCATATACCATTGTGTTCATGAGGTTTTACAGTATTTAGCGCACTTTGGTGCCAGAGCGATATCCGCGACTGGGGGCGGGGGCGGTGCCCCCAATTTTGACTACACTTTGCATTGAATATCGCTCAATTACGGCCAAACGGTTGGTCTGACAACGAAAATGATGATTATAAAATATATTTGTGTTTAATTGACAAATATTTCCTTGTCACAATTATTCATGTACGGTACAAAGTGCGAAAGCTATCGTCAATTAAGTATAAAATTAATATATTCTCAATATATAAAACCATGGGACAACCATATATTATCAAAACATTACAAGCACATTCATACACGTTTAGAAATGTCAGAGTGTTTCCATATCGGTGATTTTTTTTCATAATTTTATCTTTAAGCGATTGGTATTAGTGAAGTATTAAAGACAAGAATACGTGGGGCTTTTGTGCGCCTGCTAAACACAAGTGTAATGCATAGAAGCATTGGCAATCATAATATTGTACTATTTCGAAAGAAAAGTACACTTATATCTTCGTTTTAGTTTGTAAAATAATAATTTGGATGGTGCCAAGCTCCAAAATTAGGCGTTTACAAGTTATACATAAAAAACAAAATGGCCACTCTCATGAGGTTTTTCCTATTTATCTTCACAATCGTGTATTTTTTGGCAGAACTTAATATGACAAAAATTGTTTCTAGTAACATTCTACACACAAATGATACTTAGATATTTTCATAGGAAGTACTACTTACGTACAAATTTAATTTTTGTATGTTTGCATCTGAACTCAAATGTACAAAACTTGGCTCCCGTTCGCTTCTTGATGAAGCAACTGTGTTCTACGGGAGTGGTCTTAATATCTTCTTTTAAGCTCATCAAATAATAATATTGATGGTGCCAAGCTCCAATGATAGGCGTTTACGAGTTGCATGTGAAAAACAAAATGGCTGTCACTTCAGGTGGTTTTGGCAATTTATCTTCATAACCGTACTATTTATGACAAAATCTAACATGACAAAAAATATTCCTTGTAAAATTCTACATACAATTCATATTCAGGTATTTTCATATGATTTACCATTTACCTACAAATTTAGATTTGTGTATGTTAATCTGTACTCAAATGTACAAGCATTGGCTCCCCTGGGCTACTTGATGAAGCAAGTATGGACTATGGGAGTGAGCTCAATCTCTTCCTTTTAGCTTATAGAATAATAATTCTGATGGTGCGAAACTCAAGTACTAGGCGTTCAAGAGAAACACGTAAACAAAAAAAAACATTTTAGTACTAATTAACATGGAGAAATTTTTATTTTTAGGTTAATAGGAAGTCCTATAAAAATATGTAAATATCATATGTGTGTACAATTTTACAAGAAATAATTTTTGTCATATTAAATTTTGTCATAAAACGTACGGTTATGACGGTAAATTGGAAAAACTACCTATAGTGGTGGCCATTTTGTATTTTACGTGTAACTCGATAATGCCCCATATTTAAGGTAGGCACCATCACAATTATTACTTTATAAGCTATAAAGAAGAGATTGAGCCCACTCCTATACTTGCTTCATCAAACAACCGACGGATGTACATCTGAATACACCCTATTTGCGGGCATTTTGTTTTTTGCGTGTTTCTCTTGAACGCCTAGTACTTGAGTTTCGCACCATCAAAATTATTATTCTATAAGCTAAAAGGAAGAGATTGAGCCCACTCTCATAGTCCATACTTGCTTCATCAAGTAGCCCAGGGGAGCCAATGCTTGTACATTTGAGTACAGATTAACATACACAAATCTAAATTTGTAGGTAAATGGTAAATCATATGAAAATACCTGAATATGAATTGTATGTAGAATTTTACAAGGAATGTTTTTTGTCATGTTAGATTTTGTCATAAATAGTACGGTTATGAAGATAAATTGCCAAAACCACCTGAAGTGACAGCCATTTTGTTTTTCAGATGCAACTCGTAAACGCCTATCATTGGAGTTTGGCACCATCAATATTATTATTTGATGAGCTTAAAAGGAGATATTAAGACCACTCCCGAAGGTCACAGTTGCTTCATCAAGAAGCGAACGGGAGCCAAGTTTTGTACATTTGAGTTCAGATGCACACATACAAAAATTAAATTTGTACGTAAGTAGTACTTCTTATGAAAATATCCAAGTATCATATGTGTGTAGAATGTTACTAGCAACAATTTTTGTCATATTAAGTTTTGCCAAAAAATGAACGATTGTGAAGATAAATAGGAAAAACCTCATGAGAGTCGGCCATTTTGTTTTTTATGTATAACTGGTAAACGCCTAATTTTGGAGCTTGGCACCATCAAAATTATTATTTTACAAGCTAAAACGAAGATATAAGTGTACTTTTCTTTCGAAATAGTACAATATTATGATTGCCAATGCTTCTATGCATTACACCTGTGTTAAGCGGGCGCACAAAAGCCCCACGTATTCTTGTCTTTAATACTTAACTAATACCAATCGCTTGAAGATAAAATAATGAAAAAAAATCACCGATATGGCAACACTCTGACATTTGTATACGTGTATGAATGTGCTTGTAATGTTTTGATAATATATGGTTGTCCCATGGTTTTATATATTGAGAATATATTAATTTTATACTTAATTGACGATAACTTTCGCACTATCTACCGTACATGAAAAATTATGACAAGGAAATATTTATCAATTAGACACAAATCTATTTTATAATCATCATTTTCGTTGTCAGACCAACCGTTTGGCCGTAATTGAGCAATATTCAATGCAATGCGTAGTCAAAATTGGGGGCACCGCACCCGCCCCCAGTCGCCGATATTGCTCTGGCACCAAAGTGCGCTAAATACTGTGAAACCTTATGAACACATTGGTATATGGTGCTATACTCTTTCCTCGAAATTGCACAGGATTCCATTTGATGCTGGACTAGTAGCTTGATATACTGGTAGAGCGGAAGTGAATATGCCAGTCGGGAATAAAACCGGATGAGTAAACACAGATATCAATATCCTTAATACCTGCTGAGTATAATGTTTTAGTAACTAATGCAGTGTACGGGGCCAAATAATGTTTTTATTTTTCCTTGGTTTTAAACTATAACACATCTCTCTATGTATTTAATGTGTATGATATTGATAGTGTCTATGTTTATATTATAGGTACGGTATTAAGTAATTAAGATATTGATAAAGAATTTAATCACAAAACGCCAAAAGAAATATATATATTTATTTTGGTTTTTTAGTGGGCGTTATATATTATATATGTGGAGAAAGATATCATTTTGTGGTATTATACAAATCAATTATAAAGCTTTATTTAAAACAAAAAAATCATCGTTTTGACCATGAATAGACCTGCCTTTCTCAAGATACAAAAACAAACCGAACATACCGTAATAACGCAACTGGTAATAATAAAACTAATACAAATTATTGTTTACAATTTGTAGGTAACAAAATTTAAAAAAACATGTATATTTGATATTGATTAATTAATATATTATGTGTGTCTTTTATTATACTAACACAATATCATCAAAATAGCGCTTACTTTAAAAAACATTTTCTTGTTAATCTTCATTGAAGACCTATATGAGAGAAAAAAATTGGACCATTTGCATATTTGCGTGTTCTCGTAATGCATTTACATGATTAATTTATATTACTTTACTGTAGTAGTTAAATCTGCGGAAACCGGGTCCAGCAGCCATTTTGTGTGCGTCGGTGCATAAATGTTGGTGAAAACCACAATAAGACATTAGCTCTGGGCCCTGGGGGTCTAAGCATTGACTACAGCCAGATGCACATAACTTGAAACTGTTTTGCCGTTAGCGTTTGTTTCTGCCATACGGTCTACATATATTGCTTTCTTTTTATTTTCGCGCTATTTTCATTCAAAGGTTTTTATGTCCAGTGAGTAGTGAATGATAAACTGTGAAGCTCAAAAACAGATTACTTTTAGAATGATATATGAAATGGTGTATTTACAAAAATTCTAAAGGTGTGTCTGTATTTCCTATAGATACATTTCAACGGAAATGTATGTTATGCGGCACATGTGCTGAATACGGTACAAGGAAACATGGATAAATTTCACCTATACAAGAAATAACACTTGCGCCTGGAAACCAGCATTTTAGTAGATTTAGGATTTAGATTAAGCAATAAAGTAGAGTATAATACACGTAGCACAAACACAACACAAAGATATAAAGTAGCATGCATTCATATAAAGAAATATATGCGTGACACACTGTTAATTATTACTTAGAAGAAATGTTTGGCGTAGTTTATTTTTACTGTTTTCAATTCTTGTCTATTACAGCCCTAAGCATAAACATACGTTAAAAATACTTATAATTTAAACCATGATTTCATATAAAGTAGGCTTATCTACATAAATTTATCAAAGCATTTCACGTCTATTAATTGTTGGTCTATACTCGTTAACGTAACTTTTAAAAATTGAAAGTGATATGTTAATAAAAAGGATCCAAACTTTAATGCCAATCTCAATATATTTTAAGACCATTGCCATCATTATACGTGCTGTGATACTCGTATTGCTAAATAAAACACGAACATTCTCATCATTGGTACAACGCAACTATATACAAATTATGAAAATATGAATAATTTTGTAATTTAGTATGTGTATTCTGAAATAACTTTGTATTTACGACACTTGAAATATTGATGCCAAACCGTGCGTCACTTCACTACTAGATTACTGTCCAGAAGATACAAATTTGTTAGTATATATGCACCAATAAAATATATAGTACTATATAATACTTTATATTAAGTTACTATAAATGTAGTTATACCTTAGACAATAAATAGAGTATTCATAGTTATTTATTATACCTGAAAAAAAATTTAAAAATCAAACTAAGTTTTGACATCTTCATTTTAAGGAACTATGCAACATTCTAGACTCAGATGTATGACTCAGATGACAACGCAAGCGAGTGCAATGCAACCTTCACAACAATATGTAGACTTTATGTAATGTCATTACATCTATATATTGTGTCCTAATAACGCATATAACCGTTAAATCGTTCTGTGTTTCTTATGCACAGTTGTCAGTAACCATTTCCATTTCTGTGTTTCTTATGCAGAGCTGTCAGTAACAATTCCCATGTTCTTGTTTTTTTTTTAAATTCCATTTGTTAGCGAAACTTTTAGTTCGCTGAACATAGTTGGTAATGCCACTCAGCTGTTTCTTGCCGTAGTTATTTATTTAACGTGGTACTGGATAAAATCTGTTTGGTACTTTTAACAGAGGTAAGTAATTTGTTATAGAAGACTGTGAGGTTGCTCGGGACGTGCTTATGGATTACTGGCAATTTAGACTCCGTCTTTGAAATACTACTCCAAAATGTAACAGTCAAACAGGTGAAACTCACTCACAACGAGAGGGCGAGTAAATTCTCGCCTTGGTCTTGAAAAGTTCTTGAAAAGTCAGATTTATAGAAAGTTTTTCAACGTAATAATGTGATCTCTACCATCGTAAATGATAACAATTTTAAAGTACCGCAATTGGTAAACACATTTCTTATTCAAGTGGGCTTCACATGTTCCACTTTGTTGGGCCCACTGGACGTTTTTACTAAGAGAAATACTTTAAATAATGAAATGAAAATGAATGAAAACTGGAGGAGAGAAGCACAAATGGGGACACTAACTAGGAAGTACATAAGTAACATGATGCGGATGAACGAAAATGATCATACAGTAGGCGCACAAGTACAAATGCCATGTCAGAACACACAAACTGACAATACTCACATAGGAAAGAAGGATTTTCACACAAGGTGGGTGTGGAGAACAAGAAGAAAATAAGAATAAATCAAACGATGGTACAAGGGAAGAAACGTGACATTAGACCCAGAAGAAAAAGATGTAGGCCAAACCTCAGCAAACCTACAATGATGAAAATAGGAACCCTAAACATAATCACTTTGAATGGGAAAATCGAAGAACTAGTAGATGTCATGATAACAAAAAAACTGGATATATTAGGACTGAGTGAAACAAAATGGAAGGGGGTGGGGACTAAGGAACTGAGAGGAGGTTACAAGCTACTGTGGTCGGGAGCAAATGAAGGCAAAAACGGAGTGGGCTACATAATCAGTCCTAAGTGGAAAGAATATGTCATATACATAGACAATATAAGTGACAGACTGATGAAAATAAAAATACAAGTAAACAAAGCAACCTTAGAGATTATCCAATGTTATGCACCCCAAGTAGGAATAGCAATGGCAGAAAAAGAGGCATGGATTAAACAACTAGAAGAAAGTATTACCGAGAAAAAAGTAATAGTCATGGGGGATCTCAATGCTAAGGTGGGGAAGGATAGAAAAGGCTTTGAAGAAGTACTAGGGGCGCATGGATACGGACCAAGAAATAAAGAAGGAGAGAACCTGCTACATATGTGTGCGAGGAGTGGTCTGAGAGTAGCAAATAGCTGGTTCATGAAGAAACACAATCAACAAATAACAAGATACTCCTGGGATGGCACATCGGAGTCTGTAATTGACTATATAATTATAAGCACCGACATAATCAGAGAAGTCACAGATGTTAAAGTAATACCAAGTGTATCGTTAGATGGAGACCATCGACTTCTGGTAAGCCATATGAGAGTTGACACCATAAACCAAGCCCATGGTAGTTACCCCAGGATGAAACTACCAAAAATCAAGATATGGAAGTTACAGGAAGAGACTGCCAGACTGTCCTTTAAGAAACTGATAGAGGATAAGTACCCAAAACAAGACCTGAAATCAGTAGAGGAGGAGTGGAAGCTACTAAAATCAACATTTGTTAGTAGTGCGGAAGAAATATGTGGGAGGGCAGGGGGCAAAAGAAAGGAAAAGGAAACCGTGTGGTGGAATGAAAGAGTGAGAGAAGCTGTTAAACGTAAAAATGTAGCCAGAAAGGAAAATGATCAGAACAGGTCGGAAGAAAATGAAAACAAATATAGAAAATACAAGAAGGAAACTAAGAAAATAGTAATGGAAGAAAAGAAAATTTCTATGGAACTATTTGCAGACAAGTTAGAGAGGGACTTCGAGGCAAATAAAAAACTAATATATGGACTTATAAGAAACAAAAGAAATAAAGGAGATACGACAAGATATCTGACCGATAACACTGGAACACTTGTTACTGACCCAAATGAAATAAAAAACATGTGGAAAAACTACTTCCAAAAACTACTAAATATGCCTATCAATGAAAATCCTAACCAAACTCTAGAAACCAATCCAACAGAAGAAAGCAACACAAGCAACAATGGGGAAACAATCGGAGAAACTACAAGTAATACAATATCTAGACAGGAAGTAACCGAAGCAGTAAAATACATGAAAAATGGAAAAGCAGCAGGAGAAGACGAAATAGTAGTAGAAATGATTAAAGCAGCAGGGGTGACAGGCATAGATTGGATATGGAGAGTTATTAGTGCAGCGTGGAGAAATAAGAAGGTGCCAGAGGACTGGGGGAAGGGAATAATAGTACCAACCTTCAAGAAAGGGGATAAGAAGAAGTGTGGAAACTATCGTGGAATAACCCTGATGAGCCAGTGTGCAAAAATATACGAAAAAATACTAGATCGTAGACTACGACAACAAGTTGAGCCAAATATGAGAGAGGAACAATACGGGTTTAGGGCTGGCCGCTCAACCATTGACCTCATATTTGCACTCAGACAAATAATGGAAAAAAAGTGGGAACAGGAAGAAGAAATGTACATGGTCTTCTTGGACCTGGAAAAGGCATACGACAGTGTCCCAAGAGCAAAAGTCTGGGAATGCCTAAAAGCGGCAGAAGTGGATAAGTGCCTAGTGTCAAGAATACAAAGTACATATGCCATAAGCAAGAGCTGCGTACAAACACCACTGGGTAGAACGACTTGGTTTGAAATAAACAGTGGACTACGACAAGGTAGTGTGATGTCTCCTACACTGTTCGCCATTGTGATGGATGCCATACTTCGAAAAGTAGAACCAACTGAAAACAAAATGTCAAAGACAATGATATTTGCAGACGATAGTGAGATGGGGAGATTCCATTCAAGAAGTCCAGAAATGTATAGATAAATGGAATGAGGAAACACAGGAATTTAACATGAAAATAAGTAGTGAAAAGAGTGAAATGGTAATAGTAACCAAGAAAAGTAAACCAAACCAGAAAAAGATAACACTACGTGGAGAAGAGCTGTCGATTGCAGAAGAATTCAAATACCTGGGAAGTATGATGACAAAGGACGCCAAAATAACAGCAGAAATATCAAGGAGAATCGTACTTGCAGACAAGTTCTACCAAAGTGTACGAAAACTACTATGGAAAGAGGAAATATCAAGCAGATGTAAAATGCTATTATACAAAATGTACTTCCTCCCAATTTTGTCTTATGCATCAGTGACATGGACAATAGGAGGAAAGGACGAGAGCAGATTACAAGCAGCAGAGATGAAATTCCTAAGAAGTGCAGTGGGCGTAACGAAACTGGACAAGGTACGAAGCAAAACAATAAGACACAAATTAGGAGTGGAAACTCTACAAGACAAAATAGGAAGAGAAAGACTTAGGTGGTATGGACATATGAAAAGAATGAAGGAAGACAGAATCCCAAGAAGAGAATTTGAACGTACATGTGGGGGAGTACGAAGAGTAGGCCGGCCAAGAGATAGATGGAGGGACCAAATAAAGCAAAGCATCGAAGAAAGAGGTGAATCATGGGATAGGATTAATGAAGAAAGACGCTGGGAAGACAGAAAGAAGTGGAGAGAATTATTAGAAACGGCAGTTATAGAAGAAAACGAAGAAGATGAGGTGCTGAGCCTGGCTAGCAAGCACTAGAAGATAGCCCGAGAAACTGGTGACTTGTCACCCCCCGACCCGACGAATGTTGGATAAGGGTGTTTGATATATATATAATGAAATAAAGAATTGTTGTTAACGTGTGAATAATTGCCGCGTCGGTCAACGTTTCATCCTAATTTTCTAGGAAAAGACCCTTTCAACAACAATCTAATATTCAACAACTCAGAGCCGTAAAAGAATAAATCAAGAAATGTTAATGATAAGACATTAAAATAAATTTTAAAATTTCAAAATTACAAAATGTCGGGATATTTCGTTGCGTGACTTGCCTCCATCACTTGTTTGCTTCCTAGGGTGTAAAAACACCCTTTGCTTGTTTCAACACGCGGCTTGCATGTTTTCGTCTAAACGCACACTGATTCATTTTGGATTATTTGTCGAATTCTTTCACTTTTTCAAAACATGTATATTTTTTTAGTAGTAAAATTCGACAGGGTGTGAACGATTTTCCATTCAATACAAAATATATTGTTCTTTCAATGTAAATAAATCATCCGCTTGCATCTCTAAAAAATGTATTTTCATGACGTAAATACTCTTTTTAATTTTACCACGATAAGAAATACGAAGGCTTCAACGGAAAGCTGTCAAAACCTTCAAGTGTTGGTGCACAGGCCACCATTATCGGTTATCTCTCGCATTCAAAGACTTACTCTCAGCTCAGTCTAGGGTTACCACGTTCTAATTAAGTTAAGTATTTTGAATTCTCAAAGCGAAACACTTTGCTGTGTTGGGTCAAATTAAAAAGACAATCAATCTCAAACGTAGATGTGATATGAATAGCCAAGTCTAGCGAACTAATGCGGATTGGCATACCGTATATATATCTTGATGCTGTGAAGCCGAAGCTGGATTTGAATGAGATCACCATCCATTCATTGTCAGAATAATAATTAATGTTCGTCCGTCTTGAATTAGTGAAGACGGGATTCGTAAGCCAAAAAATACAAATACATTTGATGGATGACACGTTTGGTATTTTGAAGTTTGTTAGGGCATTCATTTTCAATTTTCTGTTTACGGACCACTTCTAAAAAACATTGCCTTCCACACAGCGTTGATACATACACTGTACACAATTAAGAAGAAAGAAGAAGGTTATAAATTACATATACATGCCCGTATGGTCGATGCTGTCTACTATAGGTAGTAATTAATTATTAATTAGTATTCATCTTTGACTACACTAATCGTTATACGGTTCATATGTGTGTTAAAATAACAGTATACATTCTGATTTAACCTTCGTCAAGAGGTAGAACGATGCGGTAACACTGCAAGGAACTTACTTGATAGTTACCTCTATGGTTGTTGTCGTGTATACACGGATCAAGGATAATCGAGACGACGTGGCTCTCTGTTGTACTAACTTAGTCAACCTGGAAAATAAATTCATATTTTGCTGACTGCTCTGATGTTTACACGAATCTGGAATAATTACATTCATATAATATTAGGTAAATATTCATTTCGCTGAAACTATTGATTGCATCAATAGCATCAATTGCAAAATACAGCTCCGCCGACTGTTCTACGGTTATACCTGGTCCCGCACACTCGCCGACTGGCAAGAAGAGATTTTGGAATTTCGGATTTTCGGACATTTCTCACGATAAAGAAAATTATCTATATTATTGTTAATTTATGAAATACCAGTTTAAAAAAAATATAAAGCTGCGCCCCCCCCCCCCCCCCCCCCTCTAAAAAACACCTTTGAAGTTGCACTATGTTCTTACGTCACCAAAGGCTTAGGCTTAGCACAAGAAGAATAAACTTCTACACAAGTTTCGAACCCTCCAAGAGTGGTCGGCAAGATAAAGCACATAAAGATTACAAGAGAGTTTCACCTCGAGACTTTCTGTCATGTTTTGGGAATCGTCTTCGTGAATGGTTCTCATAGCTGAGATAACCTCTACCCAAGTCACATTTCTTGAATTTGTGCTGAGAATATACAGTGCGTTCGTAACCTTACGTGACACGGCAAGTGTTAAAGACTTAACATTCAAATCGAGTGAGTGATCAAGATACGAATTATCATGTAGTTTGTTGTGCTTACGCCAGTGGCGTATTCACGGGGGGGGAGGGGGGGGACAAAACCCCCCCCTTTTGCAAAGGAAACATGGAAAATGACCGTTTACATTTCAATAGACAGTATTTCAATAGACAGTATCAAAAGACAGTATTTCAATAGACAGTTAGTAGTACTTTTTTTTTAGTAGTTGGTAGTTTTACTTTATAATTATTGTATACTGTTGTAATTATTAAAAGCAAAAGCAATGCGGAAAATATGCAAATTATTGAATGAGGTTCCTTTTATTAGCGGTGCTAAGGAAAAAATGTGTTGCCAGAAACTGAGTAATCATGTTTCAGTTGGCCGCTGTAAAACGCACAGATTTGCACTAAAATGACCTTGACGAGAATTTTTTCGGGCAAGCCCCACACCCCCCCCCCCCCCACCACCCCGGAAACCCAATTATGTTTCGGTTCCACTCTCTATAATATGGGTTGAAAACCCCCCCTTTCCCAATTCCTGGATACGCCACTGGCTTACGCAGTTAGTTTAAAATGCCATTCTTGACAGTCTTTAGTATGCTACACAGGAAGGGCGTGTAGGAACTCGCGTGTAACTAGGGGGGGGGGGGGGGGGGGGGGGGGGGCTGGTCGTGAAGACTTTTGTAGTTTACTATCACGTAAGGAAAAACGAGAGGAGACTTTCCTCGTCTTTCTTCCCTTCCTACGTCACCGGATTATGATTGTGTGTGTGTTGATTCTTTATCAGAATATATCTATCTCTTATTGTCGGGACCGATCGGGGTGGCTCAACGGTAGAACGCAAGACTCTAATCCAAGAGACCATATGTTCGATTCCCTATCCAACATTGCAGACTGAAGACGTTTCTAGGTACTCCAACGAGAAATTATTATTATCAGGGTCAAGCCGTATGGAACGAATTGACATGGGTTCGAACCCCGCACGGGCTTGAACTGTTGGTCGCAACAATGTGTGGCCCCCTCCCTCTACAAACAAAACATATTATTACCTGGTGGTCAAGTGTTTTAAGTCGTATCTTGCCAATAATATTGTGTGCCAGATAACATAACCAGTGACTGCAACGAGTGAACAAATATAGCTTATAACGATCAAGGTACGAAGTGTAACATAGCGAGAAGTTGTTCAATAAAATATGTCAGTTTCATATATGTCCTTAATGAATTGTTGCAAAGTTACAAAACATTTAATATTATAAGGCGTAAGTAACTGTAACATTCACCTACATTTCGTTCTTATCAAATAACTGTACCTGCATGTGTGCAATACTTCTTTTTCATTTCTTGCACATTCTTGCACCAGGAGCAATGTAAACAATATTCTGACCAGTGGGCCCTACTAAGCTATGCAGTATGCACAGCTATATCTAGCTTAACTTACATATATACCGTACAACCTGAAAGGGTATTAATGCAATTACTTCCGCCGTCAGAGTTATATTGCTTTACTTTAGTTTATTTCCACTTGTATTCAGGACTTTTTAGTGATAGTATTTCGTTAACGTCCGGGTCTTTGATAAATGCTCGCCCTTTATCCAGGTAAAAATCAACAATAACACTCAAAAGGATATTTTTTCCTAAAACAAAAACAGACATAAAACAAGAAAGTCTGAAGAATGCTTAAGTACTGCGTGGCAGCGCTTCCGGCTCCGGTCTGGAAGCCACAAACCTCGTTATACGTGCCACGGAATGCCGGAAGAGTTGCCATTTCCTCAGAGTGAGTTTTTGTGGCTTTCCTGTTTTTATTTTCGTGTTTTCAAGTCTAGACTTTGTATTCTTGTGTTTAAAGACATTACACGTCCCATATGTTAGTGTTTAGAGAGGGGATGTAACCACCGCCTGCCTTTGTGGAAATAATCACTTTGCGGCATTAAACAATTATAGGAAGGGAGAATAAAAAATAATTGGTAAACGCTCTGTTAGGAAAACGCGTTTGAACAAACAGATTTCATAGACACCACAGATTGTTTCAGAGCAACGGAATCGCGAAATCTCCTAATTTCCATAAAATTATGCAAATATGAACTAGGGAACTTTGTCGCAAAAACACAGCCTAATTGGCATTTATACTGCTTTCATGCATGATCGGTTCCAATTTATATTTTAGTGCTGTGAAATGTAGACTTTTTCTTCTATGGCATGCCATTCATTATGGCCCAAATCTCCTGCATTTACAGCAGAATTGGATATAAAAATAAATACATACAAACACACCACGTTGACAAATATATAGCATTAATACAAGAATGACAGTGTACATTTATATATTATTGATATAAATAAATCTAACAGCAAATATTACTATAGCTACACAAATGACACATAGGTTACAAACTGCAAACACAATAACATGAAACATTGTATTTGGTATGGATAATATCCGTCAATTGTTCAAACCACACACAACTCATCCACGTACACATCACACCACGCACACTACCCCATACCCTGACTCGATCAGTCAGTGTATTTGCTAACACTATTACTAATTAGTAGCTATTTTCTATTTTCACATACGAAATGTTTGTTTTTGCCTCCAGTCAAAATGGTCTGTGCATGACCATACGGTGTCCCGGACTAAAAGTCACGCCCGCGTTGCGTTAGTGAATTGCATTTATAAGAAATAATTTTCAAACTCAACCAACATATGAGATTTATATTCGCTAATTTCTCATTTGCTTGAGCTCGTGGACATGTCAAGAAATTAGACAAAGATAAGCTATTAAAACACCTACAGAATTTAGTTTATTTAGGCTAGTCCGATAAAAGTCAATTACAATCAACAGTAAATTTGATCGATTCATATCTCCCAGCCTTTAATTTAGGTGCACGCGTTTTTTAAAATGATCTATGCAGAACTCATAACCAAGGGCGATAATAATTTAAGGATTTAATTTAAACGCCGCATTAAGATCGTCTTAGCATTAACAGATAAGATAAATACAAGAAACGACTGTTACACCTTATTATCGATTATACTATGGTGACGTAGTATTGATATGAAGCGTCGTCAAACACATTCTTGTCAATACTGGTTCTCCAATACGACCAATGAGAACCCACAAGAAAACAAGTTACACTTCTAAAAGAAGTCCGAAAATTGAATTAATGATTCGATTTTATCAATTACAATAATTATACACGATACGCAAAGAATTCAGAATGCTTTACACTAACAAATAATTAATAATAGCATTCTTATAAACTTATCATTATTATATTTGGAAATCAATTTTGAAGAAGGTCACAGTAATTATTGTCCAGTATTTGATTCCACCAATAATTACTTTAAAAAATAACATTAAAACAAGTTAGCTTGCCTGAGGCTTGGCCACTTGACTTCTCCACACGAAGTTGTGCCTCGCGGTCAGCTGGAGAGCCCACGTAGTTAATCTAATTAGTTATAATTCAATGATCTGAAGTAAAGGGCGCTTTCAAAATACTGCCTTAGGATTGTTCAAATTATTCAAATAAATTCATATTCACGTTATATATTAAACGATTTACATCAGCGCACAATGATTTTACTGCTAGCTACCAGGATATGTGTTTCTGTTTTTTTCTCTGGTAATAAGTGATTTTCCTTTATTTTCCTCGGACAGTGTTTTGAGTGTAAACACCGATGATTGATGAGGTGTTTGGAATCCATCAACAGCCTGATTGTTTTCCTCGTTCCCACATACATTAGCAAGTCACGTGATAGTTGGCCAGAGAAACGCTAGCATTATAGTTCATATATAGAGTATAGACATTGTCATCCGGCCGTTCGTTGGTCTGTGGCCTTATTTTTGTCCGACTCTCCTTCATCATTAGCTATTCAGAATTATTCAAAACTGGATCAACCTTCTATTTTGCCAATGCAAATATGAGCGAACAGTAAATCATGACTTGGTTCATTAACGAAACAAAAAAGTGTGTGAGAACCGATGGCTCGACCGCACGCCCCTTTCGGCCATTCATTGAACCGGGTTAGTAACGATTAAACATTGACTTTTTGCTGAGCTGAATGAGCGAAGGCGACGCTGGTCCTGTTTGGCTTCGCTTGAAGGAGTGCCCTGGGGTTAGGCCCAGTTAATTATAAAACTCACCGACAAGTGCAAAATATTAAAACGTGTTATTAAAAACAAATTTCCGGGGTTACTTGGTTTTCCCTACATGTTTTTACTGCGAGTCTTCGATACAATGCACGAAAACTGTAACATCCTTATAAACATTTAGAGCATAACCGTAAACAGCCCTACCCAAAGTGTCCTACCTTTCGGAGAAATTTACAGGTTTTGAACATGTGTGCGTGCATTGGTGGTGGTGTGTGTATGCGTGAGAGAGAGAGAGAGAGAGAGAGAGAGAGAGAGAGAGAGAGAGAGAGAGGAGAGAGAGAGAGAGAGAGAGAGAGAGAGAGAGAGAGAGAGAGATTGTGTTATGTACCGCGGTAAAAATATATTTCGTAGAAATCCCTGATAGAGTGCACACTAGCTTTTCCGGATGTATCCTTCTTCAGGCGACTAAAGTTTTTGGTGTATTTAGGTTAGGTATCTAAATAGTTGGTAAACTAAGAAATCTTAGCAATCGTAGCATTCGCCTTATAATGAGGAAACCTTCAGAAAAACTTCAGGATTACAGGTGTGTCGAATCGAACTGGGCGACCTCCCGAATTAGGGTATCGCGTGTTCTGATACGTGCTCCTCTTCAGACCTATAACTAACTATGTTTGGATAGTTAGAAAAGTGTGCGTGTGAGGATTGAAGTATATATATTGTTCCCGGTAGCGACAATACACACAGGCACTTCTTTCTGCTGGTGTGAGGACCCCCCCTCACCCCCCCCCCCCCTCTCTTCCTGGCCGCAATTCAACATCGCCCACAAACACCCTATCGAAGCAATTATTTACTTTATGACAGTCTAATTATAGCTCTTTTTATCGTTTATGACAGTTTTAAAAGATTTTACCAAAAACTGTACGATACTGTCGTTATTATGTGTTCCGTTTTGTTTGAAAGGAAAAATAAAAAGTTTAAATACAGGTTTATAGGTAGAATGTTGGTTGTTTAACTAGAACTTTATTGCTACAAGTTTTTTAAGGGATATCCGGTATCCACTGAGAGTAAAGTGCAGGTGTAACAATAAGAGGACGTTATTTCTCAATCAAGCTGTCCAAAATATAACTAGACTTCGACTGTACTGTGAATATTGTATTTGTTATTTATATTGTACTACAAAACCTGTTACGCAAATTAGTAGAGGCAGCATTGTTTTTGTATTTATATTTTATATGTTTTACATGTGTGTAGTGTAGATAGCACTGCTAGAGCGGTGCATCATGTAATTAATAACTGAAAACATGGCCTTTGAGATCACCGTATAACATGATTTGTAAGGAGCTATTCAAATATGACTTGGGGATAAACTGCAAATAGTACGAAATATTTTTGTGAACATCGTTTTTAACTTCATCACAGTATATTGTCCACTACAAACTGGATGTATAATCTAATTCCGAGTTTTTGTTGGGGAATTATATTCTATTCGAAACGAGAAAGAGATGAAGGTGAGGGATAATCGAAACATCTATATGCCTTTGTTGGATTCAAAGAACTCTCGTTCTTATCCCCTCAAATCTGCACCAGGCGGCTACAATTAAAACAATTTGCAATTTAATTCTCAATAGTTAAATTTTCAGTTTGTATAAATGGTTACCAATTTTACGTAAAACTCACGTGACAGATTTATAAAACATTGCTTCTTGAAAATTGTGACGGTTTGCAGCCTTTCCGAAGATCACGTTTTCTGAATGTCTCTATAATAATTGTTCATAACATTTTATATACAATGAGCTTACTTGGCATTATACATTTATAATACACACTTTATGAAAGAAAACCTGTCTCATTTTAACCAAGATATCAACTGCATCTATCCCCTTCGCACATTTTTTGTAGCGTTCAGCTACTACGGTGATGGCGGCTGCTGTTTTTGCTTTTAACCGCTAACTTCTAACAAATTTTGCCTCCATCTATGTCACACAAATATTAATTATACGTCATACTTCAGCTTCAACGTCGTCGTTTAATAAATGAGTTCTCAAAATTGATGCTTGTGCAAAGCTTTGCAATTTCACCGATAAGGACTGACAGTCACACAACAAAAACACTGTTGAATGTATATGCCATTACATTCGGTTGGAGAGATTAATTTTCATGTCAAACTACGGAGTAATACAGGTACGAATATCCGCTACGGAGAGTGATTTAAAACGCTATATTAATATATTTTTTACTAGAATAACAGTACAAACGTAAATATCATTTATATTAGAGCGGAGAATCTGTCAAGTCGTTAGTTCTTCTAAGCCCATTTAGCCATTTAATCCAGTACCATGATTTATTGTTAGTTTTTATAGAGGGGCTATAACGTCTCATACTTAAACAACGAGATGAAAAGTGGTGAGATGTTGATGGAGGAGGGGGGGGGAGGGGGGGGGGGGGGAGAAACAACATTAGCTCGGAGGTTGCGCGCGAGACTCTGATTCGGATGGTTGCGGGTTCGATTCCCGCGCCATGAGCAATGCTGCCTGGAAGAGTTTTCCACGGTGTTCCTTGACTATGACCCCACACGCCGCAACTACATCGCATTTCGCACAATGTTCCGTGTGTGCATTGCATGATTATTTCAATGGATTTAGAAAAGAAAACCTAGAAAGTGGGTTGGAAGTGGGTTGATTGAGTCCCAATATCGTTTTCCACTCCTCTTTTCGGGCAAGTGAATTGCCTCAAAACATGAGTTTCAGTCGTCAATGTCCCTAATCAGACGATATCGAAAAGTGTTTGTCTTCATCAATGAGGCTTGAAAGTGCAAAGTAACTGAGAATACCGTCCTACTCCCTGTCATTGGCCAAGTAAGTCCCACTTTTGTTAAAAGACATTTTCGTTACTAGTATTTTTTTTTTTTATCTGACAAGGAACAGTGTATAGTCCAATTACTAGGTCTTAAATAACGTTTTACCTGTTCTACTATGTTTCCTTTTTAATTTTCGTTACTGCATATTATTATTTGTTTGGATATATGACCATATTTCCAAGACCTCATAAGTCTGGTGAAAATTGTGGTGGTTTGGATGGTTGACGAACAGATCAAGGATTACACTGTGGTTGGAGGTTTTGTGCATTCCCAATGATTCCCATCATAACTAGTTAGTTCTACCTGAGTCCTGAGGGAGGTAAAGCAGGTGCGCACCCTACAGCTGGCACACGACAACAAATTTGGGTTATTTTTTGTAGTCCTGCAACAACGGGACGAACGCTCTGCCGTGCCACTGCATCCACTAAAAACGTAACTTCGACCACATTCCGAGTACTCGAGGGGTCCATTAAACCAAAGCTGCAGTAAAAGTTCTGAAAGTAAGTTCACATCGTATATCTACCAGTACACCTTACAAAGTTAGCCAACATAAACAATTAAATGTTAGTGGTTAGTTTATGGTAAAATGGCGAACGAAACGTTTTGATAAGATTCTCTTTTTGATCGTACAACCAAACTGTATTCGCATAAACTATCTCGGTGCATGCCAATATTATTTTTGTAAGTACCAAACCTATGTTTTATTGAACACACATGTTATTATTTTAATGAAGTATTTCTTGGCGAGTAAATATAAATGATAAAGGAATTATGTATTCGATCACGTAGACAATCTGCGCCTCAGGCTAATTATGATTTCGTCAAACTTTCGTAATAACACGTACGGCTCAACTTTTTTTTTATAAGAAAGTTTGCTTCGTTTTATTGTGATGTTGCAATCCAATAACAGAAAGGCTATAGAGGTAATATTACCCTGGTTAGGGAAGTGACATAATTAAGAATGCTAGAGGTAAAACAATCCCAGCAGTCACAGAACGTCACACGGAATAATGTGGTGCAAGAATCGAACCCCGACTTCCCGAATAGTCTCGCCCGCTACCATGAGGCACCTCTATATCAGTGGTTAGAGGATGTGGGGGAGGCCATCCTGCCATACCTAACCTTACCCCCATCGCCCCAACCATTGCGGAAGCCGCCGCCCCCTCACCCCCTAACCCCAGGAAATATCCACCACTACTTTAGTTTTGTGTGTTAGTGATTTTAAGACCCCCCCCCCCCCAATATATATATATATATATATATATATATATATATATAAAATCCAATTATCCCACTGTCCAGGATACAATATTTTGAATCAATGCATAAGTCTGCAAAATGTATTACGAAACAATGACAATACTACGAAGTACCTATATGATATAAATATTCTCCAAGATTACATTTTAATTTCGTGTGTAGTAGTGATCTTAGCCCCCTCCCTACCCCTACCTCACTACCCAAAAAATAAAATCGAATTCACCTACCGTCCAAGCATAGATTATCTACATACATACATCCTGGTATATTGCGTAACATTGGCAATATCATGTATCATGACCTACATGGTACAACCATTCGTTGTTCGACTATAAATCAGTGCACACGACTTCCCCTGACGCTTCGTGTAACGTAACTATTTCAAACAGTAACAACGCAAACTTTATAATTACTATTTACACAAACTCCCCGATTGCAAATATTTATGTTTCATCCGAAGTAAGACATGCATGACATAATAACTAAGACACCCCGGAGCGTTGCGGGGTGCGGGGGCGTGCAAATAACAAGTAGGCAACTCAGCGCTTCATTGGCATCGAGACGAAACTCGCTCAACAAAATAGCAGTAAAAACAGATGGTCGGTGCTTTCATCCAAGTTAGTGCCTTATTCCAACACCTTAAAGTTTTTATTCTTAACATAAAGCAGTGCTGCTTAGATGAATGTAGTCGATAAAATCTATTAAGTCGATAGTGAAATTCGTTTTATCGACTCTATTTCTTTGTAAATGTGTGTTGACCAATAATAGTATAGGCACTTGACACAACAGCCTGCTAAGACATTCAAACCTTCTGAAAACTACCATTACGGACCATGTCATATTTTATAAAAAGAATAAATGTATTTGTATTTATTAGTTTTTGGTTGTTTAACGACGCACTTAAAATATAGCGTCGATCCAATCAGATCCATCACTCATCGCCAGGGTCGTCATGAGGGGAATCCAGTGGGGGTGGTGGGCGTTGAGGTCGCAAGAGTCCAGTGTGTGTGTAGGAGAATCATGTGAAGGTGGGAGAGTACAGTCGTTTGTTGTGCTTTGTTATTATTGTTATTTATGATTTCATTATTATTATCTGTTTGCATAGCCTAGTTCTGTTTATTGTTCTCTCTTGTAAATCAGTTTTTATAACTGAATAGGATAGCCATGAAATAAATAAATAAATTACATGAATGAAGAAAATTACAAAATATGCACGAGAGCCCTCTTTCCGGGCACCGGTCACCACGAAGAGGGACCACGTAGTCCGGTAAAAACAGTATACCACATTAAAAATTATACTATAATACACTTTGAATTCGTATTGGTTTGTTATTATATTATTATTGTTGTTATTGTATATATTTGTTTACCAATAAATGTACGGCGAATGAATGGAAGAATGAGTTGTGTATTTGGCTCGTTTGATCGAAGACAATGGAAGGAAAGACATAAGGAACAGCGAAGACTGGCGAGCAGACGTGGTGCCAAAGCTTCAGCTAAGAGCAATGACTCCAAGACGGCGGATGTGGAGTATAGAAGAGGTGGGTTTGCCCTTTTTTTTAGCAGAGTATGCTAGAATAATATTATGAGAATGCTATTTAGAGTACATTTTTTAGGATGCACTATTTATAATTGATAATATTTTTTACAGTTAGTTTTAATTTTGTGTGTGGGAGAGTGCAGTAAGTGAGTGAGTAAGTAAGTAAGTAAGTAAGTAATTAAGTAAGTAAGTAAGTAAGTAAGTAAGTAAGTAAGTAAGTAAGTAAGTAAGTAAGTAAGTAAGTAAGTAAGTAAGTAAGTAAGTAAGTAAGTAAGTAGGTAAGTAGGTAAGTAAGTAAGTAAGTAAGTAGTAAGTAAGTAAGTAAGTAAGTAAGTAAGTAAGTAAGTAAGTAAGTAAGTAAGTAAATAAGTATGTAAGTAAGTAATTGAGTAATTGAGTAATTAAGTAAGTGAGTAAAGTACGGTATCACCACATGTGTTATTTGTTTAATTTCCCACTACAAATCAACTATATCCACGTTAAGAGAGTAAGAAATCATTTCAATTTATCGCGGAAAATGTATCGTATCGCGGCATGAATGGGAATGAGAAGAGAGACAGAGACGACAAGATTGAAAAATGAGCAAGGCGATGATGGATGAGCAAAGGGATGACTAAAGATATGCATTAGAGCTCTCTTTGCGGGCACCGGTCACCACGAGGAGGGACCCACTTCAACCGACCACATAACGTAGGGTGCGCACGCAAGTGGTCAACAATCATCTCAGTTGTTCAACACATGAATTACTGTCATTAAAAAACACTTTTTACACCTTTTTTAATGTTTTTTTATGTTCTCATAATAAAGTGAGTGGTACAGCAACTTTTCCAAGAAATATATTTAAACTTATCCAACCCACGTCACAGAAATGTCAGAGGTATATTTTCTTATAGGACCTAATCCCATCATCTGCCTAATGACTGAGGAAATCCTTGGGGGATAACCTTTCAGTCATGATTGCGACCCGTCTCGGCCCGGGGTAGAATAGGCCTTGAGTGACTCTGCTAGTCGTAAGAGGCGACAAAAGGAGCCCCTGTCCCTTCCTCCCCCCACTGTCCCACTGCAGATTTCTCCTTCCACTTGGCCCTGCCCACCCTTGTTGGACTCCCATATGACGACCCACAATGGATCTGATTCGGATGTGGCTTTATTCTTCATCATCTTCTCATCTTCATTATCACCCGCTCATCGTCTCGATTAGCCATTGTTGCACAAATATGAGACGTTAAGCCCCATTAATCAATCAATCAGTCATGATTGCTGGTGGCCGGCATCGAACCTGCGAGAGTATCACCACGTGTGCCGCTGCAACAATGGGCCACGTGGCCAAGTGAGCGGCAGCATCGGGCCCGCATCGGGCTCGGTAGTAGAGTAGAGAAAGTGGTTTGACACGTGGCAGGAATACCGAGAGGTTCTGACAAAGAGTATGGAGGGGTTGGGGGGAGTCAAGAGGTTGCCTAGGGGAGTTTGGACTAAGCACACTGAAATTATACTGAAGTAGCGCACGAGGTAGTGCATACAAGCAAGTGATGCAATGAGTATTTTTCAGGTGTGGTGGGTCTGGCGGTGTGGGGAGGGAGGGAGGGGGGAGGACACGGTGATCTGAATAAATCGTGAATGATTTGCTGTTATTGTGTCATTGACTCAATGTCATTGTCATCGTCGTAGTCTTTGTCGATGTCTTTGTCGTTGTAGCTTTAAATTTTAACTTTTCCTTTGTCGTCGTAAATATGGATTGTTTTAATTTGAATTGCTGTTGAGTTGTTGTTCTTGAGTTGCATCATAACAACAACATATTGTGTGCATCCCATCTCATGCGTAAAATGAAGGCGCTGATTTGCTTGCTCGAGGTCCCTCAAAGCAGATGAGAGTGATCGAGAGTCGAGACAATTAGTGTTTAAAACACACAATGAATACATCATCAGACATGTGTGTTTAGCTGAGTGAAGTGGAGTGGAGAGAAAGTGTGCCTGCCCTTATAAGGCTAACGAGTGATTTGGACTGATCGTAGACCCGAACCGCCTAGGGAGACCAGAGAACCCGCGTGGCTGGAGGCTAATTTTATGCTAGGATGTTGAAAAAACGTGAATTGGCAACCTCGAAAATATATTATATCAATTTAAATATATTATTATTTACTGTATTTTATTTATTTGTTAATCACATAATTACAGTAGGAATGGCGGACACATTTATAACCGAGGGTAAAAAGTCAAACCATGTGGATGGCATGAAACAATCTAGAACCAGCGTTCAGTTTGGATTTCCCTAATCAGACTGAGATCCGTATTCGAAGTCGTTATCTACCCCTTGGGGCGCCCGTTGTTGCCAGATAGCAATTTCATGCGTGTTATTTGATTTCCCATAAAGACAACAAATCCTTAGCATTACTACCCCTAGGGGCGCCCGTTGTTGCCAGATAGCAATTTCATGCGTGTTATTTGATTTCCCATAAAGAAAACAAATCCTTAGCATTACTACCCCTAGGGGCGCCCGTTGTTGCAAGATAGAAATTTCATGCGTGTTATTTGATTTCCCATAAAGAAAACAAATCCTTAACATTACTACCCCTAGGGGCGCCCTTTGTTACCAGATAGCAATTTCATGCGTGTTATTTGATTCCCCATAAAGAAAACAAATCCTTAGCAACAACGAGCGCCCCTATGGATAGGGGACGACTATGAATTCTATAGCTAATGATTATGATGACTTTGATAACACTATTTTCATACTTACTTGCTGAAACATTTGATTGATGAAGTCCAATTACTAAATAAAATGATTACATATGTAATTGAAGTACAAGTGGAAACTGGAAAGGAAAGTAGAGGCATGGGCGCCCGCAGGATTTTTGCCAAGAGGTCAGTGAGCAGTGACAATTTCAAATAACTATAATAACTGTCGGCTATTGCGTTATTGCAACAAAAGTACACCTAAAACTGTGCAATCGTTCTAAATTGTCTTAGTCCTGGTACATGTATACATTAATTAATTTCATTATTAATTCTTAAAGGACCAGTAGCAGGAGCAGCCAAGGGGGATGTCACTTTTGCCCCCCCCCCCTTCCCCACACTTGCTGGCGCCCACGGGTAGGGGTAGCCATTATTGTGATATTTGCAACACATAATCCAGGATGCAAGCGTTGTAATTAAAATGTAGAAATAAAAATACTGAAACCAATCAATGGATTGATTGACAGCATGAGACAAAGTTCAACTAATGGAATTATAAAATAAATAATACATAATATGAATAATAGATCCTTTTAACTTTAAACTTTTGACAGAAAACGAGATTTCAGGATATCTTCTGATCTAACTCAGAAGTTTCGGGAATTAAAAGATTTGGTCAATATTAATATTACGTGACACCGTATTTTTCTTCTCTTGTTTATATTTTGATTCATGAGTGTATCTCTAACATAACATGAATTTTAATTTTTAAATAAATTAGCTGTCAGAGTCGTTTTTCATTTTGATGACAATTCTGATTCTTTTTGCACATTTAACATTGAATTTTAATGGAAGCTGAATATTCTGTCGGTGATGTTTTTTGGCATGTAACGAATTAAGGAAATTGTGTGGTACGTATACTATTAAACATTGGTGGCCTGAAAGCATATAACACGATTGTACACCTGTTACTGACTGCGGGTGATTGCGTCATGCGCTCTAGGGCAGTACAATATTATTATTACACAGCCCTCGTAATTAACGCGTCACTGTCCACTGTCAGCCAATGATATGTTATCATTAAACATGACCTCCAATGTAATTTATTTTACTTATAGTGTACAACAAGAGGTGGAATATCCTTTATCAGTCAACGTCATACCAACAGGGCATGGGTTCGAGCTCCCGCCAGCCTTGTGTATCTTCGTCACCATCGTCGTCATGAAAACAAATCCCCTTCGCGCAGCCCAATACAATGACTGTCGACACTTCACCGATCAGCAACAACACACATAATACCACATGTTTAGCTCGGTAATCGATCAATCAATCAATCAATCAATCAATCACCCCCAACTCTGTGTGTGCTACCAGTGTCTAGCGAGTGACCCAAGCACGGCGGCCGGCCATGCTCCCGCTCCAGGCCCCAAGCACATCACGAGGTTACGATTACGTTACCACCATCACTCACGGACAGGTGTGCTTGCCTGCCGAGTCAAGCTGATGCATGCCCGCCTTTGTAAACCAAATTATGCCCTACGGAGGACGTGATTTATAAATATCAATACCAATCCAATGTCATCTCCCATTCCCACATATAGCCGTGTGTATGTGAGCGTTCCTTTTAAAATAAATCGTACTGTCATGAACAGTAACAAACAATCGTGTAATTTGTGCGATGGCAAACAACCCATTGTCCACTTATTAAGTGCACTTTTTTCAAAAACGCGATGTCGGTATAGCGCAAAGGAAAGCAGTTCCGAGACCAATGGAAATGCTCGCCATATAATATAAGTATTAGCAAGCACAGCCTCGCTTGGTTGGCCATGTCGTGTAAGCACAAACGTCTATGAATGAATCGACTGTGAATTAAACCAAAGGATCTGCTGACCATGTCGGAAACGTCACCATAAACGAAATTTGTGGTCGACGATTTCAACGCGCAACGCACGCATTCCGCTCTAGATATTAGCTTCACCATTCATTTCGTCGGCGTGCGCCATTCTTCGGTGATTTCATCATGACAAGAAACATGCTTTGTTTGAGTCGGTACATATAGAGACAGCCCTTATATCGCAGGCAGGCAGCAGGCGACTGGCCTTGATTTGGCATTCCTCTAGGTAAGGTACCGTACGGTGGCCGGAGAGCGGAGAGTGTGTGGCAACGCGGCTCGGTCACATACATCAGCGGCGGCAGGTGCAGATGATGGAGCTCGCTGGCTGGCTGGCTGGCTGGCTGGTTCGAGATCGTCCCCGGGGCATCCAAACAAGAAATCTCGACGGAATAGCTGGCAGCCACCTGCTGCTGTTGCCGCCTGATTTCTTGCTGCAGGCTACACGACCGCACCCTCAAGCGTTACGTTTTTTGTTCCTAGTTTTAATAATTTCGATACATTGTCTTCACCAAAACAGCTTAGTTAGCTACGTGAACACTCTGGTCTTCAGATGTTCATTATGAAGAGATATTATCTTCATTATTTTCTTATTAATATAGAGTAGACACATCTTGAACGAATGATTTCCGTTCGTCTGTGTGGAATAGCGCACAATAGCGACGTTTATTTTATATTCTACATCACATTAATTACAAAGGCATAATCATAATTAATGAGTTTGAACTACTTGATCTCCCATTCATGTTAGAGATGTTCTGATATCGAATGTAGTCAAGCATGTCTGTTGGCCGGGAAGGAGTTGAGCTGTTGTCTGAGTTGAGTTCATCCACGCAGATTTGTGGTATTGCCTTGAAATTGGAACTGAATTTCAGCGACCTAACCAAACAAGCCTGCGTGTGTTGTTTTTTGTATTGTATTTGAAGGGCTAAACCGCGAGGCCACCGAAATGTACAGCTTCTCTCTCTCTTTGCCTCGGCGTCTTTTTACCTTCAGATAACCAAGTTATTCTAATTCGCTGTAAAAGCGGACATTCGGATGATAACATCAAATGTTGGGCAAGGAAGGAACATGATTACGCCAGAATACTAACTTTTTACAAATATCAAACCTTCTATATAAAAGTCTTCTCAGCCACTGTTTTGTTACGCGTGAAATTTGTAGCGTTTTCATTCCTCTGCCTCGTCGAGCAGTATTTCACTTTATTTATGTTTACTTCCGCTATCCAGCGCGAAATCGCTATGTCAAATGTTTTTTTTTGTACTTTTACTCGCTAAAACCTGCAAAATTCGTACTAGCTAAATAACTGTACAAAGGCTACACATAAGCTAGAGTGCAATGAAAATAGCATGTTGACCATTTCATTCTTTGTTTCGTGTTATCAACCCGAGTATTGGTTTGAAACAGCTCTTCATTCTTTCCGGTTCTCTGTCCGTATTTTATTTTCATTTCTAAATATCCAGGATGATCTTTTGTAAATGTTACTATTTCCCACTTCCTCTTGCCCTTCAATTAGATTCTTTGGTATTGGGATCCCCTCGTGCCTCGCCACGTGCCCAATAAGCGATCCCTCCGTATCAATTTAGACTTTTCCATAACCTTCTCTCATGTAAGTTCTTCCTCATATCTCACTATCTATCCAACTTCCATGAGATCTTCAACATTTCCGATAACACATCATCTCGAATTCCTCTATTCCGTTATTTTCCCTTTATGAGATAATTCCGTTCACGTTTGTACATTGCAACATGTAACTTTTCATAAATTTAATTCTAAATTGTGTAATTATATTTTTAATTTGCTCCATATGCAAAAGAGCACGAAGATGTATTATGACAGTGAGTTTTTCAAGCCAAGTAAAACAACTGCTGGCTGACACAGGCGTCATAGTTACAAGTTACAATCAGCAAGTGCACGCGACGCAACGCGACGGCCCTGCAGCCAGAGAGCGAAATACTTCGGTAGTGATATACCCAAGGCGAGATAATGTTTGAACAGTGGTTTGGGTCTGTGGATCTACTGGAATCACGTACACTTTAAGTGGGAGGTCCAGTGTTAATATTCTCAGTCGGGGAAAAACATTTTCACAAAAACTGCCAGAAAGATTGCTATATATTAAAAATAATTATATCATCACTGCCCGGCCCATGGGTTGTAAGATAATAACCCCAATCAACGTGCTAGAGGCCCAGGAGTCGTGTCCTTACGTGATATACATAACGTGACGCTAACGTGGTGTGGAGATAATAATGCATTCTTTCACTTGGTGAGACTTCTTCACTTCATGGTTATATTGTTAATAAAATATGAAAAAGTGTAATATTTGCACTGTGTGGACACAATTTTAATACCCAGACATGAACAACGTGTCTAACGTAAAAAAAGTATAGTTTTAAAATAAAATTACATTTCGGGAGCGATGCCAAGCGTCCCTGGAGTTCCCCGAATTGCTGTTTTAATTTAGAACAAAGTTCAGTTTCGAATTTTGTTTTAAATTAGACGAGGGTTTTAATTTGTACATTTTAAAACGCTGAGTATAAGATGAGACGTCTAGTTTTAATAATATGTGGCTACTAGATTCGGTCGGCTTTCAGGGCCAAGCAGATGCAGCAAGAAGAAGAAGAAACATGCGGGAATTGTTCGAGTGTGACATCATCATCATCTCACAGTCTCACTCCTGGATTGTTGAGTTGAGTGGATTCAGAGTATGTGTTCTTCTTATTTCCGATGACGGCGCAGTTTAGAGCAGAGATCACGATGCGGTCCGAACAATAATCTCAACTAGAACAACGTTTGAATGCGCGTGTGTGTGCGTGCGTGTGTGCGGGTGTTTTTGTGCTGTCTATTATATATCGTGTGTTCAGATTGTGAGAGGAGGATTTGTGGGTGGGTGATGTATTGGCAGCTCATTTTGGAAACCGTCTTTTGTGTTTTCGAGTGAGTTGTGTTTGTTATTTGACTGATTTAAGTGTACTTTACGCTTTAATCAGTGGCATATCGAAATTTTGTTTGTTTAAGAGCGAGGAGGTGGGGGAGGGGGGAAGGCTTGAAATTATTCATTGAAATCTCCTCTTTTACGTCCTTCTTCTATTTTCTTTCCAAACCCGGTTCCACTTGCATTACCCAATTAATTCCCCCCTTTCCTCTTTTGTCTCTCTCTCTCTCTCCCCACACGTAAAAAAATGATGAAAATGTGTGAGTTTGGGATTTGTTTTTAGATGTTCTTGTGTGATTTCTCATTGTCCGCATTATCGTAATTGACAATCTCTGTTCACATGCAAACGAGTGAGCGAAGTTTCGTCACGTCATTCGCTGTACGATGTCTTTGTTTTCAGGTTTATTAGGGGGAGGAGTAATCATCTTCTTCCTTCTCTGTTCTTTATCACCCACTGCGTGGTGACCGGTGCACGCAAGAGAGTTGTGTACATCAAACTTCTTTCGTCTTATATGTAACACTGTATTGTGGTTGAACTTTCAGTCCCTGTCTTCACCTCGAACGGCTCGTCTGTGGCTGGGTCTAGTTCCCATAGGCTAGTCTGTCACTTGAGTGCGCGTGCCATCACAAGTCGACTCTTCCTTCCTCGAGCATCGTCGCGATTAGCCCCTGAGACACACATGAATGGCTTGAGACTGGTAGGCCTACTCACTGCGTGTGTCTCCCAAGGTGTCCGCTGCCCTGCCGCGCCTCTATGTCGCAATAAAAGAGTACTGCACCCCACTCTGGTTATATCTTCACACTTCTTTAATTAAAACTATTCGAGCAACATGCTTCGCTTTTTATATTTCCATAAAAAGATTTTTTGTAAGGAGTGAACCATAGACGGGAGGGGCGATCTAACACTATGTGAAAAAATAAAGTCATCTGAATAATACACCACTGTATATCGAGCAAACGTAAAGACACCCATTGTACCCATACTGGACTAACGCCCACCGTTCATCACCATTAATCGTCTCCATTAGCCTCGTTGCATAAATGGCCCCATTAAACTAACAGCCAGAGCGCTGAACTTCATTAACTCAAACGGCGTGTTTGCTCAACCATGGAATGAAACCGTCTTCTGCCCCACAACAACTTCCACCAGCTTGTTTCAGCCTAGTCCGTTATCTGTGTGCCAAGGAATCCCGAATATCGCATCAAGCTTACAGCCCTACCATAACAATGTTTCCTAACGAGCAGGTAGCGGTTATCAGGGTAATAAAAAAGAAACATTACTCTTAAACTATTACTGGCGCTCGGACGAAAACGCGTCAAAACAAGGGATTTATCAACCGTTCCCTTATCGCGTACAAAAAGCGTCTCCGTTCCCTCGCTAGACTGTTCGTTGGTTCTACGATTTTACCCTGGAGAACCATATTGCAAGAGGGTCGAAACGATAGATTATTTATTCAATATGTTGATAATAATTTTTCGTCCAGATGCAACTTGCTCATATAAAGGTAAATTGGAAGGGTGAGAAACAGTGACATAGCCAGGATTTGGGTCTTGGAGGTGGAGGGGGGGGGGGGGGGGGGGGGCGACTGTTACTAAGCAACCAACTGTATAAAAACATTAAACATATAAAATAAACTCAATGTTGAGGTACTGACATATTTAACTGAGTATTGAGCCAGATCAGTGCAGTTCAAACTGATAACAAGTGCATAAATACTAGGTACGTTTTGTATAAAATATGTTACTATCATTCGTCTCCTATGCTGAAAATTAGATTATTTACTTGCCTGACATATGGCTGAAGAAACCCTCGAATAAAACTATAACACATGATTGCCAGTAGCTAGTATCGAACCGACGACCTTCTGAATGAGAGCCTTGTTTGAGCCATCTCTATCGGTTTGCTATGATGATTCATTGTCATCAGAAATTGCGAATTGTTTCGCTGAACTTGAACCGCGAAAGCTCGTAAAAAAGATTAAAATTACGGATTACCATTGTTTATTTTAATTAACTATTTTTGTGTATCACCGTGAACAAAAGAGAGCAAGAGGAATTATTCTCCTGGATGCTCGGGTTATAAATGAGATAGGTAAAACAATGGGCGGCAAGGGAAATGTGGCCATTTTGTATAAATCTTGGAAATAAATGTGCGGTAGGTTGTCCTAGTGTGAGGGTCGTAGTCTTGCAGAGCAACAGATTGTTATAAGTTTGATTGTTTTTCTGCTGAGAAATCGTCTCCTAGTTTCCCGGCCAAAGGGTGGCAACCCCCTCCCGGCCCACACGCATTGTAATATAGTCGTCTAGTTGAATATTCTGCCACCGGAGAGAGCGTGAGCCACCAGCTGGTGAATCACCTAGCCCCTGGCCTGTATGCAGCTCCTCGCACAGCGCTGTATCTCGGGTTGCGGACTAGAAGGCTCCGCGCACCAGATTGCATTGTAGTTTATTTCTATTCGGGAGGCGTGTGTGCGCTTCTACCAACACCGGCGATCTTGATAGAATGGTTTTAGAATCATCAACAGCGGTGCAGCGTCTGCGGCAAGATAAGATATTGAAGCAGGCTTGCCTTTCTCTCGTTCACTTGCCAAATCTTTCTTCCTTCCGATCTCAAAGTTATTAATTTTTTTAGTGTGCACACGTAAGGCCACCTGCTCTTGGCTGTGTATAGATGGGTTTGCACTCATGCCGGCAGGTGCACTGAAGGTTCTGATTGAAAGTCGACATACGTAATTCAATGTGTGAGATTTCGCTCAAAATGCCTATCCTATAGTGACTACACACTTTCTACGTTCTGTGATGGAATCGTGGTAGATCAAATTATTCCTACTGTTTCTGCAAAGGAAGAGAGTTTTCAGTGGAGAAATCGCAGCTTGATAACACAAGATTAACCCCTAATCTCAAACATAGTTAAGTGTAATTGCTTGTAAAATAATTGGAAAATTGCAAAATGAGATAATCATAATTGGAGGAAAGAGAAATCGATAGACCTAATAAATCATTATCCTCAAACTTTATATTACTTACTAATTAAAATGTAGATTGATAATCTGAACAAATGAATAAGCTTATAAAATATGAGGGGATTAGGTGTTTTTATGTAGGAGGGGAACATCACAATGGAACTGTGGTGGGAAGAACTGGATGGAGGGAGATAATGTTAATTTCCGTATGATAGGCTTATGCTATTACTGTGAAACTAAATTGAATTATTCCCCTTTATTCTCTTTTGTGTATAATTACTCTATCATAGTTGACCCCAGTATAAAGTAAAACAGAAGCCAATAAATAAAATAATAGACAGTTATTTTCCGTTGGAATGCAATTCATTTGTAATTGAAAAACAAGATCACAGTTTGAGAACTACAGTCAAACACCATACTTATTATGTTACCCATATCATTACAGACATATCCACTCAATTGAAACACGTCACAACCCACAATTCATATATTCTATAATCTATCGTATGGCTAATAGCTTTGCACTAATAAGAACAATATATTATTTTACTAAACTATTTCCAGAATTTGTTTGCGTTCATATTTTATAGACTATGATATATTATAAACACAGTAAGCTCTTTCACACTTTGAAGAGTTATATAGTTTTTAATAATCCTTTCAAAATCCTAATAATAAAGTATTGCACTAAACTATACTTATTATTCATGTCCGGTATTAAAGTGCATTACTATATCATATTTTTTCTACTCATACCCTAGGTAGGAAGGTAACTGTGAATATACAGGCAACGTCATGTTAATATGAAATATACATTCCTATATACCGTTTGAACTGATTTGAAGCTCGGTATAGGAGTCTTGTTTTGTATAGTATTAATATGAGGACATGAGGGTAGGAAAGGACAATTATTCTGTCACTGGTTTAGTCGGTGTTGTAAGAGGCGACGGAAATCGAACCCGAAACCTCTTCAAACAGGGCTCCACACATAGTTGTTATTGATTGTTCGAAGTATTGACTAATGGTGCAAATTGTAAACTCGTTTATCACAATATTTGTAATTCGATAACGGTAAAATTTGAAACATTTTCAGCAGAAGCCCATATTCATAGGTATATACAAAACATGGAAGTTCTTGGCATCTCCCTGTACGTTCGTTCACTGTCTTCTTTTTTGCTTTAGTGCGGCGGAAACGTAAATTGGCGAATTTTTATGTGAACATTTTCCTCAGCTCTACATACTTTTGTTGAATACATTTTATCTGACATTCTATAAATTACATTGTCTGCACTCTGTACACACATAACTCTCTCTTCTCACAGCTGTAAGTCTGATTTTTCTTTCTTCACTAATGTTTCGGCAAAAGAGTAAGTAACTATGCATACTGCTGCTATATATATATATCACATACCCACAAAACAAAGAACCAATCAACGTATACAAAAATTTTAACTTGTTTAAATAATAATTACAAATAAACCCAACATTCCAGATAGGCTAAATAACAAATTAAGTGGTTTCCTCATTACAAAAGAGGACAATTTGGAACGCTATCACCAATTCTTCCGGAATAATTCTCCTGTCTTTGTATGACTGCAAGTCTCTGTTTATGTAGAGGCTTGAGTATTAGGTACTCTCAACAGATTTGGCATGCTAAACGTCAAGACATACAATGTAGTTATAGGTAAATATAGAAATGCGACCCCCCCCCCCTTCCCTCTCCTTCAACCCATGGTTACACCACGTAAGCAATTTTATCACGGGATCAATGAATGTAATTACTACTATCACGTATTCAGTGAAGGCACGGCTGGTCTCGTTTATAGGTCAGCCCCTGCGCTTTATGCAACTCTGCTGTCACTTTCGTGAACCAGTTGCAACGAAGCACTCGGCTCAATATACGACCACTGCAAATATAACGATATATCAAAACGCAAGGCCGTAGTGGCGTAGCTAAGGGACTTGAGGGACCGGATAAAATAGTTTATCGTCTTCCCTCCCTCCCTTCCTCCTCCCTAGGTAACATTATCAAAATACACATGAAAAACGCGTTCTACTCCAGGGATGTGTCTTTTTGGAGCATTTTCCTGTTATAATTTGAGTGAAGTTACATATTCTAGAAAGAAAATGCAACTCTAGATCACGATGATATTCGGGTTTAACGTCTCGTTTTTTTTTGCAACGATGCTAAAGAAAAAATCGCCACAGGACATTCATGCCCAAGCCAGAATTCGAACCTGGAATGCAGAGACCGCGGTTTACTAGACCAACGCCTAATCGACCGCGGCCAACTGCGCTGGCAGGTTTTGATCACGTCTTGATCTTTGTTGATTTGTTCTTCAGCTGCATGAATATTTTCAATATAGAATTTATTTATAAAATATCCATGCAAATATTTATATTTAGTTATAAGCCTGTTTTGAAAATGTTTAACTGAAAAAGTCTGAAAAATACTGATTACTTAGTGAAAATGAACGCAGAAAGTGAGAATCAACACCGTAATCTGTGTGGAGCCACCTCAACCCCGTATTCCTACAGGTATGCCTGGTTATTGCACAGACAGACTCGGCTTTAGGAAATGGAATCCTGTTCACAATTTCAATTATGATTCCTTCAACAACTTTAGTAACTTTTCTTATCAACTATCGAAAGAGTCTACCTAAAGAGTAGCATACAACAGGTAGGCGAAACTCTACTCAAATCTCGTTTACACGCACGCGAATGAATTACGTGCAATAGTTTGTGCGCCAATCAGAAGGCTGGGATCCACCCGGATAGGAGAACGCGCAGCGAGTGAAGCGAACAAATAGTTTCTGCGCTAATCAGAAGGCTGGGATCCACCCGGATAGGAGAACGCAGCGAGTGATGCGAACAAATAGTTTCTGCGCCAATCAGAAGGCTGGGATCCACCCGGATAGGAGAACGCAGCGAGTAAAGCGAACAAATAGTTTCTGCGCCAATCAGAAGGCTGGGATCCACCCGGATAGGAGAACGCAGCGAGTAAAGCGAACAAATAGTTTCTGTGCCAATCAGAAGGCTGGGATCCACCCGGATAGGAGAACGCAGCGAGTGAAGCGCACAAATAGTTTCTGCGCCAATCAGAAGGCTGGGATCCACCCGGATACGAGAACGCAGCGAGTAAAGCGAACAAATAGTTTCTGCGCCAATCAGAAGGCTGGGATCCACCCGGATAGGAGAACGCAGCGAGTGAAGCGCACAAATAGTTTCTGCGCCAATCAGAAGGCTGGGATCCACCCGAATACGAGAACGCAGCGAGTGAAGCGAACTGTCAAAATATGTTTAACTTTGGTCACTCCCTCGTTACATTCGTTTAACGCAGTTTACACAATAATCTGTTAATGGCCATACGTCAAACAAGTATACGAAAATAATGTTTGTGTTCATGTAAAAACATAGAATCGTTGGTAAATTACAAATAGAGAAGAAGCGGTATTCGCTCGCTTTACGCGGCTCGTCAACGTGAAAGCGAGACTAGTAGCAAAAACCGTCATATAGAATTTATGTTGAAATCATGAGCGTGCAATGCAAATTACATTGATCCTGACGCCATTATAACGAAGAATGTTCTCATTCATAAACGTAATAATAAATTAAATCCACACATTAAAACGTCAAAATGCACTTATATAGCTGAAAAGACGGAAAATAAAAGTTTCCTAGTGGCTCGAGAGAGATTAGTGGCGAAATGCCGAACTAGTCGAGCGGGGACCATTGTGACGACAATTGAGTGGAGTCATCAATTTTACCACTTAACGCAGGAACCTCATCAATCTATAAAGCGCCTCAAGAAACGAATTGGTTTTGTAACGCGATGGTTAGACAAGACAGGTGCCTGGTGCAATGTTATTCACGTATACGTAGTAATGACATCTGCTAAATGCGATGGGATTGCTAGTTTACAGATCCGTGAATTTTTCAAATACCTGTAACACTGAAAAATGTAGGAATAATTGTATTTCACAAAATGAGCACGAAGGGATTTAAAACTAGATGTCAAAATAGAATCACTGCTAAGCTTAGAAATTTAAGTTATTCGTGTTTTAATGAAGAAACTAATGAAAAACCAGACATTTTTATTACTAAGTGATATTTTGTAATTTTGCCGTTGTAGACACGTATTAATTTATGTGTCCCAATAAGTTCAGAAAACAAAAAAGTTAAAGTAGCCCGAGTGTCTTAGGCCACCCAGAATATAAGAGCGTAGTCAAACTTTGTAAGGCATCCATGTGTTAGTCGTGAACGAAAAGCTATCGAAAAGAACTGTTATATAGCTAACGAAAAGCTAGCTATACACATATGCGGCATACACATGCGGAATTACATACAATATGAATGACATGAAATACGAAATTTGTTAGTTGAACAACGAAATTTCCATTCCATATTACTCGTATTATCATATTTAATATTGTATATTATAATATTAAAACTTATTTTAATAATTATTTAAGCACATCTAATAAATAATCAGTAATGTAAATAAACCATTTTCGAAAGTGAATCCGAATTATTCTTGGGGATTTTGGTTGTGATACAAAATAAGTTGTGTACATATTTGACATAATTCACAATACCTTTTAAAAATGAACGAATCACTATATCAAGAATCTACTCACGCGGGATTCAAACCCACGTAAATAGGACATACATCCTACCCGTGTGACCCACTATGGATATAGTGTAAAGTGTTAACGACCGTTAGTCAACCGGACCTAACCAAACCTTAATTCAATATCTTGTAAAAACCTTGTGCTCGCGTATATTACGATGTTTTATGAACATCCATCATTGTCCGCAATCTTCTCACACTTTTATACATTAATCCTTCTCCTCTCCTTTTCTGTGACGTGTATCCGTTGGCGACAACGACTAAATGGAGCGGGGAGAGCATCTTTGATGTGGCGATGATGCGTTTTGTCTCCTCCATTAGACTGTTATTCTGGCTGCTTTTGAAGACGCTGGGATGTGGGGGGGGGGGGGGGGGGGGCTAGTTAGGCTGCACGTGTATAAGGACTAGACATAAAGGCGGATATTTTTCGTAGAATTAGTGGTGAGGAATGGAGGATGGTTAAAAATTATATATTGCCATTATTTATAAGCAAGCACAAACTTATGAATGTGTTTTAGTTTAAAAGTGATTATTTGAACTCAGGAGGAATGGTGGGTTGAAAACTAAATAGTCGAGTTATTGATCAATACTTTTTGATCATGTCAAAAGCTGGATTTCCGTAAAACGAGGTGAAAACTGACACCACATTTCAAAATCATTTCTCCAAAGTTTGTGATTTGAAAACACAAATGCCGCTATAATACTGTGTAATACGACACTTCAATGACTGCCCAAGGGTGAGATGAGTTCCAGGTGGCTGTTTATTTTTATTATTATCGACGTTTAATAACACATAATTCACAAATACTATTTCAAATCTTCAAATAGTATTGTGTTTTTATCAATCATATTCCAGAGGAAAAAATCAACATGAACTTTGTAACGTCATACAAGAAAATATAATCAAGAACCACGACTAAATATAGCCAGACAACACTATCTCATCATGGATTTATAAATGGGTCGCGAGTTCTCTAAGTTTCAACATATTATGAACTTTTCCCGCTTGCGAGTTGCAAAGCGTAGTGCGGTGTAGAGAAATGCTCTTGGTACACGTTTGCCCGTTCGGATCCGCGCTTTTGAGGAATAACCGCCCATGACACTAAACAACGATTCAGATTTCTGACCAAACAAGGGGGCCATTTGAACACGATCCTCTACTTCTGCTGACCCGATTATGACAATTCCCAGTGGAACATCTATCTATTATCATTCCTACAATAATTGGCCGAGACCAAAACGTCAACACATATTTCCACTCTGTGAGAATATGCATTCAAAACTAGGTTTAACATCAGCGATAATCGATATATCGATTTGATTCTTTAAACGATATGGTATTTCTCGATTCCATAAATTCTGACTATCGACATTTCACACGCATGATACAATACACAGCTATTTGAAATGTCCATTCCAATCGTAGTTGAAATGTTGAATATTTCGCTGTTTAATGCTTTTGTAGGGTGGAATTGAAAGGATTGAATCATAATGTTTGTATTAGGGCGTTCACGGTAGCCACCAGTCAACGTCTAACTAAACGCAACCTTCATAACAAATATGTTAGTTCCCCGTATTCCGTTAATGATATGATATGTTAATGTTGTTAATGATATTTTGTAAGTCGTTTTGTAACTACTTATTCGTGTTTTGACCATCGTCTATTCGTTGCTGTTCACATAATTGTCACGGTTCCCCCATTACAAGGCCCAATCCTGATGAGGACATGGATAACATGATTGAATATTGTATGTATAGTTGTACTTATCAGTTTTATAACAATACGGTAGGAATTTTTTGCGTTTTTTTTCTATATAATATATATCAATTCCATTTCATTTTCAATTTCAACTGCTTTATTATTCTTCAATCTTACATTCACAATAGGTTATTGTAAAAAGAGACAACGTTACTAAAAAAATATAAGAAGGAAATTTACTATTTGAATCTTGCGTCTAAATATTGTTTAGGTAGAATACTATATGCACGTAGAGTATCGTATAGTGTCCTGTGTGCGGGAGCTTTCACACTTGAATTACATGGCGTATAATATTAGGCAAGATGACGGGATACATTTCTGCTTGCATAACATCTTGTCATCAGAATCGCTTGTCATCGTCTTCATTGCTTTCAATGCATTCACTTGTAACGTTATGTACAGCTTTTTCTGTAGACGATTTTTGTATTTGGTGGACTTGAAAGGTGGAACCGTACTAAAAAACTGCCAGGTCGCGTTGGAAAGTTTAGCCGTACTGAAGTACAAACACCCCTTCATTAGTGCGTATGTATATACATACATTTACTTAATATATTCGTATTACGGTTAATGTGTTTTCGTGTGACCTTTAAAATTTCTTTTCAAAATATAATGTACGCACAGAGAGTCAGAGACTTTAATTAATTTTACACCCCCTAAAAAGAAACTTAAAACATGCAAACGAAATATGCTATTCAATTATATGTACCCTCTTGCGAGGCATTTGAGATCTAGCTTTCGTAGGCTACTCGTTGTGCAAGACTTTTTAGATCAAAACCTTTGCATGCTTTTATGAAACGTTATAACTTTCTTGCAAATAGAAATATGACATTTAACTTGCAAGTAAGGCAGTTCTATGAGATGCAGTTTCTGTGGATAGTGATTTTCTATGTTGTAATATATAGTACTTATGGTTGTTACTATTGGTGATTTTAAGTATTATACATTTTATGTAATTTATTTTAAATTACTTTCAAAATAAAAACAAAAATTCTTTCGATTATGCCTTATCACAGGAATGTTGAAAAAGGCAAGGAAATGAAAATAAGTACTTTTCAAAAACGAGGTAATTGTAAATCTGTTTATGTGCAGTCTGTATTAGATTAGATATTACATTAATATGATATTGCATAATTATTTTGTTGACCTTTCAAGGAAGCGGAAGCGCTGTCAGTAACTCGTTACTTAGCTCAAATTACCATGAAATAAGTATTGAAATTACTGGCCAGTTACATTCGGCATATTGTAATGAGATTACTGGCACGTTACTGAAAAAAGTAATTTCGATACAGGAACGCGTTACTTCCGTTACGTTACTACCCTATATACCGTTTGCATATATCTAGCATGCAGCATCACATTGCATTGATAGATTTAGATAAATTCCAGAAATTAAAGAACCCAACCTTTAACCGGAAATCAGATCCTGGGCCTTCTGCATTGGATCAAGAAGAACCTCACAGGACCGACATGTCACACAAATAAGAAAAACGATAATGATAACGCAACAGTGTAACGGCAACTGTAACGATAACGCTAAAAGCTGCGGTGCATAACAGTATAATAATAGATTTCCGATAATAGACATAAAATATTATCGTCTTGTAAAGCGTGCAGTACCAATCTAAAATCTGATTGTTTCCGGTAATCTCCAGCGAGGGCAAGTTCGATCTTGGTGAACATTCCCGTTGCAGTTACCGGGGAAATGATCTCCGTTAACAGGAGAGGGATTGTGAATAGTGTGTGTGAAATAACAGGGGGACGAAGTGTGTCGATACAGATGTAGTTTTACCGGCGTATTATGAATTGGTATTTGTTCACCCCCATCGATCACGGGCTAAATATCACATGGCACCAATATTTAAATACATAGCTTTTTATTAAATTATTCTTAATATTATTACTTTTGATCGTATTAATACATTACTGTACATGGCTATGAATGGAATGATTTTGCGTACATTCTTGTAAAAAATAACTCATTATAGAGGTAGATTAACTGTAACAAGATCAACAATTTGTACTTACGACAAGAATGATTTTGAAATTCTAATTGCACTTCTGATTAAAATTATTTTCGAAAATAAATTCAACCGTCTTCACTAAGAAAAGAGACTCCGCCCATTTCAAATATTTACCACCGTAATTAAACGAGTTCCATTGAATCCAGACTCCAAGTTAATCAAGTATGCTGCACAAATTCTGTTATTCTTCTAACATCAACCTAAAGAAATTCTACCCGCAAAGTCTCAAGTCTTTTCATAGTCATAATTGAAACGATGAATGTCGGAAACAGTTCTGTCACCATTTCACAAATCAGATAAGCTACTTCCCCGGTTCTCCCCTCTTAATATACTCTCGGCTTCCTTATAGTTTGCGTGTGGTATACGGGTGCTTCCTTCTTAGAGCTGAGGTAAGGCTTTTACCTTGCATCACCACCCTCTAATCTAATGTATGCTCACTAGGACACTCTTGGCTTGATGCACGTGGTATAGTCTGCATATCATTTTATGGGACTGTAAGACTCGCTGTTGTGGAATAAGTGGGTGATTTGAACGTTTTTATTTTTTACTAAAGTTTAATGCCCATCGATGTAAAATTAGAAAATCGATATCGAAGTAAAAAACTCAATGTCAAATCGCGATATCGAAACGTTTTCGTCCCCGACATCGAAACGTAAAAACATCAGTGGCGAAGAACTCGGTGTTGTTTCGAATTAATTTATAGAAAATAAACTTTTAAATCGCAATCGCCTCCGGTTGATATTTTTGTAGTGACGTCAGTGGTCTTGTGTTGTTGCTGATGCGTGGGTAGACCGCCTCGGGCGGCCGCGACGAGGCACAAGTACGCGCTAGTCATCCGAAAAGAAAATTAGTAGCCTCTTTGTGATTGGCCTCTTGTAAGTTGCAAATACTGAATACATTTTAACTTAGAAATTTTTATGTAACATACTGTTTTTTTGTTTTTTTTTTGTTTTTAATATGTGAAAAGAAAACGGTCGCAAACTCACATCGTCATCGATTTGCGATGAGGAACATTAATGTTTTACATCTAATCCGTACACACTACGGGTAACTGAGGTAATTCAATATCACGTGGCTGTTTCTTAATTGGTCTGCTTCTCACATAGATAATTACATTACCTCTGATCATGGAAGCCTTCCCAACACGTACTTCATATTTATAAGCCTCTGTATGTCATGGTTGACCAGACAGAGCCGTAGCTAAGTAATGACCTTGGAGATAACTCGGTTAAAAGCTCAAGTGAGTTGTGGGAACGTAGTTACTCCGTTAACTGCAGTTAAACCTAACTGCGTTACAGTAATATGTATAGGGGTTGGTTGGCCTATAACTTGTCTACTTGCTTTGTACTGCATAACATACCAATAGAGTTAGTACAGTGGTAACATTGTAACAAGCTAGGCCTATTCATACTCTGATTGCTGAATGATGGGATTGAGTCGTACTAACAGCCGTCGGCACATTCCTTCCCAGAAACCAAATACCAAATACACCTATAGCGAGTCAGTTGAAGAGAGAGCGGAACATTAAGTAAAGCTGGTGTGAACACTACACTACTACACCACTATTACTATAAGCTGGAATTTCTACGAGAAGTAATTATAACATTTATACGAAAACTAATTAGTATTTGCCATTACATTGTGAAATAAACATAGAAATAAACACAACATTTTCTAAGAAACATGTCTTTCAACGCTTAGTTTTGTTTTTGTATGAACGAACCCCTTCAGATTTTGAACGTGTTTAAGTTCTCGAAGATATCGAACATTTTTGGTTGGTTAATTGCCGAAGGGGTCATATGATGGGTTTGACTCTTCACTAAAATTAAGTTCGATAAGATGTATCCAGAACCTCCACTATTTAACATTATACTACTAATATATATGTAATATATATAACTCTGAATACATGTAGTGAGATAATAACATGTACTATTACACGTGTACCCGGCACCCCCACCATTTAACATGTATAATACTCAATATATGGCTTTTAAATTTTAGTACATGTAGTGTGAATAGCTTTAATAACATAACCCGGCACCCCCACCATTTAACATGTATACTACTAAATATATGGCGTACCGACGATATTAGCATGTATTATTACTTGCATCCGACATCCCCACTATTTAACATCTATAATACTAAATATCTTACTCACATTAGGATAAGTGCGATACCTGGCACCCCCACCACGCAGTATAAACTACTGCATACATGGTTCGTCATACAAGTGGAGTGATAATAGTGAATATTCCTCAAAAATAAATATTGCTCAGAGTACCAAAAAATGATAGATTCTTATTAAAAAATAACATACATAATTTTTGTCTGAGAAGTGCATAGTTCAAATTCTATAAGCATTTAAAGTTTGACATTTCTACCTGAACCGTGAAACGGTCCGTTACGTCAAACATTGCAGTAAACAACACATTTTATGAATTAATTTATGTAAGCTGTTTGGAATTAACAACTATTTCGCCTGTTATAACAGCACTTCATTGTGGTCGATCTTCAGACGTTTTTTTTAAAACCACAATGTTTTTCAAATATTTTTTAAAAATATTGCTATCGTTATTTTCGTATGAATTAATGTTCAAGAGTAATTATCGAACATTTTAGAAACAAATTTGATATAAAACATGCTATTGTGAGTGAAATTATTAACAAAACAGCGTTTCTTGATATGATTGAGATGGTTGTATCCCAACGTTTGACGTCATTTCCCGCCAAAACGATGTGTAAAAGTTTCGGGTGATTTGTATCAATGAAAGCTATATTCCCAAACCCACAAAAATGAATGTGATTCTATTTGGAAAATGATATTCAACTAGATGGAACCATAAAAATATAATCCGAAAATTTCTTATTACATACTGCCACTATAATATATATATATACATAAATCATGAGATATATGAGATACGGGACCAACCGAATGTCACTATTTGAAAAATCCACGCGCTGATTGGCTCCGACTCAATGACGTCAGCATTCACAAGGTTGCTGTGAGACCACTTTACGCGTGGTGCATAATATCGTTAAGCCCGTATAGGCACCGCATATTCAATTAACTTAGCGGGCCACGGGCTGGTGGGGGGAGGGGGGGGGGGGGTTATCGATGTGGCTGCATGTGAATAAAACTGTTGACTGGAGATGAGAGAGTATTTTTAATCCAGTTTTATTATTCTAAAAGAGTTTGAGGAAAATATAAGACTTGGTTATTTTACATAAATTCGTCATTCTTAGTGAATTAATAAGTTTGTTCTAAAGACGTGACTGTAGCGATTAGCAAACTTCTGTTTGGAACCTGCGACTGACTGAGAAGGACTAAAGTAGACAGCCTGAGGTTCCGAGTGGTGAGCTACAGATACAGCTGCTTAATTCAGGTTTCAATTCTCTGTTTATTTCTTTAACTTCTTTCTTTGGGCTTTGTGTTTCGTGATGGAAAATAACCAACCGTCTCGTAAGGAGGAAAGTTTAATTGGACCGATCTTGCTAAATGAAATTCTTTAATCTTAAGTAAAGAAAATTCTTTTGTAAACAATGAATTTAAATGAATAATAAAAACAATATTTTTCATCAGCAATAATTTAATTCAGAAACCAATAATAATAAATAATAATAATAATAATAATAATGGCTTTTATTTTTCACTTTTTTAAAATAACATTACAAATTATGTGTATTGGCCCCCAAAGAGACATTGTATCTCGCTGGAGGGGGCCTTTAGAATGAGAGTACATACATGACGGATGATATAGAAACATACATAGCCTACTATTTCTAAAGTAATGCAGGACAAACACTAAAACTAAAACTAAACAGAAAACAAACTAAATAGACATCATAGAGATCATGTTAATGATTCCCATTTTGTTACATGTTGTAGAGTTCCATTTTGTTTGTACGTTCTTTGTGTAATTTACGTCGTGTAATACGCTTTGTTAAGAGTGGAAACTCATCTAGATTGATCACGTAATTTTGAATATTAATTTTTAATTTAATTCTAGTGGAGATGCTTATAGTAACTTTGCAGCCATCAGTTTACTACTTATCGACACATAACATCTTCTTACATCATCCCCCAAGTGTAAACCAGTTCTTAAGATTGAGTGGGAGCTAGCAATATTACAATTATTATTAAACAATAATGTACATAATTTGAAGAAAGCATAACTCCTGTTTTACACAAAATATAAACAAACACATGCCTTAGTTTGTGTCTACATTTCTTTACATCAACTGATATTTTACAGTACATTTTATCATGTATCTTTGTGCCTCGATACTATGGCGACTCCAAAACTTCGCTATGACGGCTCTAATACAAATTGATGATTATGAGAGATTTTAAAATTTGAACGAACAAATTTTGTTATAAAAAACATGGCTATGTCCAAGATTAATGACCATAACAAAATCTGCACGTTGAAATAATGGTTTTTATTTCTGCTAGTGTGGCTGTGACAATGGGATACCGCTAAAACGAAGTGCATGTAAAGTTTGGGGGGGGGGGGGGGGGGAAGTATTTGGGGGCGAGAGGGGCACAGATGACCATTGGGTTTACACTTTTGCCCTTGAATCCCTAACGAAGCCAATGATTTTGGTACATTATCGTTGATATTTAGTGTAATTAATATTTGAGGTAAGAGTCCTACATTTTATAGTTTCACATACAAAACATCTAACCTTCCGAAATAGAATACCCGGGCATAACAATTTCAAAAAATGGAACTTGAAAAAATATTAGAACAAAACAATATGGCGCCAAACGGTTTAAAGTGGCCATTACATAACACCTACTGCACATATATTTTTCGTTCTCGGGCTTAAACTTTTATTGGTGTTTGGATGCAAATACGAATGTCTAAAATATGCTACACATCTTAACTCCAATTTAATAACTAAAAGCTTAACCATCTTCTTCAATCAACAATGCTGCCCAAGGACTGCTACTCTATCGTGGTAGGCAGAGAGAGCAATGCCGGCGGAAGCGTATGCTTCTGGTAGGGTCACCCTAGCCGGACAGGTCGACGTGGAGAAGTCAGAAACGTTTTTAAATCCATCGTTTAGTTGATACAAAACAATATCGCCGTAATGAATAACTTTTTCAATATGATGAATAATCGTTCTGAAGACATCATTAAAATGCCGTTAAATCTGCGCGGTTATATATTGCGAGCTATACTCATTGGCGTGACGAAATGCAGTCCACATCCTTCCCTTTCCCTTTTCCTTCCCGCCATCCTACTTGCCCCTTTCCTCCAAACATCCCCGATGTCATATGAGAGAAAAACATTTTATTTTCTACTTTTCAACGTACATTGTGTAACTACAAGGACCCAGCATACTAAACATAATTAAAATAAACACATTTAATATAAACGATGCTTAACAATTTCTAGGTGTTGTTATATAAATGATTTAAAAGAAGAAATAATATCGTTATAATAATATGATTGTCGAGTACGTCGTTAAATTACAAATAGTCAATCAAATTAATCAACAATCATGACTAACTTTTGTTTTTTAGTAATCTATCAAAGTGCAAGAACAAAAATACATATTCAGCTTAAAATTTAAAAACAATATGAAAAGCGACCTAGCTCGCTAAATTAACCTTCATTGTAATTGATATTTTTAAAATGCTTCTATAGATATTTAAAAAGTTATTAATACCTGTACCAGCGATTTGGGTTTGTATCAGATAAGCGATGAATTTAAAAATCTTTTAAACATTGAAATTGTTACGACATTTCTTTATTGCTTAATACACATTTTCTAAAAGTTTTTAAATCCATCGTTTAGTTGATACAAAACCAAGTGGTCTATATAGCGTCAAACACATCCGCGCCATTTTGAGCTTCGATCTACAATAAATTGAACACGTCTTGTCTGAGTCTTACATCAATGGTGAAGTTACAATCGCGCTATTGGCTCACAAAGATATTAAAAACGATATTTTGCAAACGAACAGATATTGGAATGTAACGATATTAAAAAACGTTAATATTATCTATATGACGACGAGTAAGGTTTCGGAAATGGTTATAATGCTTGAAGTTTGAGTTGTGACGTGAGATCAAACGATCTATGAGAAACAACTTTTCGCAGTATTTGCAGGAGTGTTGAACTTCTATTATGCGAATCCAAAATGTAATAAAGGGTGAACCGTGAACTGGTATGGACGCTTCTAAATTTGTTTCAGTCAACAAATCGCTAGGGCGTGAATGGGAGGCAAAATCTGACTCGGTTTGGAAATGTTTAAAAAGTTAAAAAATAATCATGTTACGCAGTTGTTACAGTGAGCGTACAAGAATGGAAGCCTGGCGTTGTTGGAGGAAGGATGTGTGAACAGGGATAATCCACAAAATGCCTATAGGACCCATACTGCGTTGTGTACATGACGTACGTCGATGTGACGTATGACCTGACGTGTGGCGATATGACGTACGTCGATGTGACGTATGACATGACGTGTGGCGATATGACGTACGTAGATGTTACGTATGACCTGCCGTGTGGCGATATGACGTACGTCGATGTGACGTATGACCTGCCGTGTGTCGATATGACGTACGTCGATGTGACGTATGACCTGACGTGTGGCGATATGACGTACGTCGATGTGACGTATGACCTGCCGTGTGGCGATATGACGTGCGTCGATGTGATGTATGACCTGACGTGTGGCGACATGACGTACGTCGATGTGACGTATGACATGACGTGTGGCGATATGACGTACGTCGATGTGACGTATGACCTGACGTGTGGCGATATGACGTATGACATGACGTGTGGCGATATGACGTACGTCGATGTGACGTATGACCTGACGTGTGGCGTTAGGACGTGCATCGATGCGACGTATGTAATGACGTGTGACTTTCGTGTGGAGACATGTGACGACGTGGAGTATCACCTGACGTGTGGCGTTATGACGTGCACCGATGTGACGTATGACCTGCCGTGTGGCGATATGACGTACGTCGATGTGACGTATGACATGACGTGTGACGACGTGTTGTAACGTGACTAGTGGTGATATGACGTACGACCGGACGTGTACTGACGTGTGATGATATGACGTATGTACGTCGATTTAAAAACTACACCACGCAAACTAGAACACCCAGGGAATAAAATAAAACAAATTTCAAATCGATAAATTAAAAAAAACTCTTTTTTAACTCGTCGTCTTTGTCTTGTCATCCCATATATCCGAGCACCGAGACAAGTTTATAACGAGACTTATCAACAGATTGATGATGATATCCGGCGTGCACAAGGTAAAGGAAATAATATTTATGTGAGAAAGTCAAGTTTGACGATAATCGAGATATAACGTTACTTGCTTTTTAGTTTAGTCTACAGCGAAGTGAGTATGGTTTTTATAGAGTTGTTTATGTTAATCTGGAGAAAACAAGCAAATAAAGCCTTCTATCAAATACAGTGCAACCATAAGAAAAATGTTACGTGCAAATTAGCATAATATGGTAATTTGTTATTTATTCTTGGCGTACACTCGTCAGCAAAACTCACTAGACAGTGCAACATCAAATCTTTTAATAGAACATTATATTACTAAACAATTTCAGGTGTTGTGGTTAATACTTGTAAACACGTGTTTGAAGAAGACATCTTTTAGATTTGACGGGTAAAACTGACAGCAAACAGGTTGAGAGTAGCCCTAACATAAACAACACAACTCATACAAATAAACCACAGTAACAGTAACAACGTATTGTAGCGAAGCATATTTCTTAAAATACGCATGCGCGCAACCTAACGAACTCAATTCTAATACATGTTGCCCACTTAATCGTTCTCTTCCATCCTGTTATGTATAGGCCTATCAATTCCAAGCGTCATGTCACATCAGAATGTCAGTGTCGAAAACATTTCGGCATTACAACCGTTTTAAAACATGAGGGTTTCAGCGCCAGTGAGATCTGACTTCGAGTCTAGATAGCAGTGTCTTGTAACGATTGGTTGTGGATTGTGCACTGGGCTGCTCTCTGCGGGACTTAGTAGGAAACTCTTCATGGTCTCCCCCCAAATCTCAATCATACATGGGGGGGTGGACGAGGGTAGGTAAGGCATGCTTGAGAATACTCTTGTGTGGGGGAAAACAAAGGGAAGGGCCGAAGCCAAGCGGACAGGGACGAGGGAATACATCTAGTTTGGTGCTAGACTTCATGGCAGGGAAACAATGGCAGCAGTTTGCTCTCTCCCTCATTCAGCGTGTTCATCTTACGTCAAAACTCCCGGTAGTATCGTTATTAAAACGGTGGAAGTTTTTTAGTTATATCTTGAGAATGCTATATACATGATGTTGGAAAAATGATCAGTTAGCATGATGTGGTTTCGTAAGACTAAGAAGTAACAACTGGATTTATAACTTTCAAATATTTGAATCTTTACGGTTGTTATTGGCAATATAAATTAATTACTTAATTTCCCTGTAGCGATACATTTATTTCAAACTTTTTAAATCAAATGTTTACTTTTTACGAAACTATATCATGCTAACAATCACTTTTTCAGTATTGTGTAGAGTTCTCAAGAATTACTAAACGTTAGTTTGGCGCGGTTTTAATATAGAGACCAACATTTGCCGTGAACATGAAGTTGTAGCAATGGGATGTAAATGTCATAGGAATTAAGAAAGTACTTGACTTCAATATTGAAACATTATTAATTTAAAGAAATGATACCCAACTTATGAGCTGAATGAAATTATGAGTGAAATATACGATTTCAGTATTGAATAATTAAATGACAGAATATCCACACGCAATGGGGCGACTGAAATCAAGGAAATATTTCATTTCAATAATTATTTTATACAGTTTCATTAAAGGTAACACAGTAGCAAATACCAGAAACGGTACCCAAACACGACTGAATATTTATCTACTATGTGAGTAGATCATATAAAAAATATGAGTACACATTAACACAATCATACATTTTAAATTAAACATTTTATTTACATATAAATACATTACTTAATAGAACCACAGATCGAACCAATACGAATTCGGGCCACAAAATTCCTAAATTAATTTAAACATCATAAAACATTATTAAATATTTGCTTTTTATAAGAGCACTTAGCCGATTGCAGCATAGCTCATATTAAAAATCACTCACCGAGACTGGGCCGTAAATTTTTACCGTGTGTTCGCATTGTTTTGTTGGATGATTTTCGTGACGTTTTTATTTGAATTGTAATTGTGTTTATTAAATGTGTTTTTTGTATTTTTACGAATTAGTAAGTCGGGTGTATAAACATTAACTTCTTATATCATCCAGTATCTTTATAAAAACTATAGCTCGAAAGAATACAGGCCTTAAAAAAAGAAGATGGTCTACTAATGAAGGATCACACAACCAATTACACTTCTTTTGTCAAAATTATATATGAACAGCTATTTTGTCCATTCAGAAAGATGATGATTGATGACTGACCAATCTTACGGTTTTTATAACAAGCCCATTCAAATTAATTGAGTTACGAAAATCTTTTTCATTAATTTATTTATTTACAAGAATGCCAGCCAGTCAGTCAGATAAAAAGTATCTGAAGGGTATGAGTAAACTTTAAACAAAATAGAGTCCATGCCTTTTATTTAGAATTCCATTCGTAATAATATTATGGTAAAATCAAAGCATCGTGGCAAAATTAAAGTGTTATTTTGTTGTGGTTTTTAGCAAGGAGATTTAATTTTTAACTTAGTAAGAGTTAATTACAGTGTTGAACAAAAATAAAAATAATTATTTTATTTAAATTACTTTTGAGCGGGGTGTTATATATTGGCTCGCTAGATTTTAATTAGATTCTTCAATTTCACTTCTAGTCAAGAAATCTTCATAATAATAGTTATATCACCAATAATACTCGCAATATTTACTGGTACATTTTTAAACTTGTTTATTTTGTGATTTCTCGTAGATGACTAAACAGTGAGTGGGAAACGTATATCTATTTATTTTATTTCTTGTGTTTTTACCACACAGAAGATTGACCTATAAGTTGTACGTCATACGAGTATTAGAACGCGAGATTAAACTTACTTGCCAACTTACTAAATGTTCCTATAGAATGCAGTTTTGAATGTTTCAAAGTATGCATAATTCATCTGAATATGCGTATCTGTTCATATATTTTACGCCTCGCAAAGGTCTAAAGGGCCTGAGGCGCGAGACTAGAGTTTGACATGAATTGTGTCTTATCACTTCTAGTGGCCGTAATGTCATTTCATGATAAAATTAAAACCAAAAACAAACACCAGGGGTTATGGATCCCTGGGCGAGGATTCACAAAAGTGCCCAACTTCAAACTGTCCAAACAAAGCAACTCGTAGAGAGATAACTAATGCCTGTGTCTTACTACAAACATAAAGATAATATGATACTTAAACATTGAATACTAAACTTGAACATAGAAGAACATGATTTATGTATGTGTAATAATACCCTTTAGGGATTTATCTAGAGATAATATTTGCTTTATTAGGAGTTGGGTACTTTTTATGGATTCAGAGTGGAGTGAGAATTCCAAGAATCTCTTATGTTGATTATTGAATGGCTTTGATTCAGCGTTTCGCCGAGGCCCGAGTACACACCCACACCATTATTAAACAAACAAGATGGTTTCCGTTGGTATAGACAATGTTGATAGCAATCGACTAGCTCACTTGCAGCTTGAGAGCCAGCGAGTAAAACTACGGACCTTTCTTTGAGAGAAACAATACATTTATATAAATAACGCGTTGATAGCATTTATATTTTATACGGCCTTTTCCGTATTTGTAAATTTACGTCTATAAAAGACTCGTGCTATTAATCCGACAAAACAATCTTTTTCGGTTTAGAGAGAGAGAAACATAATTAATTAGCTGAAAATGAGGCACGCAACGCGAGAAACATTGTGAGACCGCACCGCGTGTACAAGGGTAGTTTCTTCCGAGAAGCCCAGTCATTGCTATGTATATACCTCGACTAAACCAATAGGCGCATCACGACTCATTCATCGTTCTGGAGTTGAAACACTTTACGTACGTTCAGAAATCAGAACAATGGTGGCAGCGTAAATAAAATACGGAGTTATTCCCGTAAGGTAATTCCTCAATGGGGTTCCGTAATGCCAGTTGTTCTCACCCGCTGCGCTAGCGTGAGGTAACAGCCCAGTTACATTACGCACACACGCACATATTGAACGGCCGGGTCATTGAGATGGCCATGACATACAACTTTTTAGGACATGAATTAATCCGTATCTTTGTTCGCGTATATGTACACCCGTGTTGCGTGCTTGTCATTTCCGCGAAGTAATTATGGAAAAGTATGTTTGAGTTTGGCTTTTTAAATGCAGTGAGGGGAGGGGGGTTGTCATGGGCTTGTTTTTTATTATGAAGTAGGACTCAAGTCTTTTTAAATTGTATCTATGTAATTAAAAAGTTGAATATACGCTCGATTTTTATTTTGTACGTCAACGCTATCTAAAACGGAAGGTTTTAATGTGCGGTACAAGAAAAAGTAAATCAAGAGTAAACTAGGTAAGAACACAATCTGTCTTAATTTTGTATCCGATATGGTTAATAACCGTTCTTTCTCATAATTACATTTATCTTATTATTTTGCTCATTACTAAATCATAACCATGAAAACATAATTACCCTTATTGTCTTATAACGTAAATGCAAGACTAAATATAATATGTGTGTATTCACATTATATATAGTGCAATAATCCGCTTACTTCCCGAGTAGAAATATATAACTTACAACGACATGAAGAGTGGTATTAAAAGTTAAAACCTAGAGAAATGTTCATCTTACTCACCTATGACAATATATTGTATTGTTGATTTAGAAATGTAAGCTACAAAAGCTTACCGACTTTGTAATAATGGATTGTGTTTATATTAAATTGTTTGTTTTGTTATTTCAGTGTTACTTATTCTATATAAGCATAACAATCAAAGTAACATACCCCCCATTTAGAATAGTGTTGTATATATTCCTTCGTTCTTACAAAACCACATTTGTGTGGCATTCTTGAAATATGACTAAAACTAACACAAATAGATTGGGCGTAGCCTCAATATTGGTGGTAGTTTCCCTTTAGCAGCTATAAAAAAAATAAAAAATGAAATAATTTAAAATTAAAATATCTCTTAGGGAAGGATGTGTTGAAAAGTGTGCGGGCTGCGCGTTATGTGGTAGCCTAGCCACATTACTAGCGAAGCAATCCGGCTGCCTTTGAAATGCCCACCATACAACCACACACTCATGTCATAACCTTACGCGGGCTTAGCCGAGAGGTAATTAAGGGAATACTAATTTACTGAAGTTTGCTTCTAGTTTTCAAAGTATTTTAATCCTTTCATTCAACGATGTTGGTGATATTTGGGGTTTACGTCTCACATTATGGCAACCACGCACACGCACACACGCACACACGTACACACTCATGCTCGCACAAATAAATACACCGATACGTACGCACTAAACACAACGTTATAACGTTTTTCTTAGATTGTAAAATACATTGTTTAAATTTTCAATAACTTGTGTATGTGGTAATAGCTCATTTTCCTTGTAATAATTGTATCTACTTGTATGTTTCTTAAAAGTAGGACGCAACTGCATGTGTGATGATGGTTTGCTCACTAATTCAATGAGCATTCTACAAGGATTCACACAATTATAATAAGCAGTGTGTCTCAAGACGATGCAAATTAATTATAATAATTATAACAACAATAAATATTATTATTGTCGAAAAGACGAGCTAAGATGAAAAAACCCTCAGGGCGCCAAAATGGGACCCTCGAATGGAAACATACCATGGTATTACCACATTCCATTCAAGAAGGGCATACGTGCATCTATAATATTATCTTAAAAAATAGTAAACTATTAAACTTGGGAAACAAAATTTCAACAAAATGGGAGTACAATATAGATCATTTTTTTCAAAGACGATATGTTATTAATTATATTTAATATATTACATAAACAGCATTCTAGTAAACGTCTTCACTATAATTAGCGCTATAATAACACGCTAAATGTTTTTAGTTTGTTACTCTACATGCTATCAAAACACAAATAATAATTAGAGTTTATTGGAGATTTTTTTATTTCGTTTGCAGACATTTATTTATTAAGGATCCCATGAGAATCAACATCGTACTGATTTGATTGATTGATCTTTATATTTCCATTGTGTATATGCATGGTTGTTACATTTTAATATGTGTGTGCTCCAATAGCGAGTAATACTGCTATAAGTAATTTTGAACGTTGAGAAATTGAAGTACTAAAAAGCCATATCAAGCAAATCTATCTTGCCTTGAAATTTTAGAAATTGATTTGGCCCAGTTTTGAAGTTGCGCGTTCAAAAAGCGCGTGGGCAGTAACAGTAACTTGTTTTTCTGGACGGGTTTTTCTACACGGTTTTGCTTTTAGTCTTCTTACTTAAAGTGTTTTTAATGAACGCTAAAACTGAAGCCACGAGGTGTGGCATCTTCCAGCGAGGTATATTGTTACCTCCCATATTTATGTATTGAGGTACCTAATCGAAACGACGGGTTCGGGACGACTAAACGAACTAGTTTGAAACTTAGTATATGCATTATGCAAGGGTACGTTTAAGTAATTTCTACAGAAAAGTACCACCTAAAGTCCTAATGGTCCTATTGGTTATATGTTATGCCTTCTGAAAGTTATTGGTAGCTTTCAAAAGTTACACAGATTATTCTGCAGACATATTACAATAGATGATTTTCAGAAGAGGGCCGCGATTAGCTCTATCTAAGGGTCCTAGATGAATTCTGAAAAAGGTCTGGCTCGTTGATCTTGTGTGTGGCTCCTTGGTCTTGAGGAATTATTCCTGCTTTCAATGCAGAAAATTCAGGGTTTGATTACCGGTTCGTGCTAGGATTTTTTTAATTTTGAAAATTGTCTTAAATCTATCTGGGTCAACGGTGACCTTGCAGCCGTCAATGAAACGAAGCACATAATAATGGTATAACGGTGCACACTGAAAATCAGTTCACTGAATGGGTTAGAAAGTAAATACATGTATTTGGATATTGGAAGAGTGGTATCTATAGTTAACCTATATTATTACTTGCGAGTAAATTATGCCCACAGGGTTGTTCATTATTTAATCAGAAAATGAAATACGATACACAATATCTTGTGCTAGCTCCGACCTCTTCCTTCAATTTTACCAACATTGCACTTAATATTCGTTCCAAGAGGAAATAATGAAGAGCAATTTCAAACCAATCGACGGATTGGTAACACGAAGAACAAAAACAAGTTTCATGAAGTTTACCAAATAAACCCGAATAATATATTATGGTGGATGTACTACTAAACAGTTTAGTGTAATCTAGACCCGGTTCTACAATGTTCAATTCTGTATTCTAATCTATGGTAATATTGAATCAATGATGCTACAATTTGTATTCTTCAAATAACTTGTTTCACGATGGCAACCACTTTGCAAGCAAATGTTTTGAAATTATCCATATTAATTAATAATTACATATAGCATAACCCTTTGAGCCAATATTAAATAGCAGATAATAAAGTGATATTTTATAAGATTACTTATAGATTACTTAAGATTATTTTTTAAGTTTACTCTCTGAATTCTACCTAAATATCTATGTTTGAGAAACAACAGATTTTGGATATTTACCGGCTCTATTTTCCACGGTTTGATGTTTCCAAAATTCATAGCAAATTCTAATTCTACTTATAAAGAATTGAGTAAATCCTAATTGTCAATGATATGTAAGAATTTATGGGCCTATAACCCTGAATAAAAAATACAAAAAAAAATCGAAATCATTTGCTACATTATTTTATAGTTCATCTTTTTGAAACCCGATTTGTAATACGAACAAATTTTACAGCTTAAGTTTCAAGCAGTTTCTTTCGTTAGTTTCAAATGGCATCACTGCATGGGTTCTAAATTGCTTGAATTATTGAAATTACAGGGCTGGAAAGGAGTAATGCTATTTGTACTACCACATAACATCAAAACCCCACCTTGCATGGGTTTGAACGTTGAATCCAATAAGTTTGATGAAAGTATTGAACCGTGTAAAGTGGGCGCATTATCGCTTCGCCTGCCAAATGCCGGGTAAGAAAATATATCATCGCCTCTATTGACCTAGCCCAATGTTGCTAAGCCACAGCACAGCAGCTAATTAGGAAGAATCCCTCTGCAAAGAAGTCAAAGACGCCGTTAGGTCTGCACCACTAATGGAGTTAATTGATAGATGGTAATTAGCTCTTAACGCTTCTAAACGGCGCGTCATGGGCGCTAACTGCGCTGTTACTGCGTCGTTACGGCTTCATAGCGTCGGTCTGGATAAAGTCTGAGACCGCACAAAAATCTAAGACATAAGGTGCAAGGTTTTATATATACTAGCACATTCACATACATAGCAACGTAAGAACAGAATATTATGCTATACTATTATTGAACCTGTCTTCCATTCGACTATGTCGCATTCAATCTAGAATGTAACAATTACTGATATTTTTAATTTAATTACCACCTTTAGGCCAAGTACATATTTTCCATACTGTACAGAATACGACTTTAAACATTGAATTTTGGCTTTCATTCCGTAGAAACATCTTCGTGAAATACTGAGGGCCGATTTCACCAAACTTAAGTCAGGAGATAAGCCGTTAATCGGAGATTTTCTCCCCACAAACATGGCGACTGGTACAAGACGTTCATTTTGAATATAATGTTTGTTGAATTGAAACCACGGGTACGAGATTATTTTTAATCTGAGATTAACAAACTTTGGTGAATTCGGGCCTACAAAATTCACTTTGACGAATTTCATTAAAATCCATATTTGGATAAGCTTTTTACTGCTTACTTTTGCTGGATATTGAAGATACTTTTTGAAGGATAAATTCCCGCCAAGCTAAGTATTATTAATTCATATATACGCTGCAGCAGCTTAACGAACTAAACTAGGTAGTAGTTCTTTTTCGTAGTTATTTAAAAAGATTTATTCTTAAAGTTGGGTGTAGCGCAACTTTTCTAAACCTTACATTTGAGCTTTAAAACTAAAACATTATGGGTGCGATTGTACGTGTTTACCACATTCAAACTTTCTTGATCCTTAAACTTTCTCTTGAGTTTTGTGCGGACCAGACCAAGTCACCTAGTTTACCGAGAGCTGATAGCAAGATGGACATGTCTATGTCCTTCTGAGATGACTTGGGAAGCCGATCTAATGCCTGAACTGAACCATGATGTGAATGCTGGGATCATAAATACATCATTTTACCTGAAGTTACAGACAATTTTACATTTTCGTATGTGCATTAATGTATTACCTAATAGCAATTTGTCTTTTCTTTGCTCGCTTACATTAAAATACTGTCATTACCGATGTTATCAAATATTAGCATTTTAATCTTCACAGTACGAAAATGAGAAGAAGAAAAATTGTAATGTTTATATTTGGAAAGAAAATGAGAAAATTTATATGCTGCTGCGGTTGCGGACTTGTTTTCCATAATATTATTCACATTTATACATAGCTACTAGCTAGTCATCAAACAAAAGTGACAGATAGGCCTCAAATGGAACTGTGAGTAGACAAGGCAAAATGCCGGACTCAAATCACATTAATAAACTTGTCACTTACTTTTTTAGAACAGTGAAATAAACAGTGACATTTCTCTCAATAGTCGCTATTAGTTTCTTTATTGGCCACGAGGCGCGGCGCGCGTCTGACAGTCGAGATCTCATATCTGGCTAATTAATCACAAATAAAAGACTGTTTTGTCTAACGAAATCTTGATACTGAATTACTGTCACTGACAGAAACATGCAACAATGAGTCCCGACTTCGTTAGGAAACTTTTAACCACATGCACAACGTGTTGTTCGTTTTCGCCGAGTTCGCATTTAACCTGCGGCGAGTTGACGTCGACTCAAGCCAAGGGGTGTTAAAACAACGGCGTTTCTACTACTCAATTAAGGGGTGGACAAACAAACGAGTTTAATTAGGTCGAAGTCGCTACCAGCGGAGAAGAACTTATTTGGTCTAGTTAGTCAAGTCCTGGAAAAGTTCAGGAAAATAATGCATCTAAATATAAAGGAAAAGAATACACGTAATGTTTAGCGCTACGCACACAATTGATACAGTACTATTGTAATTTTGAGCTTGAATGACTATAGTTTATAGTCATCATGATTGCACAAATGCCCATTAACAATGACGCATGTTATTGTTTCCTAAAGTAACGCACATTTTTAATCTTTTGAATGTTTATTCCAAAACACACTATCGTGTTTGTGATATTACCTAACAAACTATCGATTTTATTTACGACCTAAATCACTGTGTGACGTCACAATATCCGTCTAGACTCTGAAACATTCGCTATTTATGTACCCCATGGGGTAAGTGCAATCGAAATGCAAGACGGGCGCCCAATTATTTCCACGGGTAATCTCATTGTTGCAACCAAGACAATTGTCCAAAATAAAAGACAGTTGGGTAAATTACTATATTTTTAAATTTAAACATCTAACATTAAAACTTGGTTTTAAAAACATCCAGCTGATGAGTGTCGAAACTACTCGGAGCAACAATAGTAGGCCTATTGTCCATTCAAAATTTTGTTCGAAATAAAATTGACTGTTTTTTTACTCGCATCTACCAAAAATGGCAAGTAATTTATGTAACAAAACGATTTTAACAAACTATACGTTTGTTTGTTTGTTTGTTTGTTTGTGACATGACGCTGGTATAATCATTGTTAGCTCAGCGGGAAGTATGAAATTAATCATAGTTATACTGGTTATACCTAGCATTGTAATTGTACCTAAACTTTGTGTTAGAATAAAGAGTAATGCGATTGCGTGCTCAAAATATAGACGCTCACATGATGATGTGTGTATTGCGATCAGATACAATTTGACAGTTATTACTTATTAGGGATAAACTCGACCCGAAATAATCTTATACCGACGCTCTTGTCATAGATGACTGATTTGAGGCTAATTAGCGAGCCTCAATTTCAAATACTGATCGTTGATTGGTCACGTGTCACTCGCCTATGACGAGCACATTAGTAACGTTGTTTCGAGATAAGTATATTATTGAAAATACTTGATTTCAGACAAACACAAATAAATTTGGATCCTTTTTAGAAACCTTGTTAGACATTGGAAATATCTAGCCCCTCTTCATTGAAAAATGTGAATTTTAAAATTAATTTTGAAGATACGAACAAAAAAGTTTATAAATTCTTGCAAAGTTAAAACTGTCGGTGTTAAACTCTTTTAATCATAATCACTTATCATAGATTAGTCGCTACCCGCTTTCAAGCGCTCTGCTCTTGAAGTGAACGGGTGAAGTGGATATAGTGGGGTGAGTACGCGCTCAAGGAATAAAGTTTCCGAAGCCATCATATTTCCGGGTTTCACTGCAAGTGTCTTGGGAAAACGTAGAACGCTGTTGGGACGTCCTTAAGCCGTAAACACGATTGACTCACACCCGAGTAGCAAGTAGAAGAAGGAACATCGATAAAGGTGTGCTGCACACTTTTCTGAGCGCACACTTCCCGAGATTTAAACTTTAAGATTTATTATTATGATCTAAAGATTTGCTTCGCATGATTTTCTCTATCAATTTGGTTGGTTCCCTTCAACTGGACCGCATTATGAATGGTCGTTTCTCATTTATGTGTGGGATGGGGGTGGGGAGGGTAGGGTAGGGGAGGGGGGGGGGGGGGGTCTAAGAATTCGAGTGCTTAAATTTAACGAGTTGAAATTTGTTCAACTTCTCAACTTATGTGAACGCCATTATACTCTCTCACCTAGTCTCACCTGATTCAATATTGTCAGCTACTGACGTAGGTAGGCCTATGTGCGGTAAACTAAATGCATTGTTATAAAAGGATTTATGTAATAATAAAAAACAACTAATGCAACTGATTGTCGTGCAACAACCAACAATTGTTAATCAACAAATTAAGATTACAAAAATAGAGGAGAATACGTTGTAAACATGATGACAAGCGAATCGCATTTCGAACGTGTTCTGAAGGATGATATTATGCAACCTATACGATTGTGCACAATGGACGTTGTTTCTAATACTATGTATAGTATTTGATAATACCTGCACAAGTGCAGCACTCACTACACTTGTAGTTTGTTTCATGCAACATGGCACTGTTCCATATAACAATTACCATTTAAAAATATTAAATAATCTAGGACCCTTTGTATGATACTCGTCATGGTTTTATAAATCTTCAAGAACGACAATGTTTAGCAATAATAATTACATTTTAAATGTTATATCTAGGTGCACTGATGGATGTCGATGTTGTCTTAAATTCAATGTCCTTGATTTTATATTTTTGATTGTTAAATATTGTTTGTTGCACATGAAGATGTAGAGAATAGTGACAACAATCATACAAAGATAATTTCTAAAATGGTCTATTTATAGCGTAATTTCCGAATACAAAATGAATCACTCCGCATGGTGTTTTATTTCAAACGAGCATTGAATGAGCGCCAATCAGGAAAGACAACAATGAAACTGTCCGACCTGTGACGTCACAGCCCACTTATTCGAAATGAATATTGCAACAGTGCGAGCTATATTGGTAGTGTGCGAATGTCTAGTATAATGTGTATGCATTATCAAACCGTGGCATTCGGTGAACCGTCTCTGCTCAAATGTGCGGTCAAACTGAAAACGTTTCCGCCAGTAATTTGAAGACCATCAGCTTCCCATTAGGCGGAGCTTTGCTTGGCTTTATAAGCGGATATTTTTATTTTAAAATCTAGAACAAGAGACAATTAAAACAGCTAAAACGTTTGATGACACGATTGACATTGACATGCTGTAGCGTATGTGTCATATTCTAAATGCAAGTTTAATTATTTCTGAAGTGTGTTATTTTTCACAACCACATTTTTCTGTCTGTTCTTTTACTCTCTCTATCTCTCTCTTTCGCTCTCACTCTCTCATTTATAATGTACAGTTTATAAAGTCTCAGCGAAGCGATATTAATATCTAACAACAATTACAAGTTAATCGTAGTCTGAGGTGTTACTTGCGGCTTCAATAACAATGCACGTAACATGGTCCATCTATTGTGTGGCCAGAGCAATTAGCGTTCACGCCGTCTTTTCGCGGGTGGTATCTCCGTGGGGAGTGAGGCATTCGCTTGATTTTTATTGTATCTTTATTTGCAATAGAAAATTACAATTCCACTTCAGCAAATTTAATCTCTGCATGGCTGGACACAAGCAACGCATACACGTATAAAATTGAGAGCTGTGGGCGATAGACCTACTGAGTAGTTGGCCCTGTGAGCTGAGCTAATGTTCCGAAAGTAAAACAAATTAAAACTTTTTGGACTTTATTGTAAGTCTCTTCAGTTCACTCAATTTTTAAAATTCAATATCAGGCAATGTTATACCTTTTTACGAATACGCTCTCAAGTCAATGTGTGTAGACTACAGAGACACATATGTACTTCATGACCCCCTCTAAACACAGTGACATACAGTGACAGAGACATATTTTATCGTTTCCTGCGCTCGCACTTATATTATTCATCTGATGTGTTTTAGTATCATCGGTAGCCATATGAAGAAACGCTATAAAATACCACAAATATACCACTTTCTATAAGTACTAAAACTTAAAACTATAGCTATAGTAACTAATATGATACTACCAAATAATCATAAAATATACTAACCTAATGGAACAAGATTATTGTTGCATTACATACAAGTCCGGTAATTATGCCTCCATGTTGTACGAACATAAAACTAAATGTAATTTAGTTAGTTAGTTTTATTCTACTGAACTTAAAAATTACTTAAATTAATCATCATCCGAATTTTGTGTGAGAGAGACAAATATACTGATCGTACCGTACGACAACAGTCTGGATCTAGTCCCTCCCCTCACTCTATGCTTGACTCAGACAGACAGACAGACCGCTTTATTACAACCACACTTGACAAAGTCTATAATCCCTTCAGATTAGAACCCCTCTCACTGACAATGACTGTAGATGAGTGCCGTATTGATGAGAGATTGTGAGTACCAGGTGATCCCCGACCTCGTGAGCATCTTCCCTTGTTCATTCTTTGCACGCCCCTTTCTTCCAGAAGAATGCCAATCTGTTCAGTTTACGCAATCCTTGGTCTAACGTCGGCATAGTTGGCCGCGGTCGATTAGGCGTTCATTGGTGTAGTCAGCACATGCCCTGCCTTCCAGGTTCGAATCCTGCCTGGCATGGATGTCAAATAGTGTTTTTTTTATCTTCAAATATCACCGTCTCGATTAGCAACGTTGCCAAAATATGAGATGTACAGCAATTTATCAACATTTTGGTCTAACACAATGACAGTACGGTATCAAAGTTCGTCAGTTTCTGTGTTTGTTCCCGTGGCAGTTGTGATATTTTTAAACTTAGTTTTGAAAGTGTGACTACGTTACAAAATTTTAGATATAAAGTATATGTGCTAATTATTCATGTTTTAAAACTAAAATCTTTTATGAAGATGTATTGTTTTGCCAATATGTTTATACTAAAAGCGTATGAAATAACCGGATTCTTTAGATTTCACTTTCTTCTGGTTTTGTACATAATTCAATTCTGAATAACAAATAGACTTTAAAATAAATAAAATAATAACAATCAGAGTCGATGAAGTTCAACTGTCCACTAAATCTCCGCTTGGAGCCTGCATAGGCCTCGAGCCTCCTGAGCCTATTGGTCAACTTGATCTTGGACTAGAGGAGGCTTGTGGGAGCCCCCCCCCCCCTCACTCCCCCAGGTGAGAGTTTGATGAGCCTCCGCTTGGCGGAGATCAAGTAGACCTTGTCCTACACTTTTGGGATCAAGCGGACCTTGTGCGAGTATCTCCCTTCTCTGCTCTAAGGTTTCTCCCCCTTGGGGAAACTTCTTTATCGACTGTGCTGTACACCTTGTAGCGAGTTGCTTGTTTTATGGTGGTGTGTACTTGATAACGCTGAACGCAACGTGTCTGGGAGCTCCGAAAAGAGCATGTGAAGGTGTGAGAACTAAGAATCGATCCCGTGCACATACCTGAGACGTTGCCTATTTACTCCTTAAAATACATTTCACACAAGATTGGTTTGGAGAGGGGAATAAGAAGTACTCATCTATCATCTATCTCTTTCCAATGGCACACTAGATAATAGGGAATACCCGCCTAGTTTTTGAAGTGTGTTTTGCTAATAGAGAGTACGTTTTGATATTCTATATTATGCATTTTCTGTTTTTGTCAAGTAAAAATTTCGCACTTAATTGTGATGAGAAAACAGGACGCGATGTTTAACAACCAATTAGGACATGTAGGCTATAATATGCTACGAAAGTAACTCTAGGTCTACTTGTAAACTGTAAGTGCATAGGTCTAGTTGAGGTGTGCTGACATTGCAGTATTGAATAATAACTCTTGCCCATAATTTATACGTCAGGTAATAACCCCTCCCTATTTTAAAAAACAATTTCAGAATATAATGGGTTTGAAATCAATTTCCTTAAGTGAACGGCAAATCCATTTTTTAAAAGTACGGTATAAGTACAAAATTAAGTACAATGTTGTTGGCAAAACTTTCAAGTCACAGGTTGTTTCAAAAGAAAAGAGCTGGAACGAAAGAAAACATTATCTAATTTCTTTGAATACAGAAGATCCATGGGATCGATTTCCGGTTGGGGCTGGTGATTTTTTATTTTTACTTTGGAAATGATTTTAATTCATCATATTATACGTAAACGGTGACTTCGTTGAAACGCCTCTCGCTGAAAATCAGTTATGTAACTTAGTGGGTAAACAATAAAATATACATATGTACTTACGTATTTCTTTCCGATACGTATACATATTTATATTATATTTTGATACGTATGCCTGTAGAAGAAGTGTAGATTGCTGGCAGCAACAATATAGCTCGCCAGCTGTCTACATGATAACAGTAGTTTCACTGCGTTCTTGATATGGCCCTCTCCTCTCGGCTGGAGTCTTGATGAAAACAGATGTCGGGTATTCCTGCGTCTACTATAATAATGCCGTGTCGGACCGATTGCACGGTCCACCTAAACATATAGCGTTCTGATTATTTAGCGCTTCCATTTTTGATTCCGGGCATAATATCGTTGTACAAATTATTTATCTGTGGTTGTTGTATGCATCATTTTCTTTCCATTTCATACGGATTGAATGCAAAACGAAAATGATGTAGATCTACAAATTCTCAATAGACATTGGTAAATCTTGGTTTTAGTGTCAAATTTGCATTTTGTGTAGCGTTTAAAAGAAATGTTTACTGACAGACAGATATTTCACATAACCTATTTTCACGTACTTCTACGTGTACCCTTAGCCTCACCATTGTGAATTAATACTAATAAATTCTAAACACGATACAAATTCCAAGTTTGCAACATTAGGCCTACTAACATGACATCCTCTGCGCGTGCTTCAATGGGCTCGTGACTACGGACCATAAGTTGCAGTAGTTGTACCGTGTGGCGTGTTGTGTCTTTCTGCATCTTGCAGATCGCATAATTTACCGACTACATGATTCTCCACAACAATGTTTATTGTATACAGGTTTCGGAACAGAATGAAGTGTGACGTAGCGAAGATTCTACGGCAACCTTTGTTCGGGCATTCTATAATGGATATATGGCTCAGAGAAACCGAAACGCATCTTAGTTCAGGGTGTTCCGAGTTCGCTTCCCACCACAGGCAATGCTGACTTGGTACAAGGTAGAAGCACAGACAACGGATTATCCGTTGAAGTGTGCCTTACAGCAGTGGGTCCCTCCTCGTGGTGACCGGTGTCCGCAAACAGAGATCTCGTGCTTATATCTTCAACCCTCCCTTTGATCTTGCTCGCCTTCTCCAATGTTTCGTCTCTCTGTCTCACTGCGAGAACTCCTCAAAGCTCTATCCACAATTACTGTCGGCATCGAGATCGCAACAGTACATTTCCCATTACAATCATTACGATTTAGTTGTGAACCGCATCATACGAACCATGTAAGTAACTCTCACGATTTCTGGATTAAGATTGCGATCCCGATACCAATAGTTGTGGGTATCTAACCATATGACGACTCCGGCGAAGTGTACGGTGATGGTATGATTCGGCCGGCGTCATACTATGATCTATGAATATGATCTAGCTGACGAGTACACCGTAAAAACGAAATAATAATTTTTCTGGTGGTAGAACCTTCTAGTTATTTGCTTTTTGATTACACAATTTAAAACTCATCCAATCAGATGGATGTAAAAATGTATTTATAAATACACACATACACTTATTATTTAAATTTGACAGCAATTCCCTTGCAAATGTATCCGTAGTCCCGTCGACTCAAATTAACAATAGATAGCGCTGCTAAGCTACCTCCTTATCTGCGCCATTGATGGTTTCAACAAATTAACGATGAGTAATCTCCTCCTCATATACGTTTATTTGTTTGCCATTGCATCTAGTCTATTTTGAGTGGCCTGAATCAAACTACTTAATACTTACATTGTTCTCCACATAAGCGGCAACGATGAAATAATCTAGATTATCGTTTCTTCAATAAAGTTCAATAAACAGTGGGTTTTCGGTGTATTTTTTGGGAAAAAGTGAGTAGGCCTACAAAAAGTGTAACAGCACACTCGATCCATGGTAAGTACTACAGTGAATTTCCAGCATACTAACGTTGAGTGAGAAATACTCAACACTCAACGATACTACTAAAGAGAGGAACTAAATATGTGTATCACTAAACAACTAATTTTCGTAGTATAATTATTTAAGTTCTGCGATCGTATATGCAAAGTTTGTAATCTTTGGTATATGTTGTGACTTGTGAAGTGATAGCAATAAAAGTCAAGAAGTTTGTCCCGACCGGGAATCGAGCCTGGGTCCTTTGGCTTTATTTATTTACACAAATGTTATCATTTGAACTGATCAGGGCTATAAGGTGAACTCTTTACAAATTACTATTTGCTTTTGTTGACATATGAATAATTATGATGGTCCTCATTATCATTAGCCGTTTTTGAATGATTTTTACTTGTTTCGTGGTAGCCTGTCGAGTATATTTCATCTTTACCGACTCAGTGGAAAGTGAGTGGTTTACTTTACCGACAATTTTGTGGTAAAAGTAGAAGTTCATTTCACAGTGGTTTTCTTTACCGACGAGTTTTGGAAGCTGCTGGTAAGAGTGGGAGCCCATTTCACAGCCGTAATCTGTTGACATGTTTACAGCCTACTTTTTTTCTCTATGGTTTACAGTTTACTTTCAAAGTTCAAACGTTTCTCTATGCTTTCAAAGAAGTAGTAAGCCCCACCTTTGATTGAAAGAAATGCTGTAGTCCATTGCATCGTGGTGTACTCGTAAATTATGCGATTTAAGACCTACATTCCTAAAAAAAGCGCAGCACAAAGATTTCGTCTGTGGGTGAGTGAGAATCTGTTGTTACCAACATAACCTCAACGCTATCAGTCTTGTACGTACTAGAGAGCCTATATAAGTGTGGGTAACACTTGTATAGGCTCTCTAATATAGGCTCTTTAGTGCGTACTAAGCAGAGGCCTAGGGCCTAGTAGGGTACTGGGTCTGGTAAAAATTTCCATCTAGGCCTAGGCCCTAGTCCGCACGTGCAAAAGTGGCCTGAGTAGGCCTAGGCCTAGTTGTTCTAAGTTAGTTTATTTTTTTTTATAGTTTAGGCATAGGCCTTGCTCTTAGGTAACTGACGACATATACAAAAGTTCTGTGAAGCACCCTACACATCGGTTGCATTCCGTAAGGTCGACCAGCCCGACCTTAGTGTTCAATAGAATTCTTTTTTCGACCAATAAGCCCGGTTCGTAGCAACTCTCGTCTCGATTAGCCAGAGTTGCATAAATAAATCAATCATCGTAGCAACTCAAAAGCCCGATGACTTTGGCCGGTCATTACTCGAGCATGGCTTGAGAACGCGCAGGGATTTCCAACTGAACATGCCGTAAAATGTTCTTTCGGATAGGCCTACCATAAAGAGTGGATAAGTAATTCCAAATGGAAGATTGAGACATTATAACTACACCAACAACTCACAGAGACACATAAAGGAAAATAATTAGCAAAATATCATTGATTGCATACACAAGGCCCCACAATTTAAAAAACACCACCTGCTATCATGACCATGGTATTCCATGGCAAAGAGAGACCATAAAGCCCAAGCGCCAACCACAATGTGACCAAACTTGAAAATCCCGGTCCAGCCCGGTCGTCGAACAGAATGGAACCACAATTGTCGGGATCAACCATTGCGAACAGGATGGACATACGGCCACGGGTAATAGAAAACCTAGGGTTACCTACCTACCATACATCTGGTTAAAGCCGGACACGTCCTCTTTTTTGCAAACTCTCTGGCGTCAAATGGCTTTTTCTAAATTAGTAAAATGTCCGCTTGTTTCTAATTTTGAGTAATTTTAAATGGTGATTCAAATTTGTGTTTAGGCCTATATTTATTTATTTTATTTTAGCCCAAATATCAATCAATTGATGTCCAAAGGACACATGCCTACATATACCGTATTTATCTAAATAGAAGACAACCTCAAATTTAAGACGACCCCCTATTTTCAAGAATTTTGAGCTGGAAAAAATCGAATTCATATTGATAATCTTAACACGCGAATTTAAGATGACCCCCAATATCTTAACTAGCCCTATACAAAAAGGAAATAATTATTGTCTTAGATTCAGGTAAATAGGCCTACAGTAGGCCTACATGTGGATGGCGTTCTATATTTACTATACTACGCTGGACATTATTTTTATTATTATTAATTTAATAGATATTTAACATTTAAAATGATAAAATTACATTGGTAATGCATGATAAGATAATAATAAGATTCTGTTATTGTTACTGTTATTCTTCAATTGTGGATTGGCCTTTATCTAGAAAATGTTGTGTGCTTTTAGTGATGATCATGTGTTTTGAAATGGAATCTTGTAACAAAGGAAGTTGTTAAAATAGGTAGCTGATTTGCCGGGCGATATATTACCAACTGATTTCCATTGGCTGCCTAGGAGTCATGCTTCAAATCGTAAAGCAGGCTTGGACGTGATTCTTATTACGTCTGCAGATGGTAGGTGCTTACCTTTTCTCCACATTGTCAATTCTTTGGATGAGGGGCAATCCCACAAAAAGATCTGATTGTCTAGTAAAATGTATGTATGTAATGTTGTAGAACTCGAGTACATTAATTGTGTGTGTTTTGGCCCTCCCGCACCCACAAAGTTGGCACTCGGTGTATCTTGGTGTGGGGAAGACCCTCTTTCTTGTCTGCTTGAGTTGCTTATTTGGACGATCACAGTCACTGCAATGTTATTCGGCTTTGCCTAGATAAGGTTATGTAATTTTGGCATTCACGATAAACGTTCATAAGTCCATAATCGGAAATAACATAATCGTAATTTTATCAAGTACTGTTCTATGTATGGTTGACCACAATATTGTATTTTTGTCCAACAGGTAAATTCCACCTGGTAAATAAAAGTGGGCTGATAGAGAAGAGCAGTGAGGCACACAAGGGTGCTACATTAGGGGGATGCTGGAGCTACAATGGTGCAAGACTCTTGACAGGTTAAACATCGTTCCATACTTTTGTTTATAATTCAATTTCATTGTTTCGTTGTTGTTGTACATGATATATAGTAGGGATGACATCGGGTAGTAAAATTCGGAACCGGTTCCAGCCCTCATATTACCCGGGTACCCGGATCCTATCCCGGAAAACGTATTTTTCGATGTGTAGGCTTGATTTGAAGGTCCTCGCTAGGCCTTGTTAAGTGCGCGGGGCAGAAGACGAGGGACGAATGATATGCACGCCACCCACTCGGTTGGCCTCTCGCAATATGCCTGCAGTAATAACGTCGAGTAAAACAAAACATTTAGCAATACACAACTGAAGCACGTATTAAAACATGCTATTTCAAGTAAAATAAATAGTAAAAGAACAAGTGTTAACCAGAATGTTCACCAGAATGTTAAACAATGAACAAACAGTAACGAATGCAAGTCTGTTCGCGTCTGTTCTGTTCCCTGTCGAGGCACTTGTTATGGATAGTGGGGGATGGGTCGGTGCCCGCCGTGCCTGCTGGCTCCATCGAAATCAACCGCAGCAATACTGGCGCGTAAATAGGGGCTAGAAACGGACTAAAAAATTACCCGGACCCGAAAAACGGCTCCGGGTATTACTTTGGAGCCGGGTACCCGATGTCATCCCTAATATATAGCACTTTGGACTAGTGATAACATCGATTAACCGAAAACCGGTTTCGAACCGGTTTTGATAGAAACCGGTTTCGATTTTTAGATTCGGTTTTGCTTTTTTGCGCGGCGTGTGCTTCACCCTCGCTAAGAGCCACGCCTCTGACGGGCGGGCGGGCGAGTTGTGGATTGCCTAACGACGTGTCCCGTAGCAACAAGGAACCACCTGTCGACTACTCAGATTTCGTCTTCTTTCCTGGGATTTTCTTGTTTGTGTGGACTAATTAGCAGCAGTATTATACAGTAAAACCGCCTTTGTACGTTTCGCTTTTCTACATTTCTTAGGTTAATGCGTTCCAAAAATCAGCCCGTCAGGGAAATTTTATCCAATAGTACGTTTTATTGTTCTCATAATCGGTTTTTCCGGCGAGCCAGTGAGCCGAATTCCAAGTTGTTATTGTTCAAGCGCGACCACGTTAGTCATTCATCCCAGTTCTGCGAAGCGCCCTCCACCCCCTTCCATCGCTCAACACAATGCAACCCAGCAGCCAGTGAGTGACTTGACCTTGACGAGCTGCATCTAGTTCCGCGTGGGAGGGGGGGGGGGGGGTCTCTGAAAAGGTCGTTTTATCAACGATCTCGGCTGCCGGCACTGAGGTTCTTTACCTCCCTCGCTAATACAACCTTACGTAAATATGGTTATTTTTGGAGAGCGTTTTTTTTTTTTTTTTGAAAACCGGTTTCGAATTCGGTTACCCGGTTAGTAATTTTACTAACCGATGTCATCACTACTTTGGACAAGAATCCACATGTGGGTCATTAGTTTTGTAAAGTTATCCCTTATCAAGATTAGAAGCAGATGAGGGATGATAGCGTCACTCACAACTCTGTAACTGTTACATCTACGAGTGGAATGCTGTTTCAGCGGGAGAGGACTGGAACGTGAAGGTGTGGTCTCGAAACGGTATGCTCCGTTCGACCGTAGTGCAGGGAGGTCAACCCATCTACAGTGCTGTATGGCCATGGGGCCCTGGCTCGAACCAGGTGCTGCACACGCTCGGAAACATGCTGGTCATCAAATCTCTTGCTCCAAACACCAAGCCCAACAAAGTAAGTCACATTTAATAAAAGTTCATAAAAAAAAGCAAAGTAAGCCTATCCCATACAATTTTAATGCATCCTGCATTAGCCAAAATCATCAAAATATGAGAAACCCCTTAAAATACAGGTAAGTTAGGCCTACTAATTGAAGAGAAATATAAATAGTTATGGATTTCATTAAGCTTGACCTTTTGCACAGTGTTGTTTTATTAAAGAGCTCCTAGGCTTTTTCGTTGGATTTTTATGGGAATTTATTGTAGTAGGCCCTACCGGTAGGTTTAAGTTCCACCAAACTTGACAGTTGACACTGTGTAGTCTACTCTCAGTAACATGAACCTTTCACCACCTCTCACTCTTATTAGATGAGCATAGCAAATCTCTCAATTCAACTCGATTGGCTCTTTGTGTGTTTGTGTGTGTTGTGTTTGTGCGCAAATTTTGTTCGTCACGCACAGATCAAACGCGTTGCCAAATTTGACTGAAATTTTAGTTCAACACTCGTGACCAGATGCTGTCCTTATATAACCAGCAAAATTCGTCAAGATTTATTATTTCACAAGGGAATTACTTTAAGATTTCACCTAGGCCTACAACAAATTAATTACCTACTAAAAAAAATCAAATATCAATTTATACTATTTCTAAATTAAAACTTTAAACAATCTTAAAACAATTTCTTAAAATTATCTCGACAACAATAATATCAACACATGGGAAAAGTTTTAAAGTTGCCACTTTAACTGCCATGTTCTAAACAAATATTGTTTATTTACGGCAATAAATGTTCCCTTTTTTACAGTGTTCCACTAATGTGATTCACATTTGCAAACCATTGAAGTTAGATGCACGTAGTATGTATTGCATAGAAAATGGCATGCACGTATCTACCTTTCTAACTGTTCATTTGAAATTTTGATATGTAGCTGTAATAGAATGGCAACAATGGCATGTTATGTTAGTGCTCATCTGTCAACATGGAGCATTTTCCTAGTTACTTGGTAAATAAAATAAATAAACCCACTCAGTAACTAAACTGATTTTCAGTGGGGGACTTTAATTTAAAGCGACTAAAGTCACTAAACCAACCCTGTAGGCTCCAAACACCATCGACAAGTGAGCAATAAAAAAAAATTTATAAGTAAAAGTGTGTATTTTGGCACTGGTCCATGTAGCATGTTGTAATATGTTTGATTACTGTTTTAGTGGAAAGCTCATGATGGCCTCATCTTGAAAGTTGGTGGAGAAGACTGTCGCTATAAGGTACAGGCCTACTACCATGATCAAATTCTACTCCAAAAAATCATTTTGAGAGAGGTCTGAACCAGCTTTTTATTTTACATAGTTTTTATTTCTTTATAGGCCTACTACATTGAAACTTTATTACAGTTTTAAGAATTTTGTTTTTAGCTTTATAAAATTTCGTGTTTTGATGTAACTTTAAGGAGAGGGTTTTGTAATTTTGTGTGTTGTACGTACTTAATCCATTACATTCTATAATTCTGATGCAGTACCAGTATGTATATTTTAATTTATGTAGGTGTTAGCAAAGATTACAAACTAGGAAAGATAGTTCATCCATATGGGAATTCGTCTGCGCGTGTCTGAGTGAAATTTTCTAAGTCCAACGTGTAGTTCGGATTCTCACCGCAAGAACTCGCTCAGACACCATTTCAAAAACTATCTAGGACCCTTTGTATGATTATCATCACGGTCCTCTAAATCTTTATATATAAAATCAAGGTTAGTAGATGACGATCTTGTATGCATCAATGAACCTTGATACAACACTTGAAAACTGAGTTTTAATTGTTGTGTATTGTTGTCATTGAAGATTTAAAAGACCATGATGATACTCATACAAAGGGTTCTAGATAGTTTTTGAGATGCCAGAACCGAGTTCAAATATAGCCCGCCAGACGGCAACGAAGTTCAAACGTGCTGAGCTAGCACTCCTTGCGGTGAGAATTCGAACTAGTGGTCAGACTTGGAAATTTTCGACAAAACTCGCGCAGGTGTTTTAACACGGCGATGAAACATCTTCCCTAGTTTGTAATCTTTGGTGTTAGTCAGTTAGTTAGTTTTTATTTCGTAATGCTGACCCCTCGCACAGTACTGTGTCCGTGTAGCATGTTGTAATATGTTTGATTACTGTTTTAGTGGAAAGCTCATGATGGCCTCATCTTAAAAGTTGCGTGGAATCTCAGTAACAACTTAGCCTAATTGTGTTTGGTGGAGAAGACTGTGATGTGGGATATAACGGGCGCCCTTTGTACAGTTGTCTGCCCCATGATGACTATCCCATTACTTCCCTGTGCTGGGCACCAGCTGGTAACATGTTTGCTGTCGGCTCATACAACATGCTCAGGCTTTGCAATAAATCAGGGGTAAGTAACTAGACCATGCAATGCAGTACACATTTCACTGTCAAGATCAGTGTCTGGTGGAATTTGCTATTTTTGGCAATGCTAATTGCCTGGTAAACCATTTTTGTCCATAAATGGGGGGTTGAGAGTTAGTTTTTTGTCAAGCCTGTTTTAATTTGTTTGCCAATATGGTAAAGTGTTACATTTCTTGCGAAGTGGTCAGTCATTACATCTAGTAGTGTGGTACCAAATTTAAGAATTGATTATTTCACTCTGGAGACAATGAATAATAATACAGTACATATAGAAGAGGCCCAGATCTTTGCAAATGTAGCACTTATGGTGGGAAGCTACATGGAACCTTTTAGCCAACATAACTCGGGTTACACTTGCTGCTAGATTGGGTAAGTTGAGATTGCTGATTGCAACTTGGACATCTTGTGGCAGGCAGAGTTACTTCATGAAACTGGAGTTGGTCGCTCAACCAATACAATTATCACGCGAGTAGTGGCAATCTCCATACAACATGGACATCGCTCCTTCGTGGTAATTTTGAAACATCCACGGAATATAAACTATGTAGTGGTTTCAAATTGACATTTTATTCACTTTGTCTGATTCCTTGCAGGACAGGCACTCCCATTTACTATGTGCTTCGTTGCTATGACAGCTTCAAAGTCACTGAGCTTGCATATATAGATGAGTAGCATAGCAATAGATTAGTCAGTTTCCAAAGTTTAAAGCCCCAGCTTAAATTGATATCACATCAGAGAAAAATAGGGATGGGACGTTTAAACGTTTAAATGTGGGAGTGTCTTTAAAACGTTTATATTTTTTTTACACCGCAGGTAAATGTCCTTGATACAGTATGTCAAGCGCCAGGGGTGTGGGGTGGAAGATTAGAATCTCACAGTTGATAATAATAGTAGGTATTTGTTGATAAGTCATGTTCATGTAGTTAGGCCTATGTAAGTCACTCCACCTCTCTACACCTACATACGGTATATTGGAGCCTACTTTGTGACGTCCCGTCATTGTGGAGCTTGTTATCGGTGGCAGTTGTATTACAGTTTACTGTTGTGCCGTCTTTTTCGGTCTTATTTGTTAAGTGAGTTGGTATTCGTGTGTTTTGTGACCACGATAGTTATTGAGAAGGCGGTGACTGTTTGAATTTGTTGATTTGTGTTGCCGAGCGACGGTGAATGGGTTTTTTTTGATTGAAGAGTCGTGTTTTGGACGAGGACGAGGTTTTGGGAAAGTGATTGGTTTGAGGTCTGCAATTTGTTCGGGTTATCCTTTTCCACGTTTGTGGCGGTTGTGGAGGGGCCATGCAACCGGCGTGAGCTGTATCTAGGCCTAGGCTAGTACGAAGGAGTACGCTGATCGAGGAGCGTACACAAGCCGAAGAAAAGAGATACGAACTGCTAATAAGTTATGTTATTTAAACCGTAATACCATATGTACGGTGGCCACCTTTCTTTTTCTTTTCTTTGAATAATACTCTTACAAATTTGGTTACAAGTTCCACGGACGATTCCGCATCCTCAAGTTCATGCTGTAATAAATTCTAAAACTGATTCAATTGTTAGTCCATATACCTATTACCCAGACAGGTATTCTTTGTTCCTCCTGTCTGGTGTTATTTCTTTTTAAATGAACAAAGTGGCGCCCAAAGAAGTTTTGTGAAGGTTGAGAAGGTTATGAGAATGAAGGAGATCCACGACCGTTCTCCACAATTGAACCCCTAGCCGGACCCGTGGTAAGAAGTGGTAAACGGTGGTGTTACATAATTGGCGCCCAACGTGGGGCTCTAGACGATTGAGGTGCGTACGGGGTTGTTATTGTTCCCCTGTGGTTGTTATTTGGCATACGTGGGTGTTATTGGCTCGATACGATTAAGGTGCATACATGTGTGTTGTTGCCGTTTACGATTGAGGTGCAAACGTGTTTGTTATTGTCTCGTTGTTGTTGTTGTGTCGAGTGATTGTTATTGTGCTCATGTGGTTGTTATTGTTAGCACAGTACAGGCTGTCTCCGTACGTGGTGGATTGTATTGGTCGCTGTGCTTGACGGTTTGTTGACAATTGGTTCTTTGTTGAAGTTTCCTCGTTGTTTAATCTAGATTTGTAGTGGGTCTTGTAATTCGACTACGTGTTGGGTATTATTTTCAAGTTAAATCGTTTTATCTCTGTTGTGACTGGTCAAAGCTTGGTTACGGGATATTGTTGTTTATAGTAGTAGTTGTTGTTTTGAATCGTGTCTTGTAGATTCGAGGGTTTTTAAGATGGCTGACTTGGATCGAGAACTGACTGCGATTGGTACTAAGCTGACCGACTTGTCTATGCTAATTTCTGATTATGAGGGAGATGTAGAACAATCAAGAACCATTTCACTTAGACTGGTATTAGCTGAACGTCGACTTCACTTGTTAGGTGACAGTGATGCGGTGCAGGAGCGTATTCGTCCACTAAATGAGGATGTTGCTCTACTTAATCGTAGATTTCTTAACATGGTTGAAGCAGTAGGTACAATTCCAGCGGTAGCGGTGCCAGAAGTTCGTAGAGAGGCTCAACGCTCGGAGAGGAATATGATTCCGGTGGCTAAGTGGAATTTAAAATTTACTGGTGAGAGTTCTGATATGAGTTTGGGTGCGTTCTTAGAACGCGTAGATGAATTGTGTTCAGCACGTAACGTCACTAAGGAGCAGCTATGGACCGAAGCAGTCGATATTTTCAGTGGATCTGCGTTGATTTGGTTTCGGTCTGTCAAACGAAATACTCATTCTTGGGCGGAACTGGTTACAGAAATGAGGGCTGAGTTTTCACCCAGCGATAATGATGACAGTTTGATGGAAGAGATAAGGGCTAGGACCCAAGGTGACTCAGAGCGAATAGGCATGTACCTAGCTGTTATGGACAATTTATTCAATCGGTTATCGTATGTTGTGTCTGAAGAGAATAGGTTACGAGTAATAAAGAAGAACGTTCTGCCTTCGATAATGGAAAAACTTTGTCTTCAAGATGTAGGATCAATTGACAGATTACGAGAGTTGGGTCGTAGGGTTGAGGACAGTTTTCTGTTATCTCAGAAATTCCGCCCTCCTCCATCTTCCAAAGTATCACTGGAGCCTGATTTAGCTTACCAGGGGGTGAGTAAATCGCGTATTAAATTGGAAGCGACTACGACTGTACCACCAGTACAACTTGCGGTTACCGCTGCTAAACAAGTGAAATGTGCATGTTGTGGTTGGGCCGGTCATTCGATTAGAGATTGTCAGAAGAGAGGTAATCGGAAATATTGCTTTACTTGTGGGAAGGTTGATGCGACAGTTTTAACTTGTTCGGATTGTTCAAAAAACGTCGTAGGGCAACGCAATCCCGTAGGCGAGCGTTGATTGTCCCGGATAGGCCTACGAATAAATGTATGGATAATATTGGAATGACCAATGTTTCACCATGTGTAGTAGAAGGCGTTATGACCAAACATAAAGAGGATTGTCGTTATTATTTGGATATAGATATTTTCGGCCGGAAGGTTAGAGGCTTATTGGACTCTGGCGCTTCACGCACGTTCTTAGGAGGCAAAGGTTGGAAAATTGTACAACAACTTGGGTTTAAGGTTCAACCAACAAATGTTAGTGTGTTAGTGGCGAATGGGGCTGAATGTGAGGTAGAAGGTATTGTCGATTTACCACTCACCTTAGACAATCGTTCTGTTGTTCTTCCGGTCATGATTGTTCCCGAAGTAAAATCTACCCTTATTCTAGGCATTGATTTTTGGAACGCTATGAAATTGGTACCCGACGTTAGTGAGGGGACTTGGTCATTTTCCGACACCCCTGATATAACCTGTGAGTCTCTACGTGTTCTACAACCACGTGAAAACTTAACCCTTGAGCAAGAGAGACGTCTAAAAGAGTTGTTAGATAGAAACATTGCTGAAAACGTAAATATTCCTAGTGAACCTACGCCGTTAATACAGCACCGTATCGATTCGGGTGATGCGTTACCAATTAAACAGCGGTATTACCCTGTGTCACCTGTAGTTCAAGCAGAAATTAATCGAGAATTGGATCAGATGTTGAAGGATGGTATTGTGGAACCTTCTATGAGTCCTTGGAGCTCACCCATTATTTTGGTGAAGAAACCTTCTGGCGCGTATCGTTTCGTGGTAGACTACCGTAAGGTTAATGCGTGTACAAAAAAGGATGCGTATCCCATACCTTATGTGTCAGCGATATTGGATCGTCTTAGAGATAGTCGATATTTATCTTCACTCGATATAAAAAATGCTTTTTGGCAGATCGGAGTGGAAGAAGCTAGTAGAGATAAGACAGCGTTCACAGTACCAGGTAGAGGGTTGTTTCAATTTCGGAGGATGCCGTTCGGGTTACATAACAGTCCCGCGACTTGGCAGCGTTTGATCGATAAAGTTTTGGGTCCCGATCTCGAACCCTATGTCTTCGTATATCTGGATGACATAATCTTGGCTACATCCAGCTTTCAGCAACATTTGGAACTATTGGAAGAAATTTTCCGTCGTTTACGTAAAGCATCATTGACACTAAATATGGAAAAATGTCATTTCGTGCGTCCTGAACTTAAATATCTTGGTTACGTTATAGATCGTTGGGGTCTTCATGTTGATCCGGCCAAAGTAGAGGCAATCGTTAACTATCCTCGCCCGACGAAAGTCAAAGAAGTACGTCGTTTTGTAGGGATGGCTTCGTGGTATCGACGGTTTATACCGGATTTGTCAACTACGGTTGCTCCACTTACGGCGTTACTTAAGAAAAGCACAGGTTGGAAGTGGGAAAGCGTTGCCGAGGAAGCTTTTTGTAAAGTTAAAACTTGTCTGGCTAGTGCTCCAGTTCTTACTTGTCCCGATTTCTCCAAACCATTTGTTTTACAGACCGATGCTTCAGAGTTTGGAATTGGTTGTGTTCTATCTCAGGAATCCGACGAAGGGGAACAAGTAATCGCCTATGGTAGCCGTACCCTTACTAATGCAGAAAGGAGATTTTCCGTTACCGAAAAAGAATGTCTTGCTGTCATTTGGGCGGTAGAGAAGCACCGTGCTTATTTAGAAGGCTCGCAATTCACGGTCATAACAGATCACCATAGTCTTCTGTGGTTGAATAATTTGAGAGATCCTGTTGGTCGACTAGCTAGGTGGGCGGTCCGACTTCAACAATACAATTTTACAATTATACATAGGAAAGGGTCTGCACATGTTGTTCCCGACGCTTTGTCAAGAGCGAAAGAACCAGTGGCAGCGTTGGAAGTTGTAGCTCCCATTCTAGACAAATGGTATTTAAAAATGTGTGATCAGGTACGAGAAAAACCCCAAGATTTTTCTGTTTGGCGTCTAGAAGGCGTGAAACTTTTCAAATTGTGTTACGATTATAGTAAGTTACCTGTGGAGGAAAGCGTGTGGAAACGCGTGTTACCTGAAGAGTTGCGTCGAGAGGCTATTATGGAATGCCACGACGAACCCAATGCTGGTCACCGAGGAATGTATAAGACTTTAGCTCGACTCGCTCAAGATTATTATTGGCCGAAGATGAAATTTGAGGTATGTCGCTACGTGTCGTCTTGTCACGTGTGTGCTCAGCACAAAGGTTTACAGAGGCGTCCTGCTGGATTACTAAATCCTCGAGTGTTTCCGTCTTGTCCATGGGAAGTTCTTACTTTGGATTTAATCGGTCCATTACCCCCTTCTTTGAAAAGAAATAAATTTATCCTCGTTGTACAAGATACACACACAAAGTGGACTTATCTATTTCCATTACGAAACTCAACTAGTCAAGAGGTACTTTTTCAGTTAATTAACTCCGTGTTTCTCGAGAATGGAGCTCCTCGTCGTATCATTGTTGACAATGGACCCCAACTAGCGTCTAACGATTTCAAACAGACCATGGATGCCTATGGCGTGGAGGTGCAATTCACCCCTCTTTACCACCCACAAGCTAATCCAGTGGAACGAATGAATAAGGAAGTTGGCAACATTATTGCAATTTTTGTTGGAGAGAACCAGCGGAAATGGGACATATTACTACCTCAAGTTCAATATGTGCTCCGGACGAGTAAACATGAGACGACCAAGTACACTCCTGCTTATTTACAATATGGACGAGAATTGAGTCTTTGTGGGAAACGTGACCGTTCCACATTCGACACGTCTGGAGAGAAGATTGCAATGGGCATAGAAGAGAGATGGGCTGGTCTCGAAAATATTCGTGAAAGAGTACAGTGTAACGTTGCAGAGGCCCAACGTCGTCAAGCACGGAATTATAACTTGCGTCACCAACCTGTTGAATATCGAGAGGGAGACCGAGTTTGGAGACGTAACTTTGTTTTGTCTGATGCTACCAAATACTTTTCAGCCAAACTGGCAAAGAAATTTGTAGGACCTTTCGTTGTTTCTAGGAAGTTGTCACCTGTTGTGCTAGAACTCAAAGATCTGACTGGTAAAGCAGCAGGAGAGTGGCATGTGGTGGATCTTAAAAATGTTTTCTCAGGCTAAGATTGGCTTTCTAAGAAAATCAGGATTTTCTTTTGTAGGCAGAGGGGGTGTGACGTCCCGTCATTGTGGAGCTTGTTATCGGTGGCAGTTGTATTACAGTTTACTGTTGTGCCGTCTTTTTCGGTCTTATTTGTTAAGTGAGTTGGTATTCGTGTGTTTTGTGACCACGATAGTTATTGAGAAGGCGGTGACTGTTTGAATTTGTTGATTTGTGTTGCCGAGCGACGGTGAATGGGTTTTTTTTGATTGAAGAGTCGTGTTTTGGACGAGGACGAGGTTTTGGGAAAGTGATTGGTTTGAGGTCTGCAATTTGTTCGGGTTATCCTTTTCCACGTTTGTGGCGGTTGTGGAGGGGCCATGCAACCGGCGTGAGCTGTATCTAGGCCTAGGCTAGTACGAAGGAGTACGCTGATCGAGGAGCGTACACAAGCCGAAGAAAAGAGATACGAACTGCTAATAAGTTATGTTATTTAAACCGTAATACCATATGTACGGTGGCCACCTTTCTTTTTCTTTTCTTTGAATAATACTCTTACAAATTTGGTTACAAGTTCCACGGACGATTCCGCATCCTCAAGTTCATGCTGTAATAAATTCTAAAACTGATTCAATTGTTAGTCCATATACCTATTACCCAGACAGGTATTCTTTGTTCCTCCTGTCTGGTGTTATTTCTTTTTAAATGAACAAAGTGGCGCCCAAAGAAGTTTTGTGAAGGTTGAGAAGGTTATGAGAATGAAGGAGATCCACGACCGTTCTCCACAATTGAACCCCTAGCCGGACCCGTGGTAAGAAGTGGTAAACGGTGGTGTTACAACTTCTAGGCTAGCAGGCCTATTAGCACTATTATCATAGTCAAATACTCTAGTAAAACTTCTTTATAACAAACATCTTTATAAACAAATTGTACCTAATTGATTTATATAACCAACTGTTTATGAGGTCCCAAAAAATTCTTTTACATCAGAATGAACCATACTTGTAAAGAAATATTGTTTATAACAAGACCGCTCACGCGGCCATGAGCCGCTGCTGGCTGTCACTGTTGGGCCAGTCACTTGTTTTTCTAGTCCCTTTTTTGAAAACTTGGAAAAAAGAAAAAAAAACGCCGTTAGATAGCATCACCTACATATTTGAAATAGTTTTTTAAGTCGATAAAGGAGTTGGACAACAAAAATTGATTATTATAAAGGACAAAGTTTAAATTTATTAAATAGGCATCATTTTACACGGGCGTGTATTAAAGCTGCGGATTGATCTTTTCCTGCGATGTAGAGATCTCGTATATTTAATATTGAATCAAACTTTTCAAATATGTCGTCATTGTGTCCGTAAGTTATGCGAAACGGTCACAGAAAGCTTTTAATCACAAAGTGTGTGACGAAAACGAAGAATTAATTAATATACATACACATAAACATGTGTTTACACGGGCGTGTATTAAAGCTGCGGATTGAGCTTTTCCTGTGATTTTAAGAGCTCGTATATTTAATATTGAATCAACGTTTCCAAATATGTTGTCATTGAGTCCGTAAGTTATACCGTTCGGTCACAGGAAGCTTTCAAACACAAAAAAGGACGAAAATGTTTTGGTGCTACTAATAATTGGCGCCAAAGTTAGCCAGCGTGACAAAAAGAAATAATGGCACATGATCATGTTTGTGTATTTTAACGAGTTGATTAATTACGAGTGTATTATTGAATGCAAATTATGCGTGTTAGTACTGATTCTGGCGTAATTGTAATTGTAATTTATTTCCATGTTTTGAGCTCTTCTGCTCTGTTACATTGTTTTTACATTGTATTCACTATAGCTTTACAAATATTTCAAGTTACATAATATATAAAATGTATATATGGCAATTTGTATTGACGCCATAACAAGGAACGATAATAAGAGATATAATTAGGCCTATAGATACTCAAATATATATACCTAATGCTAGGCAGGAACTAGATACAGGGGGGGGGGGGGGGCGGTACTGGCCCCACCACTAAACTATGCACAGTACTGGCCCCACCTCATTGCACTTTTAATTCAGTCTTAGTTATACAGCTCATTTCTTTATTATTACTTACTAAGCCTATTATTTTTGGGTACTGGGGGCAGTACAGCAGACAGTACACACTACAGTCCATACCATCAAACAATATACAGTACTATCACCAAACCGTACGCAGTACAGGCCCCGTCACAAAACAATGTTGTTTGATATGCTATCTATGCTAGTTCATAGAGACTCTTAACTACTTTGCACTTATTACAACGATACATTTATTACAATTATTACTTATTATTATTAGGTATTGTAATTGATATTAGTATTATTAGGACATTTACTGAGCATTTCTTTAAATTTCTGTACGCTATTTGGTAGGGGAGTTACTATTTGTTTGTCCAAGCCATTCCACATCGTTGTAGCAGACCCAACTAGTGAATTTCTTCCTACTTCCGTTCTAAAGCGCTCAACAAACAATTTATTTTGGTGGCCCCTTTTGCCTATGAATGTAGCTTTTTTTAACCTATTTTTTATCTCGGCCCAGGCTGGTAGACCTGCTTGTGCCTTGTATAACACACATAATTTGGAGGATATCCTCCTGGATTCTAACGAATTCCACTTAAGTTCCTCGATCATTTCTGAGACACTGTACCTTCTCCCATATTTCTGTAGCACTTTGCGGGCAGCCCTTCTCTGTACCTTCTCAATAGCCTCCTTATGGAGTTTGGTATAAGGGTCCCATATACAGCTTGCATACTCGAGTGTAGGCCTTACTATCTCCGTATATGCTTTACTTCTTACATACGCACTACATCCCCTTAGATTTCGCATGACGAAGTTTAGATTTTTGTTCCCCTTGTTTACTACATTATTAACATGATCCCCCCAGCTCAGTTTTTCATTTACGGTAACACCTAATTGTTTACAGGATTCTGAGTACTCTAGCTGTTTACCTCCAATTTGGTATTGGAATCTGTAAGGTTTCTTCTTAGTTGTGAACTTTATTAACTGGCTTTTGTCCGCATTTAGTTTCATTTTGTTTACTTCTACCCACTTCGTAATTATGTCTAAAGCCAATTGAAGAATCTGACAGTCTCTGATTCCTTTTATTTTACAGTAGAGGATGCAGTCGTCTGCAAAGAGTCTTAAAATTACCTTCTCGTGTATGCCCTCGCCTATGTCGTTAATGAAAATAATGAAGAGTAGTGGACCCAGCACACTTCCTTGGGGTACACCAGATGATACAGGTAGTTGGCTAGAATACTCGGATCCAATTTTGACTACCTGCACTCTTCCTGTAAGCCACTCATCAATCCATTTAGTGATCCTACTAGTATCTAGTCCTAATTTATTTATCTTCTCTACTAGAATATCATGAGGGACTACGTCAAAGGCCTTTGAGAAATCGATCATAATAGCATCTATTTCCCCCTTCCCGTCCACCTCTTCTGACAGGTCTTGTAGCAGGCTTGCCAACTGGGACTCACACGAGTAGCCCACCCTGAATCCATGCTGAGATTTTGATAGTTTTTCTGTTGTGTCTAAGATATGTCTTATGTACTGGCCAATCATAGTCTTGAATAACTTACATACACTACTTGTTAGGCTTATGGGCCTGTAGTTTTCAGGGCTATCTTTTTTACCACCTTTAAAGATTGGCGATACCCAGGCTGATTTCCAGTCAGATGGAATCTGGCTATTGTTGATTGATATGTTAAACAAAGTTTGTAGGAATGGTACAATTGCTACATCCGCTAATTTCAGGAAATTGTTTGAGACTCCGTCTAACCCAGGAGATTTATTATTTTTTAATTTTCTTATGGCTTTGGTGATGCTATTCCTACTAAATATGAAGCTCTCACAGTTTGGGCATTCTTGAATTTTACTTATCAAACGGTACTTTGTTCCCAAAGATACTTGCATATTGCCTATTAATCACATTTGCTTTGTCTAGGTCATTTGTTATCCTATCTTTACCCTGCAACAGAGCTGCAATTTTGCTTTTATTTTCTTTTCTACTCCTGATATGTTTGTAAAAGGTACGAGACTTCGAGTCTCCCTCTTCGCTTTCGAGTATGTTAGTCATAAAACTATCGTATGCTTCTCTCTTTTTCTCCCGTAAGATTTTGCTACTTTCGTTGAACTCTCCCCTATTGTACTTCCTGTTCTTATATAATCTGGAACATTTCCTTTTTAATCGCTTAATTTCATGCGAGTAGTACACCGGGTCATGGTTAGGTTTAAGTATTCTCTTAGGTATGTACAGATTTGTAGCTTCATCGATAATCTCTCTGAATGCATGCCAGTATTTTTCTATGCTGGACCCCTCCCTTACAGACCATTTTTTGTGGGCCTCTGTTAGAAAGTTACGAATCCCCTCCTTGTCAGCTTTTTTATAGCAATTTACTTCTACAGGTGGGTGCTTTTCGCTGTTTTTAAAGTCGTTTTCTACGCTGATATCAAGAAGGACTGATTTATGATCCCCTATACCCTCCTCAACCTCACATCCTACTACATTAACACTCGCTGTATAACAAGAAATACATCCAGTATATTTGATTTTTGGCTTTGCGAGCATATGCGCGTGCCTTCTGATACCGTCTGTGTTAGGTTTAGGTCGCTCATCATATCGCTAACGAGATTTTGCGCTGCGCTACTGCTAATTTGCTGCTTATCCCATACCACGTCTGGTAGGTTAAGGTCGCCACCGATAATTATGTTTTTGTTTAGCTTACCCAGTAGATAGTCTCCTAGTTTGTCAATTACATCTAATTTATCTGTTGGTGGTCTGTACACTCCTATGATTTGAAATGGCTTGGATTTGAGAATAGCTGTTACACTCATTATTTCATATGTATCGTCTGTCCAATTTATGTGGCTGTCCAGGTCTTCTTTAACTGCAATGAATATGCCACCTCCTCTCGAACCTCTGTCTCTTCTATATATTTTGAAGGCTGCACTAAAAATTTCACTATCAACAATGTCAGCATGTAGCCACGACTCTGTCCCTATAATAATGTCCGGATTATGTATGTCTATGAGGTGTTGAAATTCTTTGTCTTTCTTGAGGATGCTTCGACAGTTCACTTGCAGGATCTTATATTCACTAGCCCTACTTTGTACACTATTTTTTACACTATTTTTACCTCCCACTGACCAATTTAGTTTCCCGACTTTTGTGTCAGGTTTAGGCTTGTTGCCAAGTCTAGAAGATGACCAAGTTTCATAGTCCCATATCTATTGAGGTGAAGACCATCCCAGGCTAGATCCTGGTCGCTGATCCAATTATTTCCATCTACGAATGCACACTGGAGCTCTTTACATTGATAGTTGAGGCACTGGTTTACCGCGTCAATGTATCGGCTGTCAACGTCTCTTCTGTGTAATACTCCGCTCACTACCCACTTGGCTTTTGGAAACATTTTTTTACCATCTTCAATTAGCCGCCTCATTTTTCGAGCCACTTCCTCTGGGGATCCTGAACTACGGACATTGTTGGTGCCCGCATGTATCGTAATCGCTTCAAAGCTTTCGCCTTGCATTTCCATCAGCCTTAGCTTGTGGGTAATTTGCTCTACTCTTATGCCAGGGTAGGATTCTACGCACATGCTAGTGTTGCTCCTGTGGTTTGCATGTTTGATGTGCTTCGGGATAGCATCGGTTTGTGTATTAACTGTAACTGCAACAAACACAACAACCTTGGTGCATTTTCGAATCGAAAGTTATTTTTTATTGGGTTCCAGAAAAATGAATTTCCAGGAATGTCGAAGAAATAATGCCATTTCATGCAAAAGATGGATGACACAACTGGTAAGTGAACGCCTTGACATAGTTATTATTGATTTAATGTATTTCAACGCAGTATTTGTATGATAATACTGGTTATAATTGATGTCCAAGTGTATGTTTACCTGATTATCCACTACATCTATGGTGCAGTGTTATTATTAGAAAGTAATTAGCAGTTACCTTTGTCAAGAAATTCAGGTCGTAGGGCTAGCCTAGTAGCCGTTGAGAAAAAAAGATGCCCGAAGTACATAAGTTGCAAATTGTTTGGTGAAGAATTTTTATTTTTCAACTCGCGATAAGAGTACCCGCCTACTTTCAAACGATAGGTTGGCAAGGTTTTTTCTCTTTCAATAGTTGGCTGTGCGCTTTCATAATCAGCTGTTTGTTATCAGCAAAGAAATGGCAACTTGTATTGAAATGTTTCTTGTTCGTTGAGGGAGACGTCTCTAAAGCTAAGTATTCCTGTCAAAGAACATTAATGGAAAGGAAATAGCTACTTATTTACAGTTTGTAAGCCTACGTGGCAGTAATAATAGTACTCTGAATGAAAATAGAGGATAGCTACTAGGCGTAGGTTATAGGCCTAGGTAGCTAGGCCTAGGTGGACCAGGCCTACTCTCGACTTGATTATTGTTGTGCAGTTCATAGCCTAGATGTATGTCGTAGGTAATTAGTGTTGCAACAGTATTAAGCAGAAAAGTTATCAAAAGACTATTGTACTGTCAGTGTTAAGCTACAGATTGTATTGTCAGATTATTGTTATATGACGATATTAGTGTATCACTTATTAAAAGCATTAGATCCTACATATTATCTCCTCTTTGTCACATATTTAACCTCTCCTTAGAAACAGGAACTTTCCCTGATAAATTTAAAACGGCTATTATTGTCCCAATTTTTAAATCAGGAGATAAATCAAACTCAAACAACTACCGACCCATCTCACTCCTGTCACATTTCTCAAAACTATTAGAAAGATCTATCAAACTCAGAATAATGCAATTCTTAGAATCTAACTCATTATTCTCAGCAAACCAATTTGGCTTTCGTCAAAATACGGGGACAGATAACGCCATACATAAGCTAACATCACATCTCTACTCTAATCTTGACGAGTCCAAAAAAAGCATTGCCATATTTCTTGACTTATCAAAACTCAAAAGCCTTTGATACAGTGGACCACTGTATTTTAAAACAAAAACTACACGCATATGGAATCAGAGGCCTTTCCTTGAAGCTATTAGAAAGCTATCTCTCTGAGCGACACCAAGCCGTAAAATTTGACTCTAGTATAAGTGCTTTCCATCTTCTCAAGGTTGGTGTTCCCCCAAGGGACAGTCCTAGGGCCTATTCTATTTTTAATCTATGTTAATGACCTATGTTGCCTTCCAGTTGATGCCAAAATTATTGTATATGCTGATGACACGGTTTTAGTTATTTCAAAATCGACCTGGGAAGATTCCTTTAACACAGCTAACTGTGCTATCAATACGGTTTATAAATGGCTCATCTCTAATTTACTATCCCTAAATCTTTCCAAAACAGTTTACTTAACATTCTCTATTAATGTTATTACTCAACCCCTGACAACCTAGCTGTAAACATTCACTCAGCTGAATGCATACGCAGCCATCGGTGCACATGCAACTCATACTTGCTACAACGAACACCTCATACAAAATATCTAGGTATTACTGTTGATAACAATCTCACATGGTCACAGCACGCAAGCCTTACTGCAGCAAAATTACGGAAAATGATGTACATATTCTATAGACTAAATAATATACTAAAACCTTCTCAAATCACCCAAATTTACATTGCACTCGTACAATCAATACTATTACATGGCCTGATAGGTTGGGGTGGTCTTCTTGACACAAATCTACTACCTTTAGCAACTGCTCAACGATGCTTACTAAAAATTACTTTACGTAAACCTAGGCTCTACCCAACCAACCAAACTTTCCATGATAGTGGTATACTCGACCTGCGTCAGCTTTATGTGCAAACATTACTAAAATTCCTTTTTAAAAATAAGGCATCATTCCCCCCAGTTCAAGAAAACTATCCATGTACCAAAAGAACAATGATTAACAAATTATTTGAGGTCCCTCACAGGCGAAAACAAATTGGGCAGAGACATGCCGATTTCCTAGCTCCTAAGATTTTCAATATGTCTCCATCTTCACTCCGTCAATCCAAGTGTCTTCCAACTTTTAAAAAAGAACTTAGTGCATGGATTTTGCCATCAGAATCCAGCAGAGATCTGTGTAAAAACCTTGTAACAAACACTTATTTGATTGTATAGATTACTGTTGTCAATTGTCATCCATCCACTTGTTTTACTGTTTTACTATTATTTCTCATCTTTAATATAACTCACATTTTATATTTACCATTATTGCCGGTACTATTTTTATCAGTGTTTTATTATCTTATTTAGCGACCTTAAACCTTTATTATTTTTGTTCTATGTGAGTTTACTTTATATGGTTATTAGATATTATCATCCATATCATGATCTTTTATAATCATATCATCATTACCATATCCATGTTATGGTAATGCCTTAACTGACCAGTAACTAATATTGATCCCAAAGAACATTCACTTATGCCATCTATGATAATTAAAATGAAATGTAATTTGCACCCACACACAAGCACCATGCTCATGTGGGTACTCGCTTGCTCATTTACAGTTGATTCACAATGTTATATGACTGTGTCTAGTACTATGCTATTGTTTATGATACGATATTGTAATTAAATGTAAACAGAGTAACGAATAAAAGCTATTTTGATTGATTGATTGATTGATTGATTGTAGCAGAGGAATGTAATGAAAATGCCTAATTCTTAACAGTTAGTAGGCCTACGTAGCGGTACTAATAGTACTTTGAATGAAATAAGAGGATACTAGGCGTAGGCCATAGGCCTAGCTAAGTGGACAGGCATACTCTAGACTTGATGATTCTAGTGCAGTTCGTAAACAAAATGTAGGCCTATGTCGTAGGTACTGAGTGTTGCAACACTAATTAGCAGAAAAGAAGCAAGAGACAATTGTACTGTAAGTCATATGCTAAAGATTGTCTTGTTGTTTGCAGAAGAGGAAGATATAATACTCTCCCAGGTCGCCGAACACTTCGAGGCGGGGCCCGACTACCGAGATAACAATACATGTAGGCCTATATAACATGAAATGACAATAGTCAGCGTTTATGTAATGGAACATCAGACATGTGGTAAAGAATTGTGCAATATTTAGAATCGTAGCTACTTGAGTGTGTAGAAGTTTGTAAAAAAGTTTCAGACCACTGTACTGACAATAATAATTACCATAATAATCAGAACCAACATACAATTTCACTTGTATACTAACGCCTGTGTTGTTCCTTGTAGCCGAGATGGAGCGTCATAGGGCCGCTACCACGGTGCCACCGCCGCCACCTCCACCGTCTGTAGAGGCGGAGGTTGTGGAAGGTATGTAAACATTTACACAGTACATTAATCTGTGTATTCTGCAGTGTTGGGGCGAGAACTTTTAAAAAGAACGCGTTCCCGAGAACGCGTTCTTTTTTTGTGAACTTTCCAACGAACTTACTCTTTTTTCAAATGAGTGAACTTGAACTTTCAAAAGTTCTTTTTGAGAACGAACTTTTCAATTTTAGAAAGTTCTTTTGAAAGTTCATTCTGTTCGATGATTGAGCATCTGTCAACGCGCCGTCGAGGAACACGCGAATCGTTTTCGGTTCTCCTTCAGCTGATTTTAAAAAGCTACCAGCCACCATTCATGGAGTAGAATTACATTCAAGTCTGGCCGTTCGAACTCTACCCACCACAAGATGTTAGATCACTCGGTCGAGATAAGTGGGTCTGCAAGTGCAAGTGCCCAAATACCAGAAGTAATGCGACACGATAATTGGGCGGGAGGAAACGACTCTACGTGGAACTCCATTCACTAATCAAAACGCAAGATTGAAACATTTCTAGAGCCAGTGTAAATTCTCAAGAGGAACAGATTTCTCGGTTGACTAATGGATTTGTTGTTATAGGGTGTTTGTGTCACAATTCTACTACCGTTTCACTTTATCCTAAAATATGGTGTTACTGATCGCATTGATGGTGCACTGGAGCAGCGCACCATCGTTGGAACCCCTAGCAATGTTTTCAACTCGAGTCTATTGAAGCAAAATTCGAGAAAAAATATGTCTGGAAATACTAACATTCTTCGACCAACAAAGGGGACAAATTAGCAGCTTAGCAATGAATGTTATCTTCCGAGTGGGTACCGTCTGATTGTCTGAACGGCCAGACTTCACTTCGTTTATTTCCGGTAGACTCCGCCGGTCATCGGTCAGCCTCAAACCCTCAAACCCCGTAGGCTATAGCCCTACATCAGACACCTAATGCCAGCATTCAATATCTTACCTTAACATGCATGTTTTTCTTCCTATTTAAGCCATACAAGGCAATCGATTATTCGCATGACTGTTAATACAATGTGGTGAAACTTTTTCACAAAAGAACTTTTAAAAGAACTTAGTTCATATTTTAGACGAACTTGAACTTTTCGGAATTTTAGGTTTTGAAAAGAACTTGAACTTTATTAAAGTTCATTATTTGAGCTGTGAACTGAACTTTTAGAAAGTTCATTTAAAAAAAGAACTGCCCCAACACTGGTATTCTGGTATGTTGTGTCTACCCGAAAACGTATCTAGTTGAAGGTTATACGTGAGACGAGGTCTCGGTCACATTTGTCACGTCCATAATTGAAGACACAATCTATAACTTACAGCAATGTTACACAAATAGAAACGTTTGTGACTTTCCCCCTGTATTGACAATAATATTCATCATTATAATAATAAGAATGATTATACAATAACACTTGTACACTAACGCTTGTCTCCTTCTTTGTAGTGGAGGTGGTGGCCGGCCCGTCCCGGCAGATCGCTGGCGCAAAGCAGCCGCCAAACAGTATGTAAACAATTACCTAACGTAAAATGTGTTTCTCCATAACAAACGACTGTAATTTGAAATTCTTATCTATTCCATTATTAGCATAGCCCAGTACACCACTTTGGTGACTGTAATTTGAACTTATTATCTATTCCATTATTAGCATAGCCCAGTACACCACTTTGGTGTGTGTAATGTCTATTCTTACATGTAGGCCTATCTAGTTTACGGTCGGATGTGAGACGAGGTCACGATAACATTTGCTCGTGTCACTTGTACACTAACGCTTGTCTCGTTCTTTGTAGTCGTGGGGGTGGCCGGCCCGTCCCGGCAGGAGGAGCTGCCGCCGCCACCGAGGCAGCATGGAGGCGCCGACCCGCAGAACAGTATGTAAACAATTACCTAACGTAAAATGTGTTTCTCCATAACAAACGACTGTAATTTGAAATTATTATCTATTCCATTATTAGCATAGCCCAGTAGTACACCACTTTGGTGTGTGTAATGTCTATTCTTACATGTAGGCCTATCTAGTTTACGGTCGGATGTGAGACGAGGTCACGATAACATTTGCTCGTGTCACTACTCACTTGTACACTAACGCTTGTCTCGTTCTTTGTAGTCGTGGGGGTGGCCGGCCCGTCTCGGCAGGTCGCTGGCGCAGAACTTTCGAAAAGTATGTAAACAATTACCTAACGTAAAATGTGTTTCTCCATAACAAACGACTGTAATTTGAAATTATTATCTATTCCATTATTAGCATAGCCCAGTAGTACACCACTTTGGTGTGTGTAATGTCTATTCTTACATGTAGGCCTATCTAGTTTACGGTCGGATGTGAGACGAGGTCACGGTAACATTTGCTCGTGTCACTACTCACTTGTACACTAACGCTTGTCTCGTTCTTTGTAGTCGTGGGGGTGGCCGGCCCGTCTCGGCAGGTCGCTGGCGCAGAACTTTCGAAAAGTATGTAAACAATTACCTAACATAAAATGCGTTTCTCCATAACAAACGACTGTAATTTGAACTTATTATCTATTCCATTATTAGCATAGCCCAGTACACCACTTTGGTGTGTGTAATGTCTATTCTTACATGTAGGCCTATCTAGTTTACGGATGGATGTGAGAGGAGGTCACGGTAACATTTGCTCGTGTACGTAATGAAGAAGGAATCTATCCATGAATGTAACGTAAATTGAAACGTTTGTGTTTGCCCACAGAAAAACCGAAGCGGCAGAGGCGCAACGGTCTGCGCCAGCGTTGGCGGCAGGCTGGGAGGGGCGGCCATACCCACATTGGGTTCATAAACAATTATCATTTTCATGGGTCTGGGGCCATAAACCTGCCCAAATAAAAAAAATTTAAAACAAATGTGTTTCCTCAAGTCATTTGCCATGATATCCTTTCCCCATTACATTGATCCCTACGCCTAGGTATATGCTAGGCCAAAGCATTCGTGTCATACACTGAGCATAATGCTGGGCTTAGGCACGGAGGTCCACTAGACTTTGGCCTACATCCATGGCAAGCTTAGGCCTAGGCATTTGTTGTTTGTTTATCCAGGAGTAGACCTAGTTAATGTAGGGCATCTAGGCATGTATGAAAAATGATTACAGTAACAAATCGATGACCAAGGGCAATAAGTAGGCGTAGGCCTACTCTGCTACAATTCTGCCTACATCCTTAGTATACAATTGGTAGCCAAGGCTTAGGCGTTTGTTTATCCAGGAGTAGGCCTAGTTAATGTAGGACATGTAGGCCTGTGTGATAAAGGATTACAGTAACAAATAGATTGTCATGGTCCAAATTTAGGCATAGGCCTACTCTGTTGACCTTGGAGTCTAGGCCTACGCCTAGTTGTAGCTGATTTTAAACTCTCGTATAATTAGCTGATGCAGTCGTGATAGTAAAAACATTATAAGTCCATGGTAAAACTGCAAAGCGAACCTAAACGCGAGAAGTCATGCCTAAGTTACTGTGTTTAAAGTTGCATACTTGCCAAGGAAATGCAAAGTATTAGTAGGTCTATGCTCTGAGCCTAGCCCTAAGCCTAAGTATATGCTAGGCCGAAGCATTAGTGTCCTACACCGAGCATAAGGCTAGGCCTAAGCCCGCAGGTCCACTACACTAAAAAAACAATTGTTCATGGAAAAAAATTTTAAAGTAGAAGACACATTTTCAAGTACCTAAGCGTACATGTCATTTAAAAGTGTCATAGATACTTGAGTAAAGAAAGAAACTTGAAAATTGTACAATTGTTCATGGAAAATTTTTTTAAAGTAGAAGACACATTTTCAAGTACCTAAGCGTACATGTCATGTAAAAGTGTCGTAGATACTTGAGTAAAGAAAGAAACTTGAAAATTGTGTGTCTTCTTCTTCTCTTATGCCCGCATTGACACATTTATGTCATCATGTGTCTCGCTAACCAATAGAGACAAGCCTCCTGCTCCTTCCTGTCCAGCCCTCCTGGCATTCCTTCGTTGTGCTCTTTCAGTATCGAGCAATGGAATAGATGTTGCCTGTCCTATATGCCATTTTGTCCTCTACGCAAGATTGGACAAGCCGAGAAGATATGCATCTGTGGTTGGGTCCATTTCAGGTTCTTGAGAAACTGTCTGAATGAACTACCGCAGGTAACAATTGGTCGCGAGGAAGGATGCTGTTCGTTGCATTGTATGATTATCGGATTTGCATTCTCAGTTTAATTTTCCAAGTCCTGAAATGTTTCTTAAATTCCATATTAAATTGATTTGAAAGTTCATTAACTTTATGAGTTATTACCATTATTGCTTTATAGTACGTAATATTAATATCATATTACCCAAAGCCAAATTACAAATTCATCGGCCAAGCTTTTAATTATAAATACAGTCTTTTAATTTTGTTTTTCCCACCTCGAAATGTTTCAATAAGTTAATTTAATTTGGTAATTGTTGTTATCATAGTTATTTATCAATTATTAAGTGATGTAGACATTTATATATTTGTTTATTTAATTATAATTACTACATTTATATATTGGAAATAAAATTATTGGCTTGGCCACAATTTTAGATATCACCCCTTTAAATGTTGAGCCACTTTTGAAATTGGCGTTTTTTGTACGTGTGCCCTCTTTGGTTTGTAACGGTTTGTCTTCTCCGTTTTGGGCTTGGCCTCTATTTTGCAAATTTTTTGCATTTTTGTTTGGTATATCAATGCTTTTTATTTAAAAAGACTTGGCATGTATCCAAGTCAACTTGATCTCCGCCTAGCGGAGGCTCGTCGAACTCCCACTTGCGAGTTCGGCGAGCCTCCGCTAGTCCGAGATCAAGCGACTAGCGGAGGCTCGCCGAACTCGCAAGTTGAAGTTCGACGAGCCTCCGCTTGGCGGAGATCAAGCGGACCTTGTCGTTTTGTTGGTGATTTTCTGTCCTGTAATTAAAACTAATTATTTTGTTACATGGTCACTGTTCAAGAAAGGATTCTGAAAATTTACGCAGTTGTCTACATCGATGGCAAGGACGTCGTGACACAAAAGTATTTGTTTTCGTCGGCAACTTTTAATTACGGTATAACTAATTTTTTGCGAGTATTTATTTTTTTCGGGTTGGCATCCTGTCCAATTACAATTTTTTGTGTGAAAGAGGGTGGTGAACAAAATTGGTGCAAAATTTGGTGTTTATATCTTTATTCGTTTGGGGCCCACAGACCGACAAGGAATTAGCCAGTAGTAGTAAGTAAGTAGTTAACTGAAATTTTTTTAATTTTTTAATGATCTTTACTGCTTAATATCTTCCATACGCAACATCCGATCGGGATAAAATTTGAAATGGGTAGTCTCGTGGTAAAAGCTCACTAATTAATAAAAATTTGAGGTTTCCATCTATTATGGTTTTGCGTCGGCAACATCGTGTTAAGAGGATTCGAGTCGACAAGATGCGGGACGCGCGGAGCTGAATGCAAGCGCTCGGTTTTGTGGCTATTGCAGGTTAATGGGTAATAGGATCATAACCATATTTTGCAGTATCGCTCACAAAGATGTGTTCGTTGCTTTCGCGTAGTCATATTTTCCAAATAATAAAGCACTTTTGACTTATAATGATATAAACATTGTCGATAATGTTAAAATAGTCTCATGACCGTGCAACTTTATCGCATAATAAGAGACGTTTGAAATATTTTCTAGAAGAAGTAAGTAACACAAATCAGAGTTTGAATCAATGTGAGCATCGAAAAAAAAAAGTGTAACTGTAAGTTCAACGGTTTAATCAGAAATTGCACTAACAAAGTGCATGTTTTGCGTTCCAATATTATTTCTAAACACCGTCTGGTAACTCGCTCTGTCGCGACACAGATACATTCCTCCGAGCCGAGCGAAGACGGGCGGGCCAGCCTCCTATTGGCTGCCGAAGTCCAGCAGTCTTCATCCCCCCGCGCCTACCACCATCACACACAAACCAGTCGACCTTGACAACGTTAGCTCGAGCTGTGAATGTGATTGAAGACGAGACGAGGAAATGTATTTGGGCTAAGCAGGGCAAGAGAATATTCGCCGACTTGACTATCCAACCAACCGATAGTTAGATTAGTCTTGCGCAGACATGGTTATATATCAGTCTTTGAAGGTCTTGCGTAACGAGTTGATGCCCCCTCTCATATACCTAGGACCACATGCAGGAATTTTTTTTAAATATCGTGTGCTTACTTGTAATTGTTTATAAACGGACGGTCAATATCGGTAAATTATCTTGCGGTAAGCCTGTATGCACACACGGCTTACGCGCCAAGCCCCCCCCCCTCCCCCCCCCCCCCCCTTCTGGAGACACCTACACAGTGAACTAATAGTAATACTGTTTCGCAGTAACCTGCTCAGACCCAACATTTACCTCTTCAGCTACGTAGATAATTATACTAGTGTTTGTCGGTGTGAGGATGGATTGGAGCAAATGTACAATTTTTGGGGGCTCAATCCCAGCGATCGTATTTTGACTTAAAAAATCCTGGCCAAAATTTTCAATCAAGATTACCAAAGTGATAACGGAATCGAATATCTAACCGGCAACGTCCCGAATAGTATCTCGTGTTACCGCTCAACTATCGGTTGCAGTCGTAATACTTGGCTTGGTAACAACATTATACAGCCCTACAGTCTGCATACATTATTACTTTTCTAATGCCATTTGCCAGGTGGCTGTGAATAAAAGTTTTCACTTCCCAGCCCCCTTCATTTGAATTATTAGCCTGGGCCCTGTCAAACTGCTTTGGAGTCATCTAAAATCTAAATAACTGCAAAAAAAAAAAGCATAGATCAGCAATGAGATTGACGTCTAAAGAAGGTGGCAGTGATTGGCTGACGTGATTTAGAAAATTAATATTTAGTCCATATATTTGGAGTCCACCTTGCACAGCTCTTCCGAGGCACTAAACTAACCCTAAAACATAAATTATATTTTTGCTGGGAGAAACCTCGCCATATTTGCTCCTCTAATAATATCAATATTGTATACGTTTCGAGGTCTTGCGTGATTACTGTGTGGGATGGGAGTGCATTTGAGTGCGTGAAGATGAACTTTGAGTGCGTGAAGATGAACGTGCGTGAGTTGGCATAGTTTCTTGCTAAATGAAACGTAATCGTGTATCGATGCAAACAAAGAGAAGCCTATGTCAAAGTATGTCAAATAGGCCGATACCGGTACCATATTATGTTTTAATTGCAAAATGCACACATATACACACACATAAAACGAAATGTAGGCCTACATAAATCTGAAAGATTAATAATATAATGCTTATTGGTGATTTTACGACAATCAATTGAATATTTAAAGAACTTGTCAATGAAGTATTATAAACAAGTCGATCAAATAAACAATTGTGGACCTGAAAGGGCATTTTGTTGTTACAATATAACAATAAACAAAAAACAAGTCGATCAAATAAACAATTGTGGACCTGAAAAGGGCATTTTGTTGTTACAATATAACAATAAACAAAAAACACAGCTAGGACTCGAGCGTAAATTGTCATTTTTTGTCGTAGACACGAAATCAAAAAAAATTTATAAAGATGTGCAAATTTGAATTAAAGCGAATTTAACTCAAACTATTGAGTATATTATCCTAAAGTAAAAAAAAAAACAATACACAAGTATATACTGGGGGCTATTCCTGAAAGTTGTCAAATTTGAAATTTGTCACAATTTTATTTGAGGTGATAACTGCACCCGTTCCGAGGCTAGAAGGTACCAGCAAATAGTATTTCTCCATTGTAGTTAGATTTACGGTCACAGCCGACTATCACAATGCAGAACGAAATCAAGCGCCAAATCGTATGTCACTGATTTTAGCACAGAGCACCGTAGTCGGTAGTCACCGTGGAGCTACCGATACCTCCTATCTTTCAAATCATGGCCGACAGAGTTCTGCCACCAACTTTATGCTTAGGTGTATTTTTATCTCTATTTGACAACATTTAGGTTGGAATTCATAGTCGGCCCCTACACCTAGGGACACCCATTGTTGCTATGGATTTGTTTTGTTTATGGGAAATAACATGCAAACAATTGTTACCTTAGTAACAATGGGCGCCCCTAGGTAGAGATGTAAAATTTCCGGAAAGATAAATCTCGGAAATTTTCCGGAAATATTTCTGGAAATATTTCCAAAAAAATTCCTTACCTCTAATTCATGCAAATTGCAAATTAATGTGGTGGGGTGTAAGGGTACGGTTACCCAAGTCTGTATATGGATGATGATAATATCGAATCCTTCATAGAGGTGATTAGATAGATAGTCTTTATTTGTACACATACATGGATGGACAAAATGGCGTTGTTCGATACATGTATCGCTCTTCCACACAACCATTGGATTACAAAATTATATAATATACTACAATCTAACAATACTAAACATAACAATGAGTGTTATTTGACTAGGATATCTTTGTTATATCTTTGTTATTTTAACAAAGATATCCCAGTCAAACCACACTCATAAGTAATTACTACATATGTGACTAAAATAAGTGTATGACAGTTTCACACACATAATTTTTTTTTTTTTTTTTTTTTCACAAATCCTGGCCCTGCTGTAACAATTCATAACAAAGGTCATTCACAGATGCAAACACAATGCTTATGCCATACCCTAGCAGTTTTCCATAACCTGGATAAAGCCAGCCAGTAAATTTACTGTGCTCTTCTCACAAATGGCAGATGTATATTATCATAAGAGCGACAAGTATATATGCATATGCCATAAAATAGAAATTTGACCATAACAGTGGTTTACGTTTTGCTTGCCTTCGGATTACTATATTTTCCTTCTGTGACTTTAACAGGTGATTTTTGAAATTGATTTTAAATACGCCCAAAGACTTAATTGTCTTTAAGGCTGTCGGCAATTGGTTCCACAGTCTAGGTCCATTAATTGAAAAAGATGGGGAAGATTTACTGTTATGATGATTGAAAACGAGGTTGTTAGTTTGACGGGTGTTGTGGGTGTGTAAATTTTTGGTAAGAGCAAGTTTATCATAGAGATATTTAGGGGTTTGTGTATTTATTATTTTATGCATTAATGTTGCCATATGTTGGTTCCTGCGGTTTTGCATGTTTAACCATCCAAGAGTAATAAGATGTGGAGAAATTTGTTCTCTATAGGGAGTGTTCAGAATAAATCGTACACATGAATTTTGGACCTTTTGGATGTCATATTCTAGTGACTTGTTTATGCCTGTGTAGACATAGTCACAATAGTCAAATATAGACAGAATTAGCGATTCAGTTAGAAGTTTTTTAATGGGGATCGGTAGCAGTTTTCTAAAGCGGTACAGGTAACGTAGGATACCATATGCTTTGGTACAACATTTCGAGATATGGTATTTCCAACTCATATCAGATTGAAACCAGATACCCAAATTGCAGACTATATCAACCATTTTAATGGAGTCTCCATTGATTTTAATTTGAGAAGAGTCTATACTATGTATTATTTGTTTGCAGCCTATAGCTAGAACCACCGATTTTTTGGGGTTCAAATGAAGACTATTTTTCTTTGACCATAGTGAGAGGGAGTCAAGGTCTTCATTTAGAGATTCTATACAATTGTCTAAGTTTGCGATGTCGGGGCAGCAAATTAATTTTTGGATGTCATCTGCATACTGGTTGACTTTACAATGCTTAATGGCTGAGGGGATGTCATGTACGTATACATTGAATACAAGAGGTCCAAGAATGGACCCTTGGGGGATTCCATTGGTTATAAACAGGGGTGTAGATGAAATAAAATCACCGTTACGTTGTATGCGAACTATTTGTGTTCTACATTCTAAGTAGCTTTTGAAGTACTTGATGGTGAGTGATGAGAAACCAAGTATTTTGAGTTTGGCCATTAGTAGGTCGTGATTAATGGAGTCAAATGCTTTTGAATAGTCTAGAAGAGTTAAAAATGACATACCTTTACTAGTTGTGTTTCCTAGAATGTCATCAGTCATATCTAAAAGGGACGTACCAGTGCTATAGCCTGATCTAAAGCCCGATTGCTCACTAGGAAGGAGGTTATTTAGCTCTAGGTATTCTATAGTTTGCTTATAAACAACTCTCTCCATGACTTTAGATAGAGTGGGGAGGATACTTATAGGTCTTAGGTCAGAAAGCTCCTGAGGGCGGTTTATTTTTGCTAGTGGTAAGACAATAGCAGTTTTCCAAGTATTTGGGAATGTTGAAGAAGTGATTGAATAATTTATAATGTCAGTTATGGTATGTAAACAATGAGGAAGTAATAATTTAACCATTTTTATGTTTATTTTGTCGTTTCCCGTAGCATTTGAGTGGAGAGATTTGATTATTTGGTAAACCGTTAATGGTTCTACTGTTTGCAATTGAAATTTTTCTACACTGTCCATTTCATTTAATATTTTAATATGGGCTGCTACGTCAGCTTGATAAGTGGAATTTTGTCCTATGTTTACAAAATATGAGTTTATAGTCTGAGGATCATTGAATTGTTCTGGGAGTTGGTTTTGTTTTTTGGATGATGCCACATCATTTTGTTTGAGGAAATTCCAAACTTCTTTATTACGAAGTCCATATAACTGATTAAAATGGGTGTACTTGGCCTTGCGTATGTTGGCATTTACTTGGTTCCTTAGCATTTTGAAGTGGAGCCAATCTATGTCTAGATTTGTAGTCGTAGCCTTACATCGAGCTCTGTCTTTCTGTTTAATATTGTTCAAAATTTCTGGTGTGAGCCATGGAGCCGGGGGTTTAGTAACACGTTTCTTTGTAGCAGGTGCATATTTATCAAATATTCTCAGAAACAATAGGTTAAATTGTTCAATCTTCTTATCAATATTTTCCTGGAGCTCTACACTACTTCTCAAAGATAGGGCCAAGTGCATTGCTTCCTCATTAAAACTTTCCGTATCTATTTTGTCAAGTGACCTCGAGTAAACAAAATGTAAATGCTTTTTAGGCACAGGAATCTTGTATGTGAGATAGACAACGTTATGGTCACCTGTTCCGAGAGGTGGAAGTTGGTCTGAGGTTACTACAAGATGTGGGTGGTTTACAATAATTAGATCTATAAGAGTAGCTGCAGATTGCGTAATGCGGGTAGGTTGCTGCACTATCTGAGTGGGCTTATATTCTCTTAGGGCTTATCCATTAGGCCTAATTAGCATACTAAATTAGTAAATTGTATTCATTTCCCCTGAAATTTAATAGAAAATGTGTTGGAGTTGGTTCTTAATACAAAAACAAAGTATAAATAGCCTCTGCCTAGGTAGTGGGAAAGTATTATTTTATTGTTACATTAGTATAGACAGTTGAATAATAGCAGTTTTATGAAGATAAAACATCACAAAACATAATTGTGCTTTACTGCATAGGAGACCTATCAATTTGTGAACAACTTGTGATCTTGTGAACAATAGGGTTATGTAGCCAATACCGAGCTTGAAAAGCCACTGCCTTGCTCAAAAACATTTATTGTGGGAAATTTGAAACATTAAAATAATAATAATAATTATATTATGCAGATGGTCAAAAGTGTAAGGTAATGAAGTTCCGTGCCCACCTTACATTTTGTGAGGGAAATTCAAAATATATTTCCAGAAAATTTCCGGAAATATAAACTCGGAAAATTTCCGGAAATATTTCCATTTCCGGAAAATTTCCCGTGGAAATATTTCCGATTTACATCCCTACCCCTAGGTGTAGGGGCCGACTATGAATTCCAACCTATCTTTACTTACCACCTTGTACTTTACTATTGAACAAATTATTGTAATTGTATTATTCTAATTGTAATGAATTTGTAATTTGGCTTGGGGTAATATATTATTAATATTACGTACTATAAAGCAATAATGGTAATAACTCATCAAGTTAATGAACTTTAAAATCAATTTAATAATGTCATCAAGAAACATTTCAGTACTTGGAAAATAAAACTGAGAATGCAAATTCATCGGCCAAGCTTTTAATTATAAATACAATTACAGTGTGTTCATTTTGTTTTCCCCACCTCGAAATGTTTCAATAAGTTAATTTAATTTTGTATTAATGTAATTTATTTATTTATCAATTATTAAGTGATGTAAACATTTATATATTTGTTTATTTAATTAATTATAATAACTATATTTATATATTGGAAATAAATAATTGGCTTGGCCACAATTTTAGATATTACCCCTTTAAATGTTGAGCCTCTTTTGAAATTGGCATTTTTGTACGTGTGCCCTCTTTGGTTTGTAACGGTTTGTCTTCTCCGTTTTGGGCTTGGCCTCTTTTTTGCAAATTTTTTGCATTTTTGTTTATTGCCTACCGTAGTTTACACGTAGGCCTACGACGTATTTCATTGCTCACGTGAAAATAACCGTCTAAAAGTAGGAAATTGCAGTTTGTTTTATTATTATGTTTAATTACATACCACATGGACGACTAAAAAGTATTTATGGAAATAACTATGAGTAGGTCCCTGTCGTCCACATATTCAAGCCAATATAGTCAATCTACAAAGGTCGATGGCCCTAACTGTTAGTGACACCTGGGCGGGGGGGGGGGGGGGGGGGTGGGAGTCACCGCAAATAGCTTACGATTCTGAGAAACTTGAAAGGATGAATGAAACCAACCCCTAATACCCAGTCTTGGGTTCGCTACTTTTAATTAGTAGCATGCTACAACTACCGCTACTTGGCAAAAAAAGTAGCGTCGCTACTTTTTCGCTACTTTATTTTAAATGTAGCGTCGCTACATCGGCGCTACGAAAAAAATGCAGCGCGCTACTTTGACGCTACATTTGTTTTTATTGACGTTTTAACGATTTTATCGAACTTTGTGTCTCAAAACGTGCTGTTCTCGTTTTATATGCCACCACGCAGCGCGTACTTGCTTTCGTAACCTAGCATTTGATTTGCTGTGAATAATAGGTACTCTGGAACCTTCAGACAAATGAAGTATGTCTTTTTATGTGTCTGGAACCTGTATCCCTACTCCCTTCTCGTGTACCTCTTTCCTCTTTCCTCTTACGCTACGTCGGACAATAAACAACTCCAGCGACGACCCAGAGCTGTATAGGCCAGGGGGGGCTAGGGGCTGAAATAGGCTACTCGAGCAACTTTATTTCGTATCGGTTTGTACATTGCCATACCCCCTCCCCCCTTATTTACTCCGTCCACCCCCCGAACATTTACAAAATATCTATACCCACGTGTTACACTACTGTAGCCATGTGGAATTTACAGTTTTACTATTATTCATTCAACACGCACATTGATTACAATGGGTCCCGGTCAACCACCTTAAATTTTTTTAATCGCACTCGTTATCGCTAATGTTGAAGGCCTGATATCATGCATTTTCTTTTCTTCAAGCACAACGATTATTCAAGCAATTCATTTGGTACTTTAAGCGTCCTTTCACGAATTATTTTAAATAACTGGAAAATAATATATCATTACAACATAAGATGATAGGCTTCATTATTCTTTACCTTGTATTGCAGCTGTAGACATCTGGGAAATGTTGACATATTCTGCCAATAAGTCGAGTAGGCCTACCTTTTCAACACACATGTCGGACATATTAATATTATACAACGATGACTTCCTAATTAATAATTAACGATATGTCACAAATTTCAGTAACTATAAATATTTTTTCCGATATTCGGTATTCCGATGCACTACGACAGAAACGCAACACAAACCAACACTGTCCAGTGTCCACCTTCAATACACGAACAAGACTATTCAAGATGGCAATTAGTCGCAGGTTTACCCGATCCAACACCTCGTACGTGCCCGAAGTCGGTAACGTGGGATTAGAGGGTTGACAAGTGTTATTGTCCATCCATTCCTCTTGGGCTAGTGTGAGGGAGAGGGCATAGAGACCTTCGGAGAAACGGTTCAATGTGAAATAGGATGCAAACAAAATTATGAACAGTGTTATTCCCACTGATATTCGTGATTGTGAAAATGGAAAAATATCGGCTCGGAACAGTAGAATAATTGGCACAAACGTTTCTAAAAGTAGCGACAAAAGTCGCGCTACTTTTATCGCTACAGCTACAAAAAATGTAGCATGCTACAACTACATTTAGCGTTATAAAAAAGTAGCGCGCTACACGGCTCGCTACACGAAAAATGTAGCATGCTACAAGTAGCGCGCTACTTGTAGCGCGCTACTACCCAAGACTGCTAATACCGGAGGCCAGACGTTCCACCAACAAAACCAGTACCAGGTCAACGCGGAAGTGAGCGGCCGGCTGATTGTCAGTGATTCACCTTGCATTTCTATACTTACCCCTTTTTTAACCTTCGTAAAACATTCAAGTAAACAAAGTAATTGCCAGGGGATATACCATTTACTATGTGCCTCGTTGGGCCGTTGCTATGACGTAAAGGAAATATCAGATGTGAAACCCCTTTGCGAATTTAAAAGCACATCACCCCCTCGTAGTTTAGAGGTAGGTACACCCCCCCTCCATCAATACCTCAAGAACTCAAAGTTATAAGAATGTAAATGGTCTTTTTATTAGTTAATTTTCTAGCATTTTTTTTCAAGGTTTAATAATAGTATGCATAGTTAGTGCATTATATATAGTGCATTAAAACTAACCAATGCTTCATCATGAATAGAATATGTATTTATTTGACTCGCGCACGTAATATCGATAGAAACCCATGATAACGATAACGATAACACCTAAATGTCGATGAGTCGTTTAATTTCACATAATGATCATCGATAATTCATCCATTTTAAACCGGGAAAATTTGAATCGCCGCCAAACACCGACATTTGTGTACTTAGTGTAAATTGGTGAATAACACTGAAATTCAAGTTGAAAAACATTAAATTTCCAGATATTTTTTATTACAACGCGATTTTTTTTATTTTGGCTGGCGTTGACATAAAAATAGTGTCTCAATCCATCTCGCATAGGAGTATCTCGCAACTTTTACATGCATATTGCATACTGTCTTTCTTTCGACGTAATTGTGTAGAAGGCTAATATTTACAAAGTAAGATTTTTGAAAATTTTAAGAACCACTTTATGCACAATTTTTGAAACATTAACCTCGCTTTATATACCTGCCAATAAACCGATAATGAAACTGTTACTGTACCGAAATCGAGTAATTGTATTCACCATAAACCAGTGCCCCTAGGTAATACGGGTCTAGGTATGTAAATGGAACGTTTTGAGTTTTGTAGCAGGTGGAACGAAAAATAAGTTTTAATAGAATATAATAAGAAAATATATGATTTGGCTTTGCACATTTTAGCCTAGGTGCACCCTGCATGTGACCACAAACTTCAAGTCTGGCATCTGATTTGGTAGTTTTGCCGCCCCCGCCTACCCTGGCACGAATGTAATCTCTGATAATATTATGTAACTATGTTTGAAAAAGGGAATCAATTATTTAATAATTGCATTCTTTAAAGCTTGGACGTTGAAACAGTCGGTGGTAACAACTCTCCACCCGCCCAAGAAACGCCACATTTGAAATTGGTTCGTCTACACCCCTGAAACACGTTGGAAAAGGGGAACCCAGGCCAGGATGCAGCTTGTGGCCTGACAAGAGTGAATGGGGCGAGTCAGACGTGGAAGTTATGAATGAAAGTGAAACTGAACATAACAACTCTCCATCCGTACTAGAAACGCCACATTTGAAATTAGTGACGATTTCATTGACGATTTCATTGTAACGATTCAATCATTGACGATTTAGAAAGGGTCCTACATACATCAGTTTTGAAAATCATCTATTCGCACTGTCAGTAAACGTGTCCGTCACTTTGTTTTGTTTATAATATTTGACACAGCGCCATCAAGTTGACGTAATGATAGCTGTTTCATTTATCATTCCATTTGTGTTTATAGTCACTAGTAACAGCTGTCAAAGCCATTTACGAAATTATTATTTTGGGGTTTTTACGACGTACCCCACAGCTACGACTACGATTTAGACTATATGCTCACACGCACACATTTTTTTAGACGTCTGTGTCTATGGGTGTGCGTTACTGTTATTTTCGTGGTCGTTGTTGTTGTTTTTGTTGTTGTTGTGGAAGTGGTTCCTATGCTCCTCTCTTACAACCTGTTACGTCAATGGCGAGCATTGTAGGCTTTAGATGTAGTCTAACGGAGCATCGTACTTTGTATGTATGTATGTTTTATCGTGACCCCGTCGTAAGTTACGATATATTTACGCTACGCGCATACAACATTCGTACCTAAAACGTACGGCTACCGCGTGCGGAAGCGGTTTGTTCTTGTACAGCGGCCCGATACGAACTCCTCCGCTGCGTGAGACCTACTGGTGGGTCACGTGACCAGCGCCAGTCAACGAAACGGGGGTAGTTACGATCTCACCCGAGAATGAACGAACAGAGTAACAATCTCCGCCCACTGTGCGCTCACCGAAACATCTTTTTCCGTACGATCTCTCAGCTTGGAGTTGGCCCCGTCGACTAGAATCCTCTTAAGTGCACTTTGATGCTTGCAGTAAGAGTCGCGTAGTGGAAGCTCGCACATGGCTGGGTGGGTTTAACAAAATTATATATAATTCATAATTCAGTTTTGTGTTTTTTATCTTTTTATGGTATAGGTGCTGTGTGATTGTGATTATATCTGCAGGTGAGTGATGTGTGTTTTGCAGTTCATGGGTGTTGCGATTATCCTCGTTAAAGGGAGGTGATGGCTAGTGTGTCTTCATTCATATCGCGTCATCACACTTGGCCTCCTTGCGTGGTAAGGCGGTTTTCTCATGGCTGTATGGTTGCATGTGTTTCTTGTATGTATGGTATTTTTGCTTGTTTCTCGTTAGTTTCTTTATAGTTGTTTCTTTTTCTTATTGCTGATACGTGGATTTGGCTCTAGGCGCAATCACGTGGCGTTATTGTAACATTGGTTGTGTTATGTGGAATGAGTGCTGCTTAGCAGAATAGTATTGTTACGCAAGTATGTAGCTCGTTGCTGTCAGTGATTCCGGATTGCGGAGATGCTGATAGTGAAGTCCCCTTTCGTAAGGGGTAAAGGAGGGCTCGATGTTTTGACTGCCCTGGTAGCTTGGATTTCGTGAGCTCGGGCGGGTTGGTCGCTACAGCGGCCAGGGTCTTACTCTTTATTGAGGTAATTCAATGCGGCAGGCGGGACGACAAGGGGTTCATTTTAACCTCGTGGGGTGTTGTTGTCGCTTTGGGGGTGGCTAGTGCTCGGTTGGGTCTGTGTAACATTGTTTTGGTTTAAGGCCCGACGCGAGCTTAGTCGTACCGCGCGCGGACGCTGGGCCGCTGGCTGATGTTGGGACTGCGATAGCCGGGTCCGCGCGTGGTCAGCATCCATGCCAACTCCGGAGCTGTATACCCTGTGCACGGTTAGATCAGGCACTGCTGTCTGTTGTGGTTGGCGTTGGTGTGCCAGCAGGCGGCCCGGGTTATGGGTCAGGCGACACCTGCACAGTCGGAACGTGTGGGGGTGTCGACCAAGGCCCGGGGCACCCTGTTGGGCACCGAGGTTTTAATTGCGGTACGGGGTTTGCTGGGAGGGGACAAGGGGGCTCCTTCCATGCAGGAGGTACAGTGGGCGGCGAGATACCGGTATTGGGCCGCTCGGTATCTGGAGTCTTACCAGGTCCACCCAGAGGATGATGTACCGGTACCAGGCACCGTTGATGAGGCGGTGGTACCCGTTCATTACTACAAGTTCTACTTGTAGGTCCTCTGGGTCGTTAAAGGAGGGAGGGGGGGTAGCTCATGGTTCTTTTGGATTTTGCTTGTGTTTTGTTTTGTTATTGGATTGGATTATCCGAGGTTTTTCTAAATTGGATGTTTTTTTTTAGTTCAGGTCTTAAGGCTTTTTGATTGGTCTGAGTGGTTTGTAGTTGGACGTCTTCTTTTGCTTCCAGATTTTTTACTCTGGGAAGCATTGGGGACGGTTCGGTGGATCGGGAGGGTCCTGGTGTGCGTGCTGCTACTCGGACTTCAGTCGTCGTGTCGAGGTGCGTCCCAGGCTGGCTCACCGTCCCATTCCATACTCACCCTGGGGGTATCAGTCATCACGGGCATACATTGGGGATACCGTTGTCTATGAGGGCGCGGTTCCCTTGACGTACTCTGGGACGTGGCCGACCTCATCTCCATCGAGGTTCAATGTGGCGGCTGTGGTTCAAGCGGCATGTCCATTCAACGCTACTTCGGACGGTTGTGAGACGTTGCGGATGTTCGAGTCTCTGGAGGGTGTGATGGACTCACAACTGTCGGTTCTGGAGATAACTAGTGGGGAGGGCATGTCGTCTCGTAATAGTAGCGTGGTAGGGCGCACACCCGAGCGCTTCCATTTCTGGGTGACATGTTCAAGTGGTGCTGTGCCCTGGTCACTCGCAAGGATACGAAGTCGTTATTCAAATCCGAGGAAGCGATGCGGGTGTACGTGCGTAACTTGGACCAGGCGCTACACGTCGATCACGAGACTTTAAGGAATGTTAGGCTCGCGTTGAAGTCTTATGATGCTGAGTTAGAGTCCGCAGTTCGTAGCGGGGGTCAGGCTCAGTATAATCTTTCCCTGGCTTTTGTGCAGTTTCAGAATAGCACTGTGGAGGAGCTGAGCTACGAGGGGCGGCTCTTGCACTCGGCTCTATTGTTGCTGCTTCATACTGCATCCACTCAGGTAAGGGAGATCGAGCAATTGTTTCGCTCTCGCGTTGTCGAGTCCTGTCGATTGGGATGGATCCCTCGGTGATCGTCTCACCAGCCGTCTTGTCAGGGGATCTCGAGGGGATGAGGGCGGCGCTGTTGCTAGATGGCAAGGAACTTGTCTTGGGGGTGGATCGGGTGGAGGAATATTTTGCTTTGAACCTGGCCACCTGTGCTATTGGTGGGAATGACATGTTGGTTACTGTATGGGTGCTGGTGAAGGGGGTTGGTAGGGCCTGGAGCGTATTCGAGGCAGAGGTAATTCCTTTTGCTTGGCAGGGGCAGACGTGTGGGTTGCGAGTTCCTCCTGCTGTTGTTGCAGTCTCCGGTACGGAGATAACGGCAGTGGTGGGTGGTGCCTTGCAGCATTGTCAGCCACACGTGACGTCCCTGTGTTTACTACCCCGGGTGGTTGCGAGCCCTGGTAATCGGCGGATGCTTGAGTGCCTGCAGCATTTGTTTACCGGCGTCACTACGAAGGAGATGGTTCGGGTGTGTTCTTTTAAATGTGCCCCGGGGGAGGGGGTAGTTGTTACGCAACTGGCACCTAAACGTTTTGCTCTGACTCATGCGCAGGGGCTGATTAAATTTGTGTGTTCCATCGGCAGATCTGTTTCCATTCCTGTTCCGGAGACGGCCACGGTTGGTAGTCTCGAGGTGGTTTTGCCCTGTGACTATACATTAGTGTTGAATGGTAATGTGCTGGTGCGCGACCTCTATTCGTATGATTCGAAGGGGGTTAGCCATCCGGCGGTTGTTCATCTTCTACCTAATGCATGGGGTAAGATTAACCTTACGGTCGGCGCCCTGCCAACCTTACGGCGGTCGAGTATCGTATGCAGTGCGGACGCAATATGCCCGTGTGACTCAATTTTTGGACGGGTCTTGGGTCAATCGGATCCCACACCTCAACATCTCTGTTCCGGGGAAGTTGGGACGGTTGGATCTTGAAGGAAACCGGACTTTGGGATGGGAGCGTCTGGATATTGTTAGCCTGCATGGTACAGTGTAAGGAGTGGTGAATTGGGTAGTGGTTGTTCTTGTGGCAGTCATTGTAGCCCGCAACCCCTATCTCTTGGGCCTGTGTGCTGCGCGTCCCGTTCAGGCTTTCACAATTGGTACGGCAGAGGTGGAGTTCATGGAGGTGGTGTCCGGTGTACTGTTAGGTACAATTTTTCTGTTTCTCATGTGGGGGTGTGTTTGAGCCTGTTGTTCTTGCCGGCGACAACAGAGGGGTGCGGTGGTGTCCAGAGACATTTGGTTGATTTCCAGTCTGGTAACTGTACCGGCTGATTCGGTTTCTATTCATGGTGTTGACGACTGCAATAGTAGTACCGGATCGGGGAGCTATGCTCCATTGGGGATCAACCCGAGGGGCATCAGTGCTGAAGAGCAATCTCTTCCGATGGGGGGGTTGTTTACCCTTCAGGTGGATCCCGGATCATCTCCGGATGGCTTGGGGGTCTCCCGAAACGGGGTGTTGCCTGGTACGGGGGATTTTAGCCCTCCGCCTGTTCCGGACTGGGATCCTATCCTTGCAGGGGCTGCTGTTTATTTGGTACGCGTCTCACGCCGGGAGGAGTACTACAACACGTGAGAACGGCCGTTGTGTACACATTGGGTGATGTTTTGGTTTGATTGCGGGCTGGTTTGCATTGTTTATCTGGTTGTTCTGTTTTTGTTTTGATTTGATTTTTTTTGTTACGGGGAGAGGTTAGGTTTCGGTTGTGTGCTCCATTTTGAATGTGTGTTACCTCCTGTTTGCCAGTCGGATGTTAAGTGGTAGGGAGGACGCGGGCTGGGGATGCGATACTGTTGTTTGTTTCTGTTTGCAGTTCATTTGTCATCCCCTGTCCGTGTCTTGGCCGACGATCTGTTGACCTGGGTGGTTGGGACTGCCGTCAGCGGATCGCCGGGTTGGAGGGCTTGGGATCGAGTAATTGTTCGATGCCGGAGTCGACTTTGTCAAGAGGAACCGTACATATATTTTTTTTGTTTTTTGAGGAAACAAGTTTTATTGTATTCTGAGTTATAACCTTTGTAAACGCACCATAATTCTTGGATTGTAAATTGTTAATCTCAATGTGATTGGTGACGTATTTTTCTATAGGGATACATGTTTTTATTTTAAATTTAATAATTTGTATTGAAATTTTTACTTGTATCGATGGCAATGGTGTGAGGGTCTGTGGAGGGGGAATTGGTTTGTGGTTTCTTATTCTCGACGAAGATCGCTGTTATCTCTCTCAGGTTTGCGATAAATCACGGCTCCAGCGTGGGCGCTGGATGTTAAAGTGGGGAATGTAATGTTTGGGGTGAAACTTGTTCTTTTTTTTCAAAATTGGATGTATTTTGTTACGTGATTTATGCTATTTAATTCAAGACATGATGGAGCAACACTCATAACATTTTCTGTTTTGTGTTTGTACTGCTCGCAATTAGGTTAATGCTGAGGTTACTATTGTGTCACCATCAATCTAGGGCAACTGCAATAACATCTGATTACTGACACATGCATAATAATCATAATAATAGTTTGGTAACTTTGCTGTGTCAGGGGTTGTCCAGGAGGCCCAGGCTTGATTATTGTAGTTTGTTGATAGCTTTGGGTCTTGGGATTGTGTGGTTACCGACGTCATGTGGGGGAGGGAAAGGCCAGAGAGAGGGGATAGCAGGGGGGGTGTATAAGATGGGTACATGGCTCAAACCGGGGTCGAAACATCTGCGGTGCGGGAGGAGGTCCTGGAAGTTGACGGTGCAGTGCAGGCAGACGGACTGACGTGGTAGCCAGGAGGAAGCTGCGGACAAGCTGTACGGCCGACAACAAGGGGAACCCTACGGAATGCCAAGGTAGAGCATAAACGGGGACTAAGGACAGATGAGGTAGAACAAGCTTAGGTAAACCACGCAGGGTCGCCACATCATTGCCAAGGTTAGGTTGATAGTGTTCATTTAATAAATAAATACGGTTCCTTATTGTTGTTGGAACCAAGTCTAATTAATTCATGCCTAGAATACCAGCCTCCTCAGTCCTCAGACATTGCACTGATCCTTAATGAACAAATAGAGCTTGCCTCCCAGCAAGCTCTATTCATAAACTCCAAGCTCTACCAGTGAATCCTGGTACATAACAATATTGACAATATGATTGTACTTGTGGGTAGATACCAATATTATAATGTGATATAATCAAGAATATGTGTGATCAAATGTGATGATGTGAGCAAACAATTTAAAGTACATTAAAGTTACATTATAGCACATATTGTATGCGATCTTATCAACAGAATATGAATTTGGTTAAAGAATACGTGTTCCATGAAGTTATAATCTTATAGTTAAACTGAACTGAGTTACGGAAAAGAGGTCACTATTTTCATTAATTTAAACAATTGCATCCTATGACCTTTACATACATTGATAATACTGAAAATTAATATTGTCTTTCAAAAACGTTTTAAAAATTGACAAGTAATAAATAAAATGTCGTAGACGGGTCTTTCATGTTGTGGCCTTGATGAATTGGCCTCGTTGGCCTAGCGTCCTACAGGGTAACATGAACTTAGCTTTGTATAACGCACAGTCACTGCTTCGATCCAAATGCACGAAGAATAAATAATAAATGCAACGAATATAATCACAAGGTCACAAAAGTTTTCTTGTTTTTCCTGTTATTTGCTTTGAGGTACAGAAACCGTAAACTTTGAAGTAGCCTATAATCTCTGTTTAGTGTTTACCATCATTATACGTCCCCTAATTCCAGTAATTTGAATACTAGAGCTTACACTGACAAAGAACACGTTATTTCGTTGAATTTCGTGTAGACGATAAGAGCAGAGTATTTATATCTCGCCAGTCAGCAATCAGCATATAATCACAGTTAATTTGCTATCTGTGGTAAAATGCTGGGTTCATGACATGGACATGGAGTGCTTAGCGTCGAACCGAATGGATAGGCCTATATCTAGGCGCGCGGGAGCGCGCCGGGCCAAGCCATGTGCGAGCTTCCACTACGCGACTCTTACTGCAAGTATCGAAGTGCACTTAACACGATGTTGCGGACGCAAAACCATAATAGATGGAAACCACAAATTTTCATTAATCGGTGGGCTTTCACCACGAGACTACCCATTTCAAATTTCATCCCGATCGGATGTTGTGTATGGAAGATATTAATCCGTAAAGATCATTAAAAATATCAAAAATTCTTCAGTTAACTACTTACTACTACTGGCTAATTCCTTGTTGGTCTGTGCGCCCCAAACGAATAAAGATATAAACACCAAATTTTGCACTAATTTTGTTCACCTCCCGGGGCATCCTCTTTCACACAAAAAATTGTAATTAGACAGAATGCCAACCTGAAAAAAAATAAATACTCCCAAAAAATGAATTATTATCAAAAGTTGCCGACGAAAAAAAATAAGTTTTTGTCACAACGCTCTTGCCATCGATGTAGACAACTGAGTAAATTTTCAGAATCCTATCTTGAACAGTGACCATGAAACCAATTAATTAGTTTTAATCATGGGAAAGAAAATCACCAACAAAATGACAAGGTCCGCTTGATCTCCCCCAAGCGGAGGCTCGTCGAACTCCCAACTTGCAAGTTCGGCGAGCCTCCGCTAGTCGCTTGATCTCCGACTAGCGGAGGCTCGCCGAACGCGCAAGTTGGGAGTTCGACGAGCCTCCGCTAGGCGGAGATCAAGTTGACTTGGATACTTGCCAAGATAAGTCTTTTGAAATAAAAAGCATTGATATACCAAACAAAAATGCAAAGAATTTGCAGAAAAAAGTCCAAGCCCAAAACGGAGAAGACAAACCGTTACAAACCAAAGAAGGCACACGTACAAAAAACGCCAATTTCAAAAGAGGTTCAACATTTAAAGGGGTGATATCTAAAATTGTGGCCAAGCCAATTATTTTATTTCCAATATATAAATATAGTAATTATAATTAAATAAACAAATATATAATTGTTAACATCACATAATAATTGATAAATAAATATATTAACATTAATTACAAAATTTAATCAGCTTATTGAAACATTTCGAGGTGGGGAAAACAAAATGAACACACTGTATTTATAATAATTAAAAGCTTGGCCGATGAATTTGTAATTTGGCTTTGGGTAATATATTATTAATATTACGTACTATAAAGCAATAATGGTAATAACTCATCAAGTTAATGAACTTTAAAATCAATTTAATAATGTATAATTCAAGAAACATTTCAGGACTTAGAAAATAAAAATGAGAATGCAAATTCATCGGCCAAGCTTTTAATTCTAAATACAGTGTGTTCATTTTGTTTTTCCCACCTCGAAATGTTTCAATAAGCTAATTAAATTTTGTAATTAATGTTAATATATTTATTTATCAATGATTATGTGATGTAAACAATTATATATTTGTTTATTTAATTATAATTACTATATTATATTTATATATTGGAAATAAAATAATTGGCTTGGCCACAATTTTAGATATCCCCTCTTTAAATGTTGAGCCTCTTTTGAAATTGGCGTTTTTTGTACGTGTGCCTTCTTTGGTTTGTAACGGTTTGTCTTCTCCGTTTTGGGCTTGGCCTCTTTTCTGCAAATTTTTTGCATTTTTGTTTGGTTGTACTATTATAAAAACCCATTGCAGTATAATCTAATTATTTCAGAAAATGTATTTTTGCATCGTTGTAAAAACAATGATTTTTTCTAGTCAAAATATATATTTTTTAAATAATAAATAAATGTAAAAACTTCGGTCGGTGCTTGGGGTGCTTTGATTAAAGATGGTCGTCAGTGGATCACAGAAGGCCTACCTAACAATACCATTCCTCACAACAAAGCTGCTTCAGAAACAATTTAGAAAACAATGTAGCTGTATATTTCTATATGTTCAACCACTATTGCTCATTTTCTGTTCTTTCAAAAAACTAAAAAATCTGAATTTTGATTTTCAAAATGGCAGAAACGCAACGGGATTTTTTGGGATTTTGATGGGGAGGAACGAGAGGTCTACCTAAACAAATCCCAATAGGTCAATGCTTGTTTTTTTGTATTTGGGTCATATCACAGCGGCACTGTACTATAATAATTATTGAGTTTGTTAGTGCTATATCGTTCTGCGTGCGTGCCAGGCCGCGCGAGGACACTCTCTACAACTCCTGTGCGCCTGATACTTCTCGTTTCATCTCGCGTTCTCGGGGATCGCCGCTCCGACACGAACGAGTCTTGAAACCGAGCGGCAGCACGCACGCATTGATGAGGAAGCGCTATTTACAAAACTATCAGTGCCTATGTTTATGTTACCGGGTTGCCAAGGTCAAGCGGATAGCAGGTAGGTCATTCATCGCATGCGTGCGCCCATCCATACGTTAGTAAAATAATGTTGTAGTCAATTTCAATTAGAAAATATTCGGTTTTCCCGTTGATCGGCCAATGAAAAACGTGTTTACAATTATACGTATTTACTTTATTCGTCGACAAGTTGACTGACTACTGTGGGGTGCACGAAGCATTATTATTAGGTTTAGTTTTGTTTGACTTATTTTCTTTGTGAAAATCGGCTGAAAGCTTCCGATTTGACGAAAGTAGTCGCTGCTTTCTATTTTAAAAACATTCTAGAGCTGTAATGCTACATCAGTTGTCGCGAACGTTTTTGACTTGGGGGCCAATTAAAATGTGCGGGCCACACAATAAAAATGTAAATTTAAAAAAAAAACGTTTGAAGAAGTAGATAGAAATACTACAACGATTATTTAAATTTTTAACGTGCGCCTTCGTAACAACCGAACCGGACTACTTTGGAGCCGTCCTAGCAACGAAGCACTCAATAAATTCAAAGTTGTTCTGAATCGGCCTTGTTGATTCTGACATTTGTCCGCAGGTGTTCGCACTATCCAATCATTGATTCACATGTTTCGCATTTAAAATATCGATCTTTGATTGGTTATCGCTCACTCGTCGATGGTGTTCGGAACCTACAGGGTTGGTTTAGTTGCTTTAAATTAAAGCCCCCCCACTGAAAATCAGTTTCATTACTGAGTTGGTACATTCAAGGTCGGTTATTTTCATTTGTAATGAATGCTCAATTAAACTACAATATCCTTCTAGGAATGCAAACTGGAAATTAACAAGAAAACGTGATGTTTTCTGCCTTGAACTCGTGAACACGATCTTGAAGCAGGGTTGTTACATGGTCATGGGGTTGTTACAGTGAGATCTTCTAACTATGCTTCTTAAAATCAATTCCGTTTCATGCGATCTCTCCTGCAAGTGAGCAAAATTCTGCAGACTTCTTTCTTCAAGCTGACTTTTCAATAAATTTAGCAAGCTAAATGCAGTGACGTGATTAACGAGAACGGAAAACAGTATTTGTCTTGCAATGCCTACTCACCAGAAACTCCTAATATGTTGAATGTCATAAATAAATAATTTAAGAAATAATTTATGCAATTCAACATATTTAGGAAATAATTAATTGTATCGAAACTAAGTATGTTTATCAACATTTTGCAAATATTTTTTAATTCCAATAATGACCTAGGGGGGGGGGGGGGGGGGGGGGACCGAAAAGTGAAAAAAGACACTTGTGGGCCACGGGTTGGTCTCTACTGATGTACGGGTATATCGGAAAGTCTACCGATGAGCGGAGATGCTATGCTATAGGCCTGCACCGACTGTTTTACTTATAGCATCATCCGGATAAACTCACCCGTCACCACTGTTTTATTTGCACTATCCGCACACACTATACTGCACTATACACTATGGACTGCACACTGCACTAGACAATATGGACTGCATTCATTACGTGGGTTGTCTATCATATTACACGAGTTCATAATTATTGTTTCTTATAATTTATAAATTAATTCCAGAAAACCCAAATAGAATATTTCAACGCTATGCTGCCAAGACCTCACGTCTGATAACTTTATTGATTATACATTTTGCCGGATCAACACCAAGCTCGAGTTTATTTCAGTTGGGTTTCGATACCCTCACTTTGATCGAGCAGCGAGCTGAAAAGTGTCTGATGGTATCGGCCTAGGTTCAAGATAACGCGCCCTAAACACCGCCATCTAAGTGTACTCACAGCTTACCTACGTGTTTACTAGACCTTGGATACCAGTTATCTTGTTCGGAGCCAATGGTAATTTCCTGTCACTTAAGCACTAGGCCTTCGTAAGAAGAAAATGTACTCTACTTGACACGTCTCCCAAATGCAAATATCAAAACAACATTTGACTGCATTGCCAGCTTGTACATTCAAGACAACATTTACATCTGCAACATCTACTTTGCACTTTAATTGTAGTATTACTTTCAGTTTAATTACTTTACGAGAAAGCGACGAGTTCCGGCCACAGGCAATCCTGACTGAAAAGCTTTTCCGAGATTTTCTTCATTCGTAAAGGCGAATGCTGGGATTCAGCCCTCGGACTTTCTTCCCAACTATCCAAGCACTCTTACATACCTAGTTAGTCGGGGCTAGTGATGTATACATTCCCGGAATTTATTTTTGGGGAATATTCCCCAGAGTCGGGAATTTTAGGGAATTTTTATGTTTAGGCTACAAGACAAGAATAAATGATAGGTCTAAGTAAATGCTCCAAGTAAAAACAAGATGTGTCATAAATTGCTTGTAATGATTTCTATTTACGCTACCTATATGATAGGTGGGGGGTAAGCCTGACAGTAAATTTCCAATCTAAAATATGAGTTAGTTGATTTTATGACAGATAAGGGATTAAATAGCGTTTTCCAATAGCCGCACTGGACCGCACTGAGTGCGCACTTCAACGATTAAAACAACAATGCACAACCATAGGCGTGCGCAGTGTCTAACATTATACCACGCACGAGGTTGCGCGGTACAACTGGGGTCTGGGACGAAGCCCCAGCCGCCGGAAGCAATTTCGCCCATGGCGACATTCCCCGACCTAACTTTTATGGCATAAAACGCCATTTAAGTACGCGATGAGATATTCCAGTGCCATGGGATCTTGTGGCCCGTATAGAGCCATGTTTCGTTTCATATGTTTCGTTCCGATGGCGGTAGAAGTTGACACATTAGGTTCGGCTTGGGCCGTGCGCACACCCATGTGCACAACAATATAATAGGCGCACCAGTGCGCACTGAGCGCAGCCCATTGGAAAACGTCACAAGTGTATAATATATTATCTGCGGTTTTACTAATGTAAGGACCGCTTTCATTTAGGGACCTACTAAGCATTATACAAGCGGACATATTCGATTGCGAAAAAATTTAACTAAATATCAAAACGAATGAGTTGTATGTTATAATAAGGTTGTACTGTATACATTGTCAGGGACAGGGGAACACCAGCTTGCAAACCCCCCCCCCCCCCCCAAGAGTGCAAGCCCAGCATGATACCCCCCCCCCCCTCCACCTACAACAGTATCTAGTGGGTTTATTGTATGCCTATAAGCCTACTACTTATGTATAATGACCTGGGATGAATACATTCATGTGGGAATTGATTTCATAAAAAAAAAACGTAAAGTCCCTACTTTTGGGAATTTTTATGGGGTCGGGGAATGTTCACGGGAATATTCCCGCCCGTACATCACTAGTCGGGGCACATTAGGTAAAGCGGTATGCACCCTATAACAGGTATTCCTACGAAAAAATATTAAAAAATGTACAGCACAGACATGGATCACAGACAACATCGTGTGGGTGTTCCGTGTATAGGGTATCCGATAATCGTTGTCATGATCGCAGCCCACGCCCTGCAGTGCGTGCTGTACCATCGCTCATCACTTAGCAAACAGGATATGGATGGAAAATATGTTGGTAAAAAATAGTAGATTACCTCTCGAAATAATTAGCCTCAATGAGCAATTACGTGAGAGCTGTGCGTGTACTTTGTATGCGTTAATTCCATTAGTAGTGAATAAATGTTAATGATTGTCGATGGTTAATACTTCTTCCTGCGATAATAATAGTTTTTACAGATGATATCTTCAAATTTAGCACAGCACGGTCACTGTTCACCGTCAAACACCTCTGTACAGTGTTTGTTGTACTTAGAAGAGATAAGACCATCGTTGTGAGATCGAAGACAACTTTAAGCTTGACCACAATTGTCGGCATTGTGATCGTAATCGAGATCGGGATCGCAATCGTACATTTGCTCATGCTGAATCATTACGACATTACGCAATAAGAACCATATAAGTTAACTTCCTTCCAGTTTTTACAATGATATGGCTCCTTCAGAGCTTGATCCGTTTAATATATCATTGAGTTCGTTCAAGAATGTAATGCGGGAATGTGTGTAAATTTGTGTTTGTGTTTATGTTTTAATTTTAAGGTTGACTTTGGCAGTTTCACTGTCATGTTTTTGTGTTTGTTTTTTGTAAAATTTGTATGAATTTGTATTTGTCATATTGTGTATATTTCTTATGCATGTATGTTGTACATGTACTTGATTTTTATTTTTATTATACGTTACTGGCGGGGCTTTGCCCTGTTTACGATATATTTCAAATAAAACTTTTTCACAATTTTTTCGATTGCGATTGCAATCCCAATACAAACAACTTGCTTGGGGTTTACAAAAGGGAGGTGTATGACTATATTCTTAAGGGACTAAGAATATGAGGTCGTTGGGAGGAATAAACTGGTTTCAAGGATTCAGACATGTAGCATTTGCGTGGTTATTGAGGAACAATACCGTTCAAATGTGCCAATGCAGAACACAAGGCTGCAATTTTAGGAAAAGTTATATATATCTTCTGTTCCTACATTTCTAAATGTAAATGCGTACATTCCAGTCGCCTTATATTAAAGTAAGAAATCACTCTGGCTTGAACCATATTATTTTAATCTACAATCTCATTAGGACGGGGCTGAAAAATTTATTCTGTACAGAGTTTTTAATTTTTTATTAGAACGAAACAAGATGAGCAGTTTGCTTCAAGACGATCTAGATAATGTTTCCTTGAGGTGTAAAGTTAACTACATGGAAGTGAATGGATGCAAATCTCACCACACGGATTAACATACCAGGAAACCTTTGAACACACTATACTACATGAAAGGGAAAAGTATTAGAAACGATGTGAAAATGAAAATCTTGGACTCGACAGCTAGGCCATTCGACGTCGGTCTTTTAGTCGCCTCTTATGGCAAGTCGAGCAAGTGCTGGGTTGCACGTACGTCACATCTGTGTGCGTGGCAGCCATATTTGTGATCAAACTTTGACTAGGAAAAACAATTGAAGCGTTGTGGTAGAACACAGAAATCTTTAGTGCTTTCAAATTGAGCCTGTTAATAAAATATATGTGTGCGGTAATGTGTCATTTTTGAATTATTTATGTTTTTTAAAATGCTAAATTATGCTTATTTAGTAAATTTAAATAATATTCGCTAATTATCTAGGGTTGGTCTACTTAAATTGTGTCGCAATCATGGCCGCTGTGACGTCACGTGGGAACTATAAGGACTAGCACACAATTAAATTAAAACATTTTCCGGCATTGTTTTAGCGAATAGTAACGCACTCATAAATCCCAATAATTTTATTTTAAGATGGCTATGTGGTTAAGGCCCGGCTTCCTATCTCGGGATAAGGTTCTGGACAAAGCTATCCTCGGGATAGAGAACATTTCAGAGCTTCTGATTGGTTCTTTCCATGGTGAAAACAGTTATCTCAAGGACATGCAAATAGTTGTACCGAGATCGAAATATCGTGGGTTAGTAGTAAATCTTCCCGCCCTCAGTGGTGTTCTACTCCAGCTGACTGCACTGAAGACGCTGAGCGGTGGTAGATACTGTGTACCGGAAGTGTACCTTCGGCGTGTCATGTCAACAAATATGCTGGGAAACAAGGTCTGGATTTACTCCTAGCGGAAGCGCATCGGCCTGTGCCGCAGTAGCGAAGCCTAGCGGCAATCCCGTAGACCTTTGCTGGGGAACAGAAGCCGCGCCATCTATACTGCCACAGCCTAATAATCTCTATATGGTCTGTACGCGCGAATACGCATGGCGGCCATACTGTAGGCCAGAAGGGCATGTGATTGGTAGTTCATTGTTACAATGTTTCAGATGGCGTTTGGTTGGTGCAAATTTCTCTAACGCCATTATTACTTGAAAGCATACATAAACAAACTCATTGTTTGATTACTCTTTTAATCGTTTACAATGGCATATAACAATAATTTTCGTAAACTTTATCGGGGGATACAGGTGCTACAATCCTCATGTTTTGTGGTAAGCATATTCGTTTTTATGATAGCTCAAATGTCAACACACATTTTCCACTCTAACATGGCCGTTGTGACGTCACGTGAATACTGCCACAGCCTTCTCGACACCAGCTGATACGATACTATGAGTTGTCAAACCACATTATAAGTCCATGGTCAAACCTAAACGATGTGATGACTTGGCCAAGTGATGCCATTAGGCCCAGAAGCAGCGGAACATTTTAATCAAAACGGAGAAACGGATGCGGCAAATGGATGAGATTAAGGAGTTGATAGCTAATCAACGTCTTTCATGTCCAGTAGTGGCTCGTTTCCAACCCCTTGAGACTTTGGACGACAAAGATAAAAACATCATTTATGATTTCAAAGATGGCGCATAAATGGATGCGATCGTGGCTACGTCCAAAACGGTTGCTCGCGTAATATAGACGGTCCATAAAATGTATTAATGTATACCACCTTTTAAATACATATACCTGTATATATAGTTTATAGTATTGCGACTCAACTAAAAACGTGTCCATTTAATGGTTACAATATACCTACAATTACAATGTTATTACAACAACCTACTGTTACAGACCACTCGTTTGTAATGTATTCGTTGTACACTTGTAAAAAGATAAATGTCTTCCAGGTGTACCGGTATTGTGTAAATCAAACCCAATTACAAGGTACATAGGCTCTACCCGCATAAATGTTTAAACACATAAAATTATCTGTGGTGTGTAGGTAATGCAAGTGAATATATTTTGGTATAGTAGTAATTATACATTTTGAATAAATTAAACATTATTTAAAGTTCCTTATAAATACTGGAGGCCTATACTTCCAAGACACCAAATGAAGGTACATGCACACTAAAGTCGACTTTTAAAGGGCTGGAAGTGAAACAATAATTGCATTAGTCCTAAAACTTCCAACCATGATTCATCCTTTGACCAAAACTTGTAATTGGTCAAATTGTTATAAGAAGAGACATTATTCTGTAAAGGATTCTACCAATGAATAGGCCGCGCGCCAAGGTTGCGCCAGCGGACTTGTGTCCAGTGTCCTATGTGGGCGGCGCGGGGTCTGAAGGGAAGTGATGGCGCCTGCTCGCCGCGCTGCTGGTAGCGGTGGGCGAGGCGTCACATGAGAGTGCGCCGCGGCCGCGAGCCAAGGTTGCGCCAGCGGACTTGTGTCCAGTGTCCTATGTGGGCGGCGCGGGGTCTGAAGGGAAGTGATGGCCCCTGCTCGCCGCGCTGCTGGTAGCGGTGGGCGAGGCGTCACATGAGAGTGCGCCGCGGCCGCGAGCCAAGGTTGCGCCAGCGGACTTGTGTCCAGTGTCCTATGTGGGCGGCGCGGGGTCTGAAGGGAAGTGATGGCGCCTGCTCGCCACGCTGCTGGTGGGCGAGGCGTCACATGAGAGTGCGCCGCGGCCGCGAGCCAAGGTTGCGCCAGCGGACTTGTGTCCAGTGTCCTATGTGGGCGGCGCGGGGTCTGAAGGGAAGTGATGGCGCCTGCTCGCCGCGCTGCTGGTAGCGGTGGGCGAGGCGTCACATGAGAGTGCGCCGCGGCCGCGAGCCAAGGTTGCGCCAGCGGACTTGTGTCCAGTGTCCTATGTGGGCGGCGCGGGGTCCGAAGGGAAGTGATGGCGCCTGCTCGCCGCGCTGCTGGTAGCGGTGGGCGAGGCGTCACATGAGAGTGCGCCGCGGCCGCGAGCCAAGGTTGCGCCAGCGGACTTGTGTCCAGTGTCCTATGTGGGCGGCGCGGGGTCTGAAGGGAAGTGATGGCGCCTGCTCGCCGCGCTGCTGGTAGCGGTGGGCGAGGCGTCACATGAGAGTGCGCCGCGGCCGCGAGCCAAGGTTGCGCCAGCGGACTTGTGTCCAGTGTCCTATGTGGGCGGCGCGGGGTCTGAAGGGAAGTGATGGCGCCTGCTCGCCGCGCTGCTGGTAGCGGTGGGCGAGGCGTCACATGAGAGTGCGCCGCGGCCGCGAGCCAAGGTTGCGCCAGCGGACTTGTGTCCAGTGTCCTATGTGGGCGGCGCGGGGTCTGAAGGGAAGTGATGGCGCCTGCTCGCCGCGCTGCTGGTAGCGGTGGGCGAGGCGTCACATGAGAGTGCGCCGCGGCCGCGAGCCAAGGTTGCGCCAGCGGACTTGTGTCCAGTGTCCTATGTGGGCGGCGCGGGGTCTGAAGGGAAGTGATGGCGCCTGCTCGCCGCGCTGCTGGTAGCGGTGGGCGAGGCGTCACATGAGAGTGCGCCGCGGCCGCGAGCCAAGGTTGCGCCAGCGGACTTGTGTCCAGTGTCCTATGTGGGCGGCGCGGGGTCTGAAGGGAAGTGATGGCGCCTGCTCGCCGCGCTGCTGGTAGCGGTGGGCGAGGCGTCACATGAGAGTGCGCCGCGGCCGCGAGCCAAGGTTGCGCCAGCGGACTTGTGTCCAGTGTCCTAGTTGGGTGGCGCGGGGTCTGAAGGGAAGTGATGGCGCCTGCCCGCTGCTGGTAGCGGTGGGCGAGGCGTCACATGAGAGTGCGCCGCGGCCGCGAGCCAAGGTTGCGCCAGCGGACTTGTGTCCAGTGTCCTATGTGGGCGGCGCGGGGTCTGAAGGGAAGTGATGGCGCCTGCTCGCCGCGCTGCTGGTAGCGGTGGGCGAGGCGTCACATGAGAGTGCGCCGCGGCCGCGAGCCAAGGTTGCGCCAGCGGACTTGTGTCCAGTGTCCTATGTGGGCGGCGCGGGGTCTGAAGGGAAGTGATGGCGCCTGCTCGCCCCGCTGCTGGTAGCGGTGGGCGAGGCGACACATGAGAGTGCGCCGCGGCCGCGCGCCAAGGTTGCGCCAGCGGACTTGTGTCCAGTGTCCTATGTGGGCGGCGCGGGGTCTGAAGGGAAGTGATGGCGCCTGCTCGCCGCGCTGCTGGTAGCGGTGGGCGAGGCGTCACATGAGAGTGCGCCGCGGCCGCGAGCCAAGGTTGCGCCAGCGGACTTGTGTCCAGTGTCCTATGTGGGCGGCGCGGGGTCTGAAGGGAAGTGATGGCGCCTGCTCGCTGCGCTGCTGGTAGCGGTGGGCGAGGCGACACATGAGAGTGTGCCGCGGCCGCGAGCCAAGGTTGCGCCAGCGGACTTGTGTCCAGTGTCCTATGTGGGCGGCGCGGGGTCTGAAGGGAAGTGATGGCGCCTGATCGCCGCGCTGCTGGTAGCGGTGGGCGAGGCGTCACATGAGAGTGCGCCGCGGCCGCGAGCCAAGGTTGCGCCAGCGGACTTGTGTCCAGTGTCCTATGTGGGCGGCGCGGGGTCTGAAGGGAAGTGATGGCGCCTGCTCGCCGCGCTGCTGGTAGCGGTGGGCGAGGCGTCACATGAGAGTGCGCCGCGGCCGCGAGCCAAGGTTGCGCCAGCGGGCTTGTGTCCAGTGTCCTATGTGGGCGGCGCGGGGTCTGAAGGGAAGTGATGGCGCCTGCTCGCTGCTGGTAGCGGTGGGCGAGGCGTCACATGAGGGTGCGTCGCGGCCGCGAGCCAAGGTTGCGCCAGCGGACTTGTGTCCAGTGTCTTATGTGGGCGGCGCGGGGTCTGAAGGGAAGTGATGGCGCCTGCTCGCCGCGCTGCTGGTAGCGGTGGGCAAGGCGTCACATGAGAGTGCGCCGCGGCCGCGAGCCAAGGTTGCGCCAGCGGACTTGTGTCCAGTGTCCTATGTGGGCGGCGCGGGGTCTGAAGGGAAGTGATGGCGCCTGCTCGCCGCGCTGCTGGTAGCGGTGGGCGAGGCGTCACATGAGAGTGCGCCGCGGCCGCGAGCCAAGGTTGCGCCAGCGGACTTGTGTCCAGTGTCCTATGTGGGCGGCGCGGGGTCTGAAGGGAAGTGATGGCGCCTGCTCGCCGCGCTGCTCGTAGCGGTGGGCGAGGCGTCACATGAGAGTGCGCCGCGGCCGCGAGCCAAGGTTGCGCCAGCGGACTTGTGTCCAGTGTCCTATGTGGGCGGCGCGGGGTCTGAAGGGAAGTGATGGCGCCTGCTCGCCGCGCTGCTGGTAGCGGTGGGCGAGGCGTCACATGAGAGTGCGCCGCGGCCGCGAGCCAAGGTTGCGCCAGCGGACTTGTGTCCAGTGTCCTATGTGGGCGGCGCGGGGTCTGAAGGGAAGTGATGGCGCCTGCTCGCCGCGCTGCTGGTAGCGGTGGGCGAGGCGTCACATGAGAGTGCGCCGCGGCCGCGAGCCAAGGTTGCGCCAGCGGACTTGTGTCCAGTGTCCTATGTGGGCGGCGCGGGGTCTGAAGGGAAGTGATGGCGCCTGCTCGCCGCGCTGCTGGTAGCGGTGGGCGAGGCGTCACATGAGAGTGCGCCGCGGCCGCGAGCCAAGGTTGCGCCAGCGGACTTGTGTCCAGTGTCCTATGTGGGCGGCGCGGGGTCTGAAGGGAAGTGATGGCGCCTGCTCGCCGCGCTGCTCGTAGCGGTGGGCGAGGCGTCACATGAGAGTGCGCCGCGGCCGCGAGCCAAGGTTGCGCCAGCGGACTTGTGTCCAGTGTCCTATGTGGGCGGCGCGGGGTCTGAAGGGAAGTGATGGCGCCTGCTCGCCGCGCTGCTGGTAGCGGTGGGCGAGGCGTCACATGAGAGTGCGCCGCGGCCGCGAGCCAAGGTTGCGCCAGCGGACTTGTGTCCAGTGTCCTATGTGGGCGGCGCGGGGTCTGAAGGGAAGTGATGGCGCCTGCTCGCCGCGCTGCTGGTAGCGGTGGGCGAGGCGTCACATGAGAGTGCGCCGCGGCCGCGAGCCAAGGTTGCGCCAGCGGACTTGTGTCCAGTGTCCTATGTGGGCGGCGCGGGGTCTGAAGGGAAGTGATGGCGCCTGCTCGCCGCGCTGCTGGTAGCGGTGGGCGAGGCGTCACATGAGAGTGCGCCGCGGCCGCGAGCCAAGGTTGCGCCAGCGGACTTGTGTCCAGTGTCCTATGTGGGCGGCGCGGGGTCTGAAGGGAAGTGATGGCGCCTGCTCGCCGCGCTGCTGGTAGCGGTGGGCGAGGCGTCACATGAGAGTGCGCCGCGGCCGCGAGCCAAGGTTGCGCCAGCGGACTTGTGTCCAGTGTCCTATGTGGGCGGCGCGGGGTCTGAAGGGAAGTGATGGCGCCTGCTCGCCGCGCTGCTCGTAGCGGTGGGCGAGGCGTCACATGAGAGTGCGCCGCGGCCGCGAGCCAAGGTTGCGCCAGCGGACTTGTGTCCAGTGTCCTATGTGGGCGGCGCGGGGTCTGAAGGGAAGTGATGGCGCCTGCTCGCCGCGCTGCTGGTAGAGGTGGGCGAGGCGTCACATGAGAGTGCGCCGCGGCCGCGAGCCAAGGTTGCGCCAGCGGACTTGTGTCCAGTGTCCTATGTGGGCGGCGCGGGGTCTGAAGGGAAGTGATGGCGCCTGCTCGCCGCGCTGCTGGTAGCGGTGGGCGAGGCGTCACATGAGAGTGCGCCGCGGCCGCGAGCCAAGGTTGCGCCAGCGGACTTGTGTCCAGTGTCCTATGTGGGCGGCGCGGGGTCTGAAGGGAAGTGATGGCGCCTGCTCGCCGCGCTGCTCGTAGCGGTGGGCGAGGCGTCACATGAGAGTGCGCCGCGGCCGCGAGCCAAGGTTGCGCCAGCGGACTTGTGTCCAGTGTCCTATGTGGGCGGCGCGGGGTCTGAAGGGAAGTGATGGCGCCTGCTCGCCGCGCTGCTGGTAGCGGTGGGCGAGGCGTCACATGAGAGTGCGCCGCGGCCGCGAGCCAAGGTTGCGCCAGCGGACTTGTGTCCAGTGTCCTATGTGGGCGGCGCGGGGTCTGAAGGGAAGTGATGGCGCCTGCTCGCCCCGCTGCTGGTAGCGGTGGGCGAGGCGTCACATGAGAGTGCGCCGCGGCCGCGAGCCAAGGTTGCGCCAGCGGACTTGTGTCCAGTGTCCTATGTGGGCGGCGCGGGGTCTGAAGGGAAGTGATGGCGCCTGCTCGCCGCGCTGCTGGTAGCGGTGGGCGAGGCGTCACATGAGAGTGCGCCGCGGCCGCGAGCCAAGGTTGCGCCAGCGGACTTGTGTCCAGTGTCCTATGTGGGCGGCGCGGGGTCTGAAGGGAAGTGATGGCGCCTGCTCGCCGCGCTGCTGGTAGCGGTGGGCGAGGCGTCACATGACAGTGCGCCGCGGCCGCGCGCCAAGGTTGCGCCAGCGGACTTGTGTCCAGTGTCCTATGTGGGCGGCGCGGGGTCTGAAGGGAAGTGATGGCGCCTGCTCGCCGCGCTGCTGGTAGCGGTGGGCGAGGCGTCACATGAGAGTGCGCCGCGGCCGCGAGCCAAGGTTGCGCCAGCGGACTTGTGTCCAGTGTCCTATGTGGGCGGCGCGGGGTCTGAAGGGAAGTGATGGCGCCTGCTCGCCGCGCTGCTGGTAGCGGTGGGCGAGGCGTCACATCAGAGTGCGCCGCGGCCGCGAGCCAAGGTTGCGCCAGCGGACTTGTGTCCAGTGTCCTATGTGGGCGGCGCGGGGTCTGAAGGGAAGTGATGGCGCCTGCTCGCCGCGCTGCTGGTAGCGGTGGGCGAGGCGTCACATGAGAGTGCGCCGCGGCCGCGAGCCAAGGTTGCGCCAGCGGACTTGTGTCCAGTGTCCTATGTGGGCGGCGCGGGGTCTGAAGGGAAGTGATGGCGCCTGCTCGCCGCGCTGCTCGTAGCGGTGGGCGAGGCGTCACATGAGAGTGAGTGAGAGTGCGCCGCGGCCGCGAGCCAAGGTTGCGCCAGCGGACTTGTGTCCAGTGTCCTATGTGGGCGGCGCGGGGTCTGAAGGGAAGTGATGGCGCCTGCTCGCCGCGCTGCTGGTAGCGGTAGGCGAGGCGTCACATGACAGTGCGCCGCGGCCGCGAGCCAAGGTTGCGCCAGCGGACTTGTGTCCAGTGTCCTAGTGGGCGGCGCGGGGTCTGAAGGGAAGTGATGGCGCCTGCTCGCCGCGCTGCTGGTAGCTGTGGGCGAGGCGTCACATGAGAGTGCGCCGCGGCCGCGAGCCAAGGTTGCGCCAGCGGACTTGTGTCCAGTGTCCTATGTGGGCGGCGCGGGGTCTGAAGGGAAGTGATGGCGCCTGCTCGCCGCGCTGCTGGTAGCGGTGGGCGAGGCGTCACATGAGAGTGCGCCGCGGCCGCGAGCCAAGGTTACGCCAGCGGACTTGTGTCCAGTGTCCTATGTGGGTGGCACGGGGTCTGAAGGGAAGTGATGGCGCCTGCTCGCCGCGCTGCTGGTAGCGGTGGGCGAGGCGTCACATGAGAGTGCGCCGCGGCCGCGAGCCAAGGTTGCGCCAGCGGACTTGTGTCCAGTGTCCTATGTGGGCGGCGCGGGGTCTGAAGGGAAGTGATGGCGCCTGCTCGCTGCTGGTAGCGGTGGGCGAGGCGTCACATGAGAGTGCGTCGCGGCCGCGAGCCAAGGTTGCGCCAGCGGACTTGTGTCCAGTGTCCTATGTGCTGGCGCGGGGTCTGAAGGGAAGTGATGGCGCCTGCTCGCTGCGCTGCTGGTAGCGGTGGGCGAGGCGTCACATGAAAGTGCGCCGCGGCCGCGAGCCAAGGTTGCGCCAGCGGACTTGTGTCCAGTGTCCTATGTGGGCGGCGCGGGGTCTGAAGGGAAGTGATGGCGCCTGCCCGCTGCTGGTAGCGGTGGGCGAGGCGTCACATGAGAGTGCGCCGCGGCCGCGAGCCAAGGTTGCGCCAGCGGACTTGTGTCCAGTGTCCTATGTGGGCGGCGCGGGGTCTGAAGGGAAGTGATGGCGCCTGCTCGCCGCGCTGCTGGTAGCGGTGGGCGAGGCGTCACATGACAGTGCGCCGCGGCCGCGAGCCAAGGTTACGCCAGCGGACTTGTGTCCAGTGTCCTATGTGGGCGGCGCGGGGTCCGAAGGGAAGTGATGGCGCCTGCTCGCCGCGCTGCTGGTAGCGGTGGGCGAGGCGTCACATGAGAGTGCGCCGCGGCCGCGAGCCAAGGTTGCGCCAGCGGACTTGTGTCCAGTGTCCTATGTGGGCGGCGCGGGGTCCGAAGGGAAGTGATGGCGCCTGCTCGCCGCGCTGCTGGTAGCGGTGGGCGAGGCGTCACATGAGAGTGCGCCGCGGCCGCGAGCCAAGGTTGCGCCAGCGGACTTGTGTCCAGTGTCCTATGTGGGCGGCGCGGGGTCTGAAGGGAAGTGATGGCGCCTGCTCGCCGCGCTGCTGGTAGCGGTGGGCGAGGCGTCACATGAGAGTGCGCCGCGGCCGCGAGCCAAGGTTGCGCCAGCGGACTTGTGTCCAGTGTCCTATGTGGGTGGCACGGGGTCTGAAGGGAAGTGATGGCGCCTGCTCGCCGCGCTGCTGGTAGTGGTGGGCGAGGCGTCACATGAAAGTGCGCCGCGGCCGCGAGCCAAGGTTGCGCCAGCGGACTTGTGTCCGGTGCCTATGTGGGCGGCGCGGGGTCTGAAGGGAAGTGATGGCGCCTGCTCGCCGCGCTGCTGGTAGCGGTGGGCGAGGCGTCACATGAGAGTGAGTGAGAGTGCACCGCGGCCGCGAGCCAAGGTTGCGCCAGCGGACTTGTGTCCAGTGTCCTATGTGGGCGGCGCGGGGTCTGAAGGGAAGTGATGGCGCCTGCTCGCCGCGCTGCTGGTAGCGGTGGGCGAGGCGTCACATGAGAGTGCGCCGCGGCCGCGAGCCAAGGTTGCGCCAGCGGACTTGTGTCCAGTGTCCTATGTGGGCGGCGCGGGGTCTGAAGGGAAGTGATGGCGCCTGCTCGCCGCGCTGCTGGTAGCGGTGGGCGAGGCGTCACATGAGAGTGCGCCGCGGCCGCGAGCCAAGGTTGCGCCAGCGGACTTGTGTCCAGTGTCCTATGTGGGCGGCGCGGGGTCTGAAGGGAAGTGATGGCGCCTGCTCGCCTCGCTGCTGGTAGCGGTGGGCGAGGCGTCACATGAGAGTGCGCCGCGGCCGCGAGCCAAGGTTGCGCCAGCGGACTTGTGTCCAGTGTCCTATGTGGGCGGCGCGGGGTCTGAAGGGAAGTGATGGCGCCTGCTCGCCGCGCTGCTGGTAGCGGTGGGCGAGGCGTCACATGAGAGTGCGTCGCGGCCGCGAGCCAAGGTTGCGCCAGCGGACTTGTGTCCAGTGTCCTATGTGCTGGCGCGGGGTCTGAAGGGAAGTAATGGCGCCTGCTCGCCGCGCTGCTGGTAGCGGTGGGCGAGGCGTCACATGAGAGTGCGCCGCGGCCGCGAGCCAAGGTTGCGCCAGCGGACTTGTGTCCAGTGTCCTAGTGGGCGGCGCGGGGTCCGAAGGGAAGTGATGGCGCCTGCTCGCTGCTGGTAGCGGTGGGCGAGGCGTCACATGAGAGTGCGCCGCGGCCGCGAGCCAAGGTTGCGCCAGCGGACTTGTGTCCAGTGTCCTATGTGGGCGGCGCGGGGTCTGAAGGGAAGTGATGGCGCCTGCTCGCCGCGCTGCTGGTAGCGGTGGGCGAGGCGTCACATGAGAGTGCGCCGCGGCCGCGAGCCAAGGTTGCGCCAGCGGACTTGTGTCCAGTGTCCTATGTGGGCGGCGCGGGGTCTGAAGGGAAGTGATGGCGCCTGCTCGCCGCGCTGCTGGTAGTGGTGGGCGAGGCGTCACATGAAAGTGCGCCGCGGCCGCGAGCCAAGGTTGCGCCAGCGGACTTGTGTCCGGTGCCTATGTGGGCGGCGCGGGGTCTGAAGGGAAGTGATGGCGCCTGCTCGCCGCGCTGCTGGTAGCGGTGGGCGAGGCGTCACATGAGAGTGCGCCGCGGCCGCGAGCCAAGGTTGCGCCAGCGGACTTGTGTCCAGTGTCCTATGTGGGCGGCGCGGGGTCTGAAGGGAAGTGATGGCGCCTGCTCGCCGCGCTGCTGGTAGCGGTGGGCGAGGCGTCACATGAAAGTGCGCCGCGGCCGCGAGCCAAGGTTGCGCCAGCGGACTTGTGTCCAGTGTCCTATGTGCTGGCGCGGGGTCTGAAGGGAAGTGATGGCGCCTGCTCGCTGCTGATAGCGGTGGGCGAGGCGACACATGAGAGTGTGCCGCGGCCGCGAGCCAAGGTTGCGCCAGCGGACTTGTGTCCAGTGTCCTATGTGGGCGGCGCGGGGTCTGAAGGGAAGTGATGGCGCCTGCTCGCCGCGCTGCTGGTAGCGGTGGGCGAGGCGTCACATGAGAGTGCGCCGCGGCCGCGAGCCAAGGTTGCGCCAGCGGACTTGTGTCCAGTGTCCTATGTGGGCGGCGCGGGGTCTGAAGGGAAGTGATGGCGCCTGCTCGCCGCGCTGCTCGTAGCGGTGGGCGAGGCGTCACATGAGAGTGCGCCGCGGCCGCGAGCCAAGGTTGCGCCAGCGGACTTGTGTCCAGTGTCCTATGTGGGCGGCGCGGGGTCTGAAGGGAAGTGATGGCGCCTGCTCGCCGCGCTGCTGGTAGCGGTGGGCGAGGCGTCACATGAGAGTGCGCCGCGGCCGCGAGCCAAGGTTGCGCCAGCGGACTTGTGTCCAGTGTCCTATGTGGGCGGCGCGGGGTCTGAAGGGAAGTGATGGCGCCTGCCCGCTGCTGGTAGCGGTGGGCGAGGCGTCACATGAGAGTGCGCCGCGGCCGCGAGCCAAGGTTGCGCCAGCGGACTTGTGTCCAGTGTCCTATGTGGGCGGCGCGGGGTCTGAAGGGAAGTGATGGCGCCTGCTCGCCGCGCTGCTGGTAGCGGTGGGCGAGGCGTCACATGAGAGTGCGCCGCGGCCGCGAGCCAAGGTTGCGCCAGCGGACTTGTGTCCAGTGTCCTATGTGGGCGGCGCGGGGTCTGAAGGGAAGTGATGGCGCCTGCTCGCCGCGCTGCTGGTAGCGGTGGGCGAGGCGTCACATGAGGGTGCGCCGCGGCCGCGAGCCAAGGTTGCGCCAGCGGACTTGTGTCCAGTGTCCTATGTGGGCGGCGCGGGGTCTGAAGGGAAGTGATGGCGCCTGCTCGCCGCGCTGCTGGTAGCGGTGGGCGAGGCGTCACATGAGAGTGCGTCGCGGCCGCGAGCCAAGGTTGCGCCAGCGGACTTGTGTCCAGTGTCCTAGTGGGCGGCGCGGGGTCCGAAGGGAAGTGATGGCGCCTGCTCGCTGCTGGTAGCGGTGGGCGAGGCGTCCCATGAGAGTGCGTCGCGGCCGCGAGCCAAGGTTGCGCCAGCGGACTTGTGTCCAGTGTCCTATGTGGGCGGCGCGGGGTCTGAAGGGAAGTGATGGCGCCTGCTCGCTGCTGGTAGCGGTGGGCGAGGCGTCACATGACAGTGCGTCGCGGCCGCGAGCCAAGGTTGCGCCAGCGGACTTGTGTCCAGTGTCCTATGTGGGCGGCGCGGGGTCTGAAGGGAAGTGATGGCGCCTGCTCGCCGCGCTGCTGGTAGCGGTGGGCGAGGCGTCACATGACAGTGCGCCGCGGCCGCGAGCCAAGGTTGCGCCAGCGGACTTGTGTCCAGTGTCCTATGTGGGCGGCGCGGGGTCTGAAGGGAAGTGATGGCGCCTGCTCGCCGCGCTGCTGGTAGCGGTGGGCGAGGCGTCACATGAGAGTGCGCCGCGGCCGCGAGCCAAGGTTGCGCCAGCGGACTTGTGTCCAGTGTCCTATGTGGGCGGCGCGGGGTCTGAAGGGAAGTGATGGCGCCTGCTCGCCGCGCTGCTGGTAGCGGTGGGCGAGGCGTCACATGAGAGTGCGCCGCGGCCGCGAGCCAAGGTTGCGCCAGCGGACTTGTGTCCAGTGTCCTATGTGGGCGGCGCGGGGTCTGAAGGGAAGTGATGGCACCTGCTCGCCGCGCTGCTGGTAGCGGTGGGCGAGGCGTCACATCAGAGTGCGCCGCGGCCGCGAGCCAAGGTTGCGCCAGCGGACTTGTGTCCAGTGTCCTATGTGGGCGGCGCGGGGTCTGAAGGGAAGTGATGGCACCTGCTCGCCGCGCTGCTGGTAGCGGTGGGCGAGGCGTCACATGAGAGTGCGCCGCGGCCGCGAGCCAAGGTTGCGCCAGCGGACTTGTGTCCAGTGTCCTATGTGGGCGGCGCGGGGTCTGAAGGGAAGTGATGGCACCTGCTCGCCGCGCTGCTGGTAGCGGTGGGCGAGGCGTCACATGAGAGTGACCCGCGGCCGCGAGCCAAGGTTGCGCCAGCGGACTTGTGTCCAGTGTCCTATGTGGGCGGCGCGGGGTCTGAAGGGAAGTGATGGCGCCTGCTCGCCGCGCTGCTGGTAGCGGTGGGCGAGGCGTCACATGAGAGTGCGCCGCGGCCGCGAGCCAAGGTTGCGCCAGCGGACTTGTGTCCAGTGTCCTATGTGGGCGGCGCGGGGTCTGAAGGGAAGTGATGGCGCCTGCTCGCCGCGCTGCTGGTAGCGGTGGGCGAGGCGTCACATGAGAGTGCGCCGCGGCCGCGAGCCAAGGTTGCGCCAGCGGACTTGTGTCCAGTGTCCTATGTGGGCGGCGCGGGGTCTGAAGGGAAGTGATGGCGCCTGCTCGCCGCGCTGCTGGTAGCGGTGGGCGAGGCGTCACACGACAGTCGCGCCGCGGCCGCCCCGGCACCAACACCTCGCACGCCACCCCCCGCCTCTAAGGTAGGAACACGACGCTCGTACGTAGCTTACTCGCCGGACTCGGCGATTATGAAATTCTACTATTTTATTCTACTAGTATGTTTTGCATGATTATTGGCAAAATCAATAAATTAATCTAAACAATTTCGTACTAATTATAATATTATATACACCATTTCAAAACTTGTCTATTAAAACAAGGATTTATCTAATTATTTAAAGACCTGTTTATATTGAAGATAAATACTCGTGTAAACTAAAAACTGAAGCCTACATTTAGTTAGTATTAATTGGAACGTGGCTCCATAGTATAATCATGTAGTTCTGTGTAGGTAGAAGAATGCAAAAACAATTATCCAACGAGAAGAAATCGAATGCCCAACCGCGTAATATAATATTGCAGATAATATTATTTTATAAGTAGTTTAGCGCGAATAATGTTAAGAATAAGCTGTAAGTACTGTTGGTTTTTATTTTTTATATAGGTCCACTTTGTCCACGCTGTATTTCACTTCTGATTCTGAGTGCGGGGTTGCTCCCCACCTCTGTGATGCAGTGTGCAATATAACGGATATAATGGATGCAACCTGGTGATTAGAAGAAATTTGAAGGTCCTTTGCGGCATTAAAATAAACAGCTCTGAAATTTGGTAATACAGGAACATATTTTTACGCAGGCTATAAAAGATTTGTTTTCTTGGAGAAAATAGAAGACTTGTGTGCTTATGAACTGTTGTGAACGATTTCGAGACATAATTTTGAATTATGAGCCTACTTTTCACATGTTGCATTATTGCTGGCAAATGAACGTTGCTGGTTAGATATTGCTGTTACATATCAACAGGAAAGTCAAGAATGGCTCAATTTTATTTGTATCATTAATGAAATTTACCAAAAGCAGTCGGCAAATTGAAACCAGGAAGTGTAGATTTGTAAAGGTCCCAAGGGCCCTATTCTGTAACTTTTTGTTGTAAATCATGAAACGAATTCAGGTCGGAATTCATGCAGAATTAATTTCAGAGTATTCAATAAAACGTTACAGAATAAGGCCCTGGGGATCTGGGACTTTATTGTGTGCCGGACAGATCTGACTGTAGCTACATCCGCTTCATTCATCACCGGCGCACATCAGTCTCACGTGTCCCTTTTCATGAGGTATTAGGTAGGGGTTGGTAAACGCGTGTATCTTACTAAACGTTTACACTCTTGGCTGTCAGTTCGTGGATACGTGTTCAGGTGAACGTGATTATGGTTGAAAACAAAATGCATTTCAAACGTGAACTCCGCAGTGACGTTCGGGAATAAATAAACAGGGGAAAGAGCGACTGAAAGAGGGCGTAACTCAATTATAGCGATTGCACAAAGTCAGTGCAATGTTTTTTTTTTTTTTTAAGTTATATATACACGTTTACACGTCCCCTCCATATTATTAGGGTATTCTGAAAGCTTGGAAGAATTTTCCGAGGGGGGGGGGGGGGGGACGACGACTCAATCACCTAATTTGCCGTGGAACTGACGGAAATTTCCAGTGGCCTGAATCGAACCTACGACCTCCCAGATTAGAGTGTCACGTTCACGTGCTACCGCTGAGTCACCGTAACTAGGAATACAAAATAAAAACAAATGTTATACTAGTTAACAAATGTTAAATCTTAATGTTCAATATCCATAAAATGGTATTGTTTCTAAAAGTATGTATACATGCTACGCTGCTAAGGAAGGTATAGTGTGTGTAGGGGGATGGGGGTGAAACGTTCCACTATACCCATATGCTAACCCCCCTCCCCCCTCCCCCCCTCCCCCCCACTAGAATTTTCTTGTTTGCTTATGCAATTTAAAATCAACTCGTCCCCTTTTTATTTTTATTTTGATGCGTGTGTCTAGTTTCTAAAAAGCAAATTTCTGAAATTATAGCGAAATGAGTTGTAACGAAACGGACATTGTTAACGTGTAACGGAAGAGCAATATGGGCGAACTGCGAGAGGGTGGATTCCTCTGACAACATTCTCCTTCTGATTGCATTGATTGTCGCTTTTTTGCGCCAAATATTCAGAAGTATATTCCGTTAACGGTAGCATCACAACAAACATTCACATTTTCTTTGACAGTAGTTTTTTGCAAGTTTATTACACATGTGCCTGTAATAACGAACGATGTTTTATTTGGTTTTAATGTTTTAATGTTTAGTTGTTACGATTTTACTTCTATGTGCGGTCTCCCTTTCAACACATAGGCCATGCTACTTGACATTGTTTTGATCAATAAGAGCATTTGGGAGAGGGAGCCCCTCGTTCGTTGTAAAATTACGACTTATTGCCACTTGTGCTACGTGTTAAGATTTTGATATATCTTCCGGCCCTTTCAAGAAAGCGGTTCTTGCAATAAAAAACAGATGATGGTGAAGAGACTTTTCCCGCCCATCCTTGCGTCACAAATGTGTTATAGAGCCTGGACGTTCGAACGTGTGATAGGGATTTTTGTCCTTGGCAAGCTCGATCACCCTTTTGACCTGAAACTTATCGATATTTTCAAAGAACGTCGTACAGCACATCTGATTGAACTTTTCGGCCAAACTTGGGAGAACGTGGGGGGGTTTAGGAGGGCTGTATGGATACGATAAAGTCAGAAGTGCTGCAGAGACAAAGCAGAAACACGAAACACATAACAAACTATGAGGGTGTCGGGTGTGAAGGTTTATATTGGATGCATTCTCTTCATAATTGGAGGCGTGAGGCCAAAACATTTTGTGGGGCCCCTAGCACTAGTAAAAGTTTCTGCTTTCTATATCATCGTTTTCCCATCTGGACCTTAGAATTTGGACCAGCGCCAATCGTAAGAGGTGACGAAATGAGGTTATCCCTTTTCCCCTTTCAACCTATTAACTAATTAAATAATTTATTCTTCTTTCTCCTACAAACTTGTCCTTTATCTCGTAAATACCATGCAAACAATGAAATAGAGAAAACTATGAAATCGCGAAATCGTTTATGAAATGGTTGTTACCTCCCACCCCTTCTCCAGATTTTTAAATTATGGATATGGTTAATTTATCAAAAATACCAGTACTGTAATCAGCAAGGTTTGATGCAGTGTAATAGTTGTTAAATTTAAGTTACATATATTCTGCTTTTGAGGTAGATGCCCCAAAACCTCAACCCAAACTAACATTTATCATGAGATACCGTGGTATTCGAATGGTAAATGTGTCGACGAATTGATGGATTAATGATCGGGTTCGACTCCCAGCGGAGATAGATTTAATACATCTTTATTACCCATATTATTATTTTAGTAATTATAAATGCATTAAAACACCCCGGGCCTGATTCCTGTACATTTTTTTAACTCTTCTTAACTCTCGCTAACCCCATGTTAAAATGACCCCGGGGTTAACTCCTACACAGGCTTCCCTGCATAATTCGAAGGCAAATATGACCCTGTCTGATAGTAGGGTTAAGAAGAGTTATCTCAACAATACTCTGAAATGCCGCCATTTTGTCAATGCCCGTGTGTGTAGTTTCACAAATGTAACATTTCAATTCTTTATTGAGGATATCCTATTTCATGGATACGTTACTCTAGGTTTTTATTGAAGTTTATAAACAATTGTGTGTATTTACAGTTCATTATATAGCTCATATATATGTCAATATGTAGTTTTATTGAGTATTTTGTCAACATTTTGAGGTTATTGGACTGTTTTTATTTGTTATTGTTTTGATATTGTCTCGTTTTTTCAACAATGCCTTCCTTCGATCGGCGTCTCAATTGCTGACTCCTGATTGGCTATTGGCTAACACCGAGAAAAGATATTGTTGGATCATGTATACTCTGAATCCAATATGTATGATACCGTATTAGGTCATATTAAAACTTACAATGTGATACACAATTTCGTACCAAAATCAATAGGGAATTTTAGTTTTTTAATTTTTTTATGGTTCCATCAAGTTGAATACCATTTTCTATGAAGAATGACATTCATTTTTGTGTGTGTTTGGAATAGATTTCATTGTAGAAAATTACCCGAAACTTTCGCACATCATTATGGCGTGAAAAACGGGGAACTACCAACTACGTCAAATGGATCACACTGAATCACAACAGATCACAATGGTTCCGACCAATCATGTCAAGATACCGTGTTTTGCAGATAATATCACTCACAATAGTATGTTTTATATCAAATTTGTTTAAAAAATGTTCAATAAAATTACTCTTAAACACTAATTTATAGGGTAATGTGCAATAATTACATTAATTGTAATGACTATATCTGAAAATATTGTGATTTTAAAATAAAGCAGGAAGATCGACATCAATTCCAGAGCTTAGGCCTAGATAAATGCATTAATAAAATGTGTTGTTTTTGTTGATTGACGTTATGGACCGTTTTCCAATTATAAGGCTATAATAGTGAAATAGTGAAAAGAACTTGAACTATGCACTTCTCAGAAATAAAAATTATATCCACGTTATTTTTGGATAAGAATCTATAAATTTTAGATAGGCATATTTGTGTCAGATAATAATTCCCTATTCTGGTATTCGAATAAATATTGTCGTTTGAATTGAATCTTGTAAAGGTCGGTTTACGCACTTATTTAAGATTTATGGATTTATTTGAATGAATGTTTTAGTTAGGATCGCTACCATTGGCCGGGTTTATAAAACATCGCCTCTCATTGGATGCGCTAAGAATTTGTTATATAAGAGCTAACGTTGCTAAAGTGTGTGAACGCTATGCTTTTGGCTTGGTTTGATTTTGTAAAACCTTAAACCTTAAATCTTAAATAAGTGTGTAAACCGAGCTTAAATACATTGCAGCAATAGCACTGTGCACACAAATTGGATTGAGAGAGCGGATCACAAGATTACGTTTCCACTTTTCATCACCAAAAACGCGTCGCATATTTTAGAATCGATAAGAAGGAACACTTAAAGGATTCGGAATGATAAAAACGAAGGAATGGCTACATCGAGATGAAGTAACAATACGTAGAATTGAGGCGTTGTTTCTCGCGTGCATATTAGTTCTTTCAATCTCGCGAACCACCGGGCGCTACCTTTACCGTTGATTGAGTAATAAAGGGTAGATGCGCAACGCAATCGCCAGTTTGCCTACCGCCTTTTACTGCCCAACATACTTAGTCGGGTAGTAGTAGGAGTTCGCTAAGCGACGCAATGGCGGAGATTTCGGCTGTCTTCGCATATCTTCGGCGAAGTAGCCGACCAATCAGGCTCCGTCATCGCGTCGCTTGGCGAACACCTATTAAAGTCGGTGTACAAGAATGCTTTCGTCATCAATCAATGACGTGTTTGCGGTCTCGGCCAACCCGAACAGTTATTTGAGTTAGCCACGTTCGCTAGTTGGCTGCCGCTCGCCCACCCGTGACGGAAGCATTACCGAAGTTGTTGTACGACGACTATACCCGACTAAAGTATGTTGGGCAGTAAAATGCGGTATACAAACTGCCGATTGCGTTGCGCCTCTACCCTATATTACTCACTCAACGCCTATACGGCATAAGGGAAATGAAACATGCGCTGTACGCTGTACGTGGGCCGAACAAAGCTTCGTGGAACGGTGAGACTTTTTAATTTGACTAATGCTTCCACATGTATGTTTGGGTTAAGTGTAATCGTGATACTAAACACACAGATTTAAACAAATCACTCTGGTAATTAACGTTTCATTATGGAGCGCTTAGGCCACTACTTCGTGCATTACATTTGATATGGGCCGTGAGCGGGAACCTGCGCAGTAAATCCCGCATAAGGTTGTAGTTTGAATTACGTAAAGTAAGCATATTTCATGTGCCCAGATTAACATTGGATACTGTAACGGATTTTCAGAACTGACCAAAATGAATATGAAAATTAACCAAGTGGAATTACAATGAAATACAATGTGGAATTTACATTTAAAGTTTGGTTACGCAGATTTTCAAAAGAGTTTTCCTACTTTTAGAAGTGGTTTACGCGTTATACACGGGACTTAGTTCGGACCGTCACCGGTTTGATACCAGCCAGCGTCAATGAAAGTGTATAATTAGTTATTATGTGTAATTTCCCGTACATGTGCATTCGTGCTTGATTTAGCATATATATAAAACACTTAAGCTTTCGTGGCCCGAGTTATTAAAATTTTAATATATAAATATAATCTGGCTTATGTTTTAATGTAATTTATGCAACTGCACCAACATAGATTTAGAAGAGCACATTGGATTATCTAAATGCACAAAAATCCTCCATTCAAGCTGCTCTTGTAGCCTGGTTGTTCAGACTAACTTTTCGGTATTTCGTCTTAGAAGGACGGATTTTGGCGAGTGTGCTCTTGAAAATACGCCGAGTAGTCCCTATCGAAATGTTACTCCGCGTCCAGAGGTGACAGGGGTGTACAGTCAACGCATGGTCTCGAAAAATATCAAGTCACGTGCAGCTGCCGTCCCCTATAGTGATGAACTCTTTTGGTTTTCGTAACGTGTGTTACTTTGATAGTTGATTCGGCAGTACCTACAAGTGCTACGGAATCCTAGGCTAATGCTTCCACCCAACCACTTCCATGCAGCCAGAAACTCAACATTATAACAGAATTGCCACCTCCACGCGGACCTCCTAACATCACCAAGCATGGATGCCGCAAGGGGGGCAGTATGATGACATATGATAATGCATAATTATAATTACTATTTCTTACGTTTTTCCAATGTATGTAAGAATTAACTTGCATTTTATATTTGTGACTATAGTCAATCATGGCCAGTTACCATTTGCATCGCTCAAGATATTGTTCCTAACTGTTGATGCTTTTCAGGTAGTATACTGTTTATTATTTGATGTATACGAGCAAGTTTTATGTCTACACGGTTCCATTTCGATTTATTAATGAAAATTGAACTATACATATAGAGGGAACCATGTTTTGACAAAGTACGTGATTCAATACCTACTTTTACATTCCAAAATCGGTTAAAAAAAATTGAAAATAAAAAATCGCCCTGCGGGGAAAACTGGGCCCCCTTCCCAGACACCTCTTTCACCCAGGTAGTAAGTGTTATCGCTTCCCCCCCCCCCCCCCCCCCCCCCCTTGCAAAATATCCTGCCGGCGCCCGTCACCAAGTACTTGTCTCATCTTCGCCCAAACTTTCGGGAAAGTTCCAATGAATCTTTTCAGCTATTGCAATCAGATGGTTGGCCAAGTGTAATGACAGGTGTTTGGCCTGAATTTAGGAGTTTGAAGCACTATTCACGATGTTCGTTGCATGTCGAATTATTCAAACAATGATAGCCTACCCACCTACTAGCATACTAACTTTGTAATATCAGAGCCACCTCTAGATTATTATAAAGATTTCTCTACCCCTAACTTTACACAACTGCAACCCCTGGGCCTGAACTGGATAAAATTTAGATGGGGACCACTTGGCAGATTACTTAGCGTATTTTTTCTGAGAAAACCAGCCAATATCCACGCTTTTATCGCTAAACCCCGAAAAATTTCTCTTCTTGGATCAGTTGACGAGAAAAGAGAAGCTGTTATACAAGCTTTCGAACTCTCCAAACTGCTCTAACCAACGGTAACTAGTGTTTCGGAGGAGAGCGGTCACCCTCACCCTCCTGACCTACAGCTGCTTAGAGGCTATCCCGATATTGCTTCTTCGGTATTCGTATGGGAACCAGCTTATAAGCGCGAACGTTGGTTGAAGTTAAAAATCTAGATTTTACGTACGAAATGACTGGTTCTTTTATTAATAGTTACAATTTGAAATTTGGCAATTGCCACACAAATTTTACGTGTCGAAATTCTTTAACAGAAGAAGTTTGTGATGTAAAATACACACATACATTTTTCCCCTCAAAGTCAGTGAATTGTTTCCAGTTTCTCTCGCGAGCTTAAGCACTTGAACCTTCACCTCTGAGCAACCCCGCCCTTCCTGTTCATCTAGCTAGATGATTCAATTTGTTGATGAGTCTTCCAAAGAAATGAGGTGATCTATACGTAGAATGTTTGCTCGAGCCCTCCCTCTCTGACAATAAGTATCGCGTTACTCTTTGCAAGGCAACGGTTTGTGGTTTTTTGGCCGGTGATGGATCTACGAAAAATAACGATGCAATCATTTACTCATTATCTTTTTGTAATAAAGTGTACTGTGTAATCTGACGCAAGTATATATCGATTACATTTTGAAAACAATTTTTGATGATGTATGTTTATCTAGAGAAATAGACACCCTCAGTTGCGACCAAACTTGAGCTTAACGAAAGGGGGGGGGGGGGGACCGTGACCACCCGGTTCCGGTACCCCACTGGTGGTTTATCTTAGCTGAACACGCTAGTCAGAAATAGCTCTGCTCAATAAATGTCATTTTTGTTTTGTTTTGTTTACAAATAAACACTATCCTGCGACAATTGGTTATTGGTTGTTTTTCCTAATGGACAAAGAAAAGCTCTAGTAAGAAGTCGTCACTGGGATCGCAGCAAACAAATGTAGCAGGTTGATCTTAGCTTAACACGCTAGCCAGAAATAACTCTGGTTAATAAATATCTGTTTTGTTTTGTTTACAAATAAAAACTGTTCTGAAATTCTGTTATTGGTTTGTTTTCCTATTGGACAGAAAACCTCTCTTATCAGAAGTAGTAACTGGGATCATAAACAAAACTAGCACATTTTGACGTATTATAAAAATAGATATAATACCTATATTTGTGTAAAATATCGTTTTATACATTCTAAATATTGCTGATACGGTACCAAGTTACCTCTAAATAAGGTGTAGGCATTTTGTTGTCTGAGGAAAATATGAACCTTTTACGAATTCTCCCTGTCGAAGTAAAACATATTTGTATGGGTCTATGAGTCTTCCTAAGTCTATCTTTTCGCTTGGCAGTTCAAGGATTCAGGGGGAAGGTAAAGAACGCACCCATTCACATTTGACTTATGGTAACAATAGAGATGACGTAGTGCTATAGGCACGAGAACGACAAGATTTGCAGTTATAGACGTCTAGATGGAGAAGATATATTTTTGGTGTGGCTTGTCAACGGACCTAGCACTATCTGATCCTGTTGCTGGGTAACAAGGTTTCCCTTCCGCATTCAAAAGTTATTTTAAACTATTTAATTGATCGATTTTTAGTGTTCGTGTTTGCAAGGTTTTATCCAGCGCACTATATCAAGAGAACGGTGAAGCCTTCACAAGAAGGCACGTTAAGTGTAACTTTTCATGCAATGTCTAATAATAGTTTTGCTAAAGGCTGCATGTTGCGTACCCTGAGGGATTCCCTATTTCTGTCGCTAAAATGCTTTATAATTCAAAAATAAAGTACAAAAATGTCATCCCCTAGAGAATCGAATGCTCTTGCTTGTAAATGTTTCCCTGTACCAATAAATATGTCAGTTCTTTTAATTGACTCGTTTAATTGTGAAAGGTGCGTTGCAACAACACATTACAAAAGTTAAATAAGTTAATTTTAAAAACGGAACTATTTATTGGGTAAAAAAAAAAATCACAAAAATTACATATTTTGTCTTTTATTTTTGACAACTAATTGGGAATCCAGCAGAGTACGCAACACAATAAGCAGGGCCTATATTGAGACATTTTCAGAACAACCCATCGAACAAATATTAGGAACATCATGTCATAACATTGACAGGTGTAAATGGAGGTGTAAAGTGACCAAACCCCTTACCCAATCTCAAAGTAAGCGGGAATATTGGAAGGTATAAGGGGTGGGTGGCTGGTGGGTGGCTGATAGGCAGGCAGACGGAATAACAAAACTGTCCGTTTGGCTCGGGGGGCAGGGGGGGGGGGGGTCAACGTTTTTAAAGGAATAATATAAAGGAACCAGGCAAGAAATCCATGGCACATTTTTAAAAAAGATCTTGTCCAAGACCAAAACAACAAGCCATCGCTGCCTCCTTGCTTCTCAACCAATCTTAGACAGTAATGAGGGAGACAAAGACAAATTAGTCGATCAAATACCCAATTCACTTAATTCTAAAAAGTTGTAGAACAACCCAAACAAGCCAGAATATTTCACTAATATATAGGCCCTGACAATAAGACCACAATTAGAAGGTTGAGTTATCCCTTTTTGTAAATGATGATTATATACGGTTATACCGTACACTTCAAGGATGGATATTGATGTTCAAATTCTCCATTGCTAAAACAACTTGAGCCGTCGCGGAATCCGTCAGATTCCAGTTTTGAAGATGAGAGACATATGAACAAAGTTTTCAGGCTTTGCTCCCCCAAAGCAACAAATACAGCAACCACGTGGAGAGCTGATCGCTCAGTGATCTCCGCATTTATAGTTTGGTGATCATTTCTTTGCTGGATTATACTAGTTTTGTTTGTAATTCTACGAGATGTCCCTATAATAACGCATTCAAGACCGAACATTTCGACGGTATAAACTGTAAACGAGAGTATTTTATACGAAACCTTGTTATTGTCAATAACTCTATATTGTAAGTCAAGTTATCCTCCACTATTACGCTGCATAGTAAAGGTATCTCCTAAAAACTCTTCATATCAGCCAATACTCAACCTACCGTTCCAAAATTGCTACGTCACTCGTAAAACAAAACGATGGGGCCAGCGAGCATTCATTGCTTGGAACTTTTAAATTGGTCTCTTCTTTATTCCTTAGAGAACTAACACGCATAAAAACTAAAAAAAGTATCTAGTCTCTACAAGTGAAGTCTATTTCAGGAAATACGTACTTGTGACAGCGATCACAGATGCCTTTTCACCGACGGATCTAGAATGGGGGTTACTCAGTGGGTTCTTCGTAGAAGAATAATATACAATTCAAAACTCTTTGCTTTGCTTCAACGAATTCTGTAAGCATTGTGTGATCAAATAACACAGTTTTGAATATTATGTATACTACCATTACATATCTAAACTCATGGAGTTATATATATTACATACACACATAGATTGTAACATATACTTTTATAAAGTCCTTATGATTGTGGTAAAGCAGACATTTGTGACACATCGGCCTGCCTCAAAGTCTAGGTGGGTTCAGATTTGATTGTTGCATTACATCTAAAACTCTATCTAAAAACCAAAGGCTAATACAAAATTGAAAAAAATGAGTGCACAAGGTTGAATACAATAAACTACGAGACATTCAAGACTGACTGTTCATCAGCGTGGATTTCTTTGCGGCGATAAAAGTGCCGTAAAGAGTTGATCCTTGTCCTGATCCTGAAATTATATCAAATAATTGATGTTTTAAGCTACCTGCAAAGGTCAATTTAATCGACAAGATTTAAAAAAATGCTTCACTCAATCCAATTGGACACTGATGTTACCTTCAATATCAACAGCTACTAACTACACAAGCAGGTTCTGGGAAAAAGACACGCGTCGACTTGAGTTCAGTGCACAGTGAACTTTCGGTAGTACGAGTTTAGTGGCGCATCCCGCATCCAAGCTTTCGTCTAAACCATGGACTCCAAGAGTCTAGAGGGTGTTAGCTCGAATCTGAAACATTGTGTTCATACACGCTTAGCAGTAGATTTTCTTACAGTTATCGGCGTGTCAAGCTCCAAGTATTCTATACACGCTTGTATAGTGAATGCAGGGCCATAACTAGGGTATACACATCATTCGTGTATAATTGGGCAAAGTACAACGGAGGGTCTTAGGGGAGGCCCCCCAGCCAATGCGGGTCCGGGGCGCACAGTCCCGGATTTTTTTTATTCTTATAGTGTGATTGGAGTGTTTTAATTAGTTTTAGGCATGTTTTTTTATAACATTTGTTACTGGTGACTGGTGTGATATTAACAATGGTATTATATAACAATTCAAAATCGTCTACTCCCGATTTTTTACCCGGGTTACCAACCCCTAGTTACGGCCCTGAGTGAATGTAGTCATGTATCAATGTGCGACCTATTGTGTATGTATATCATGCACATAGTCCCAACTCCCAACTCTCGTTATACAATGTTGCAAGTTGTGTTGATCGTCCCTTGGGAGCTGGGACCATGCAAGTGCATGCGTGCTAACCAGACCGTGAAATCCGATCCATCATTAACAGGTTTACACCACTGATAAGGTTTCGGAATTTCTACCAACAAGTTGCGTTTGTTTTTTAATCTTGATACGACGTGATGTAAAAACAAAATCACTAAAATCACAAAAAAATATATACAGGTAAACAACATAACTAAGACAACAGAACATGATAGAGGTAAAGGAAAATGGTGATAACGAAATTCGCGATTTTTTTTTAATGTCAGTTTTTTTGCCTAAAATGTAATAGTATCGACGAATTACATCATAAAGAGATAGAAAACCCACAATATGAAAAAGCGAATTTCGCGAAATCTCACGTATAGCGCAAAATCGCGAGCGAAATTCTATTAAACAGGTAAAAACACGAATTAACTAGCGAAGTTGAACTTTTTAATGCGTTTTATTCTTTTTGTGCCAAAAAAACGAAAGCAGTTTAAAAAAATTAAAGTTGGCGCCGAAAAAAATAAACCTTATATATCATTAGTTCGTAGCTCCCACCTCCCCCCAAAATTTTAATATTTTAAAGTTTAAACATTTTTATTATTGTTTTTGAGGATTTTTGTGAAATCGCAAAAAACGCAAAATTTGGGTGTTTTAAAACGAAATTTGCGTTTTTATATCACCATTTCTGATTACCTCTAATTTTCTAAGTATACAAAATGTACAAAACTTCGAAATAAAATTACAAATCATTAATAAATGATAAAATATAGGAACTATGACATCGAACTAGAAAAGATCTTTGTACTGTGTTTTTTAAAGCCTCTGTGTTTAACACATTATTGTCAGAAGAACAGCAATGTCTATTAATTTGCATGTTTTAATAACCTGTTTGCACATTTTTTTTAGATATGCTTTTTCTGAACGAGGCTACCCAATGCGAGATGAAATTATAGCTACCGTCTGTCTTGTAAATCCGAACGCGTTGTCCCATGATACGCAGCCGCAATATTCAATGCAGCCTCGATTGGATTTTCTTTGATGCGTGTCTGAAAGGAGTCAATTTTGTTCGCCGATGTTGGCGATAAGATCATGGAAAATAAAGTATTGGAAAAACATGAGGCTCGTGACGGATGAAAACTTACGAATGAAGTTTCGCTTCGAGTAGGATTATTGAATGGTTTTGGTATCGGTTTAAATTTTGTGAGATTCCATTAATAATGGATTACGGTCTGATGAAAAACTGACTTTCCCAACATTTCATCTTGCAAGTTATCTTCCCAAAGCGTAAACATAGATTTGGAACTTTTTGTTATACATGTATAATGTCGACCACAACGAAAAAAATAAAAATAAAATGTGTTTAAATTTCAAATTGTAGAAGTTATATAGTATAATGTAGAAGTTATATTGTTCATATTTTGTTTTTAATTTACTTGTGTTTGTGGCTACATGGCTACAGAGTGTGCCCTACAGTGGCTTTCCCGCTCTAGGGCAGGTAAAATACAATAAATACAATACTACAGAAAGAGAAACTGATTTGTTGGAGCATTCTGCATTATAGAGATGTGTTGTTCACGAGAAATTTTGAAGATCTCTTGGATGGCTGGAGTGAGAAATGAGGAAGTCGTTGAAAGGTGAAATGAATCAAGATGGTGAAACGAAGGAACCGTTACATGGACATATTTTGAGGAATGAAGGAAAATAATTATAAACAATATGGTAATAAGGGCCAGTGGAGAGGACATTTTCAGAATTACTATCAGTTATGCAGACCAACAAGATTGGAATACACGAAATAGATAATCCAGGAATGCATACAATATGTAGAAATGAAAAGGCTGGCAGAAGAGAGGGAATAATGGAGAGCCGTTTTAAAAGCCCAACACGGATTGAAAATAATGTTATTCCTTCATTAAAAATTATTTTACCTACTATCCTGAGACGACAAAGGGACGCCTATTTGCAGTTAACGTCAAAGGGTCCCACTATATAAAAACCGCCCAAAATTAATTTATTTTAATAATATCTTGAAAACTCCATACCGGTACACTTTTAAAAAAGTTTTAAATGCGGGCATTGTGGCTTCGTCAGCCGGTTATTATTGACAATGTAAAGGAATTAACAATTTTAGAATCCAGTGTTTTAAGTTCTTACGAAACCACAATGCGCACATTTTATCACTTTTTTGATAGTATCGTATAGCTTTCTCAACATGTTGCTAAAACACGTAAGTGAAAAGAAGTTCTAACATATGAGCAGAACCACGAACCACAGAAATACGAACAATAATGTACGAGTTTGATTAAAATGGCAATACTATTATTGTTACTTGAAATATGACGGGCCAATCCAGCGCTAGGAGGGACAAGTTTTCTCACTACTCTGCGCTGCCGTCAGTCCCAAGGGCCCAAACTCAAAACCCAATAAACCCAAAAACCAAGGTTACAGTTGAAACGTTTGCACAAAGAACCGCCGAGCGCCACCAGTCACGCAAACTATTCGCACAGCATACGATCTATAGTAACCACGAATTTGTTATCTGTGTAGTAACTATTTTTGAACATTTGCAACGGCTTACTATTTCTAGTTCATCTCACAAACTATGTACTCAAATCAAAATTGGTAAACAGAGTTATACACAAGAATGCTGTACTATTATCCCATTGCTAGCACATTTAAAATTATTATTTTCTGTACTATACTAACCATATTAGTGCTTCAAAAATACATCAAAATCGGGTCCAACGCGCCGGCATATTAATTAACATAAAGTCACGATACTTCTTTAATAGATTAACGAAATGTTGATTAACGTCTGGTGAAAAATTAGAATAAGCCGATTAATTGTTTTTAAAGGGGAATGCAAATATTAAAAGGCCGGTACACCCATAAATGTGGACATTTTTTCATTTTTTGTCAGTACCTTTAAAACCTATCCATACAATTGACCAATGATAATCGAAATCTTATTTCCAACAAGACGTCTAAAACGGCCTTAAAGTTACTATTGCATATCGGTACAACTAGCTTGTTTTTTTCCTTCCACTTTGCTTTATTGTCGATCTTGGACGGAGAGTAGAAACAAGAAAGACAGCCGACGGCATCGACGTATCGTACTGTTTCTATTTGACTGCTTTCAACTTATGATAAGAGTGTGCAGTGTGATAGTCGGCTTCCATCGAATACAAATCAAGCGAGTTGGAACCAATCTCGAGGGTTGGGGTCTCCGGGTTGTTGATTACACCCCGGTGAGTATTTTATATTGTCGTTCAAGCGTGGGGCATTCAAGTAGCATGGGTCAATACAAGAGAAGGGTCGCCAAACTCATTTGTTCTCGACTTTATATTTTAAATGGAGCTATTGTAAGAACTTGGCCTTGGGTTGTAGGATAAGCTAATATATATATATATATATATACCCCAGGGGAAATGTACGTATGTTTATAAATTAGTACCAATAATTTCGAGACGTGTAAATCCAAACAGGAAGCAATGCTAAAAATCCACACAGATGAAAATCGAACGAGGAGTCAAAAAGATTTACAATAGATTGTTTTATTCCACACCAGTACAAATGCGCTCATCGGCTCATTGTATCGGTAAATTAAATTAAATCAATGATAAACGAAATACCGTTAAAGATATTGCATTGAAAAGACTATAGTAACTGACACAATGAATGTTTTTTTTTACTCATGCTATAGGCCTAATTTGTATTTTTGCATGATCTGTTCTCTAAAAAGTAAGGTTTAATCTATAAGAAATGATAACTACTTGTATAAATGCTATGAAACTTGTTTTGTGCATTTATTTAGTTTTAAATAGGCTTGTGCAGATCTCCCGACCCAGACGATCCTCATGGTTGCGTTACCGTAATCCACCATCCTATAGAAACAACAACAACAACAACTTGCCAAATCAGCTCTCCTTACCCTTACATTTATTCTGCACTGGCCTTACTATTCCCACCTACGAATCATTGTCACATTTGTAGATGAATAACAAAATTAGCCACCATATTGGAAAGTAGAAACGCTGTGCAGTGACTCTGCTAGAGCAAGGAAGTTTACAGTCATACCTTTGATTTTATTTTTTTGGATCGTAACAAATGCAAAACAAGACTTTTGAGCTCACCAGTTACACTTGCCACTAACGACATACCAGAGCGTTTGCTCAAGTGTTTGACCTTGGAATTTAGGCGTATGCCAACGTAAATTCTTTTAATAACTATTGAGAATTAATTAATAAATTATTTATCATTTAAGATATTATAACGAATATAATTTTCAATTAAAATTTCTTTTTCAGCTGTTGTCCGATAGTTTGCCCATAATGTGACTTTATAGCATGCATAAAACGATTACATGAAACATAACTCCCCGCCACTAGAGAAGAGGGTAGCGACAATCGGGTGATGTTTTAACGTATCTGGTATGCACTGAACACATCTCGCCTTAAACATATAACATTCCAGCCGTTGCTTCTAAAACCAAGAATTTGAAATGCTGGAAATTTCAGAGATTCTTGTGTGTCGTTCTACGGCCCTGGAGCACGTCTGAGTGAAGTGGAGGGATGGAAGGGGTGGGCGGAGGGTAGCATGGATGTTTAAATCTTGAAGCAATGCCTTTGTATAGTAAATTGCTATTTTTCCCATTTTAGTTCGATTTATTCCCACAATACAGCTGTGTTGGTAGAGAGTGTTTGCGTCCAGTACAAAGCATACGGCGTGCGGTGGAGAATACTAAAATAAAATGAGCACGACATTTTTCTTCGTGTAAATTTGGTCCATTGTCAAGTGATAATAACCAATTTAAAAGGAGAGAGCATGACACATTATTGTATAACATTAAACGACTTCTCCGCACTGTTTGGTGTTAGAGAACCTGGGCCTGGATTCACAAAGATGCCTTTAAGTTGTCCTAAGTTAGGCAAATCCTATAGCTAGATAAATCAAGATAAATCATCTTTGGGTATAACTACACATGTACAAAATTATAAACTATTATTAGTTTAATTGTTGATATTTTACTATATTTTATCTTTATGACATTGCAGAACGACATATACGTGATTTATATCACTAAGATTTGTCTATTAAACTAGGACGTCTTAGCACTTAGGCACCTTTGTGAATCTGAGCCCAGCTTCTTAAATAAATACTAAGCATCATTGGGCACCGATATTTCAGGATGACTGACCCAACATTTTAACGAATATTATAAAAGCTGTGTGTGCGTGGCTGGGGGAGGATAGTGCTTGTATTCCAAAACACTGTTCTTATTCGAATCACCAGTGAACGGCTTCGTGGGTTTCGGACCAGCTCTCTTGCTTACCGTATAGGCTTTCTTTTTATCGCCTTACCTGCTTCAAAATTACTTATCAACGAATTGAGACCTTCACGGACGTAAACCGTAAGTTTGAACACTGTTCAGTCACTAAATAATATAGTCCACACATGTATGTGTACAGTGAGTGAGCGCCTTCTGCATTGGGAAGATAGGCGTTGTTTCTTTAGGTTGGCAGATAATGATGAAGGTATCGAACTACTACGGATCACAAATGATTTCACTCCCATAAGAAACTGATCGTCGGTCAACTTCGCACAGCCGTATGAAGTGTGACACAAAATGTATTCGATGAGCAAGGGAAGAAAGCAGCGCGTCAACTAGTAATGTTGTTCTTGTTAATTTTGTTACAAAAAAGTTATTTTTAGTCTATTTTGTTCTACTGTTTTGTCAGTAAGACTAAGAACCTGTTTATGCCAGTACATTGCAAATTTTGCATTTTCAACAACAGGTGTAGTTGAATAATGAATACTTATAATAGGGTGGAGGGTTGACTAATAGACCTGCATTTATTTCCAGATGTTCATAAACCAACTATTACCAACCTGCGCCCTGATTCTGAATGGGTGACGATACGTTTATCACCGGTTTTAGTTGTTAGAAGACGGCGATGAGCCAATAACCGCCTTGCATTCGCCTTCAGTAACTACCAAAACCGCTGTTAAATTTATCGTCCAGTAATACAGAATCGCCCTGCTGGCTGTTAATTTAAATACTAAGTATTGGTTACGTTATTCCAGAAATTATATGGTATATTATCTCTGAGAACTGCTTACATTTCTACCACTGTTGATCGAAATCTGAACACTTCTTTTTTCGACCCAGCAGGTGGGGGAGACTCTATTTTACACCAAACACTTATTTTGAGTGTCATTTGTTTTCATGATGAAGATGATGATTTGGTTTCATGAATTTCTTATAGTTGTTTGATTTTACAGCAAACGCATGCTCTTGAATGGCAGACACGAAGCCTTAGCTGTTTCAGCAAAAAGATTTCCTTTATGAATCCATCGAACCGATTTTACAAGATCAATATTCATCTGCCAAATGGTATTTGGGTATCTAGCATGAAACGATTTAGCTGCCCTTAAAGCAAAATTGCATTATTCTTGTAGAAGAATAATCTTAGAAATAACGTTTTGTGCTGGGTTCGACGCCACGCGTTCTTAATTATATTGATCAATGGGTTATTTTACCTCATTTCGTTTATTTCTGCGGTGGTCTATGTGGGACACTGCAACAGTTGACGTGTGATGTGTCTACGCTTGAGAAGGTTGGTTCGGTTTTATTGTAACTTGTTGTAGAAAGTTGTGGAAAGGCACTTTATATTATATTGCATTGTTTACTTCGTACAAAAGCACACTTGGAACTCTAGTTCCGACAGTTTGTTTCATTTTGAAACTCTTTGAGTAGTTTGGTTTCTTTATACTGGCATCATCTAGATTCTATGCCTTACACTGAAAAGTGCGTACTGTCTTCTATTTCATTTTGAAAATAAGTGATGCAACGATCTCTTTGAATTCAATATGGCGAACGTACTGGGATGCATATTATGATTGTCGTTGTAATCTTAGTTGACTATTTTGACCCTGGTATCTAATTCTATTTCATTTCCTTCAACAACTCGAAATATTCATCTCACTTCAATTCGAATTTGCGATTCTAGAATTGCATTTGAAAACGACTTTCCCGATAACGGAAGATATCATAGAACCCGACGATTTAACAAATCGGTTTAGCTGAGGCAGCATTTGAGGTTATTGTTTCACTATTGATATGATCAGAAGAAGAATTTCTGCAGACGCATTTCATGTTTTATGTGTCCGCAAATTTGTCAAAAGCATATTTTAGGCTGTTTGTGCTGCATGAACGGCTTAAAACAGTGATATTTTCAAATGTTTGATCAGCGACCATCCATATATCGGGTTCTTCTGTCGTGAAACTGTGTCAGGAGCGTTTTGTTCTTATTGGCACTTTATTTCTGCTGTGAAATTGTGTAGCCCCTCTATAAACATCGTTTTCATTATAGCGTGGCCTCCATTGATGAGCTCAATTTGTATCCATCTTGACAAAGAGCTATCAGATACATAAGTTTGGAGCAAACCTCCTATTCTATACTTGCCAGCTCGCAAGTTGCGATTCAACGTTTCTTTATTCTGAAGGCACCATTTCGCTCGTCACCCATTATTATTATTCCAGGAAAGAAGTTAAGTGGAAAAAATTGAGAAAAAAAACAGGTTTTACAAATTATCATGTTTAATAAAACGTGTTTACAGGCGTTACAAAATAAAAACAATAGAAAATGGAATGCCTTTGACGAGTGATCGAAAACCTTTGAACCTCGATACGCTATGAACTTCGAGACGCTTTGAACCTCGAGACGCCTAGAAAATCGAGACGTTATAATTCTCTTGGCGTCACGACGCTTGTCCTAGTTCCTAGCCACCTAGAGTCGAACCAAGCCAGGCGGGGTTACCTCCAACCCCTCCGCGAGCCAACACATGACGTTCTCGCAACCATATACTGTAATGAGAACGGAATAAAAAGAGTATAACAAACAACTGTGTTTAATAAACCGATGTGTTTATTCCAGTGAAAGTTGTAAAATTTGATATCAATCCTGTGAGCACAATACATTGACATATTGAAATAAGTAACAAGATGGAAAAGCACATGCTTTGTGTTACACTACACTTGACTAGAGCAAGCAACCTTTTGGCATGATTCTTAATTGAAGCTTTGATTCTTCAATCCGAGAATGAAGCATGTCTATTTTCTCATCTGTCTTAGATTATTGGTTTTCGTGAGCCAAAGATACATATTCTGTTTTGATTCAATTTTATTGCAAGTCATTAATTCTTCTTTTTTGGATCAAGAATATGAAAGTAGTAAGTAGTCTGACGTTTCAAGCTTCAAGAGAAGGTGGAAGACGCACGGCTTCTCGGGTATGCTTTTTCGTGATATTTGAGTATTCCCTGATTGCAGTATCCGACGTTTGACTTGGGATCGTTTATTAAATTCATTTTTTCTGTTAGCTTTTTTCAATATTTTTATTTTTTATTTTTATCTTAGTGATTTTCTCTTCTTTTTGCTCCTTTTGTGTGTAGTTATCTTACTTTCTTTCCACGCATCTGTGTATTTCTGTTATATCTTTTTCTTATATTATAGTATTTTATTTTATTAAATCTAAATTTAAATACAATTGTGTGTCTCAATTATTTTTTTGTCGTTCTTGTTCCCTTTTTAATAGTGAATAGTTTTGCTATTTTGTTATCGTTGCTATTATATTATTTTCCGTTATTGATTGTATATACTTCAATTTATTGTACTCTTAAATAAATCATTTTTATAAATGGATAGGATAGACATTAAATAAATAAATAAATAAATAAGTATATAAATAAATAATTGTAATATAAATAAATAACAAAAGCCGTATTGTGGCATCAATAGCGAGTGATAACGTTGAGTAGGAAGTATTTTCCTTTCAGGTCAGTAGCCTATCTGCAGTCAGTCAGTAGATAGGCAGTAAGAGCATAGGCACATGCGAGACGCTCGGGTTCACCAGTGTTGGACTTTACTTCCTTGATATTGTTGTAAGGATCTTTTCTACAAGCAGCGGTCATGAAATAGCCAAAATAAAAATAATTATCAAAGTACTTACATAACATAAAATATATGACATGGAAGTTCGCAATGCTCTCACAATTTGTCTCTACTCTTACGTAATGTTGCATTGATGAGCAAATCTTGGGACTCGCTCTGGTTCATGCATCGCGAACTTTGTCCAACATCTGGAAACATTTATTTTCTCTTCCGCAGCAGTTCGACAGAAGGCTCCGTTCTCTATCTAGCACTTCCATGCATTGATCCAGCATGCAGTCATAGTAAGACTAAAACAGAGGTAAGAACTATCGAACACCAAGCACTTACTCGTTGCAACAATAGTTGCAGCTCAATCATGCTCTTAGGGTATGATGATACACTCATTAACACTAGGCTGGAATTCATAGTCGTCCCCTACCCCTGATAGGGGCGCCCGTTGTTATCAGGTAACAAGTTCATGCGTGTTATTTCCTATACAAAAACTAATCCAGAGCAACAATGGGCGTCCCTATGGGTAGGGGACGACTTTAAATACGGAGTACGAACCTAAGTGAACTAAGTAAACAGTAAACACTAAAACATAGTATATCAAGCCGACTTATTACCAGTGGCGGAAACAAGGGGAACTGGGATGTTCCAATGATTCTCCCACCTAAATAAAGACCCACATGGGTATGGGCTGATCGCTCCCAGCCCAGTCCCCTCTTGATATCACCATCATATTCATATCACCATACAATCATGGTGCAGGTAGGTATGTCTGCAGCATTAAACTAACACAAAAAAACTTATAGAATAGCAAATAATGACGATCAGGTTTTGAAATTTAAAAGTTTGGATTTATGAATTAAAAAATACGAGCCTGGAAATATGTGTGTTATGAACCTGTGAATTGATTTGAAAAGAGGTTTAACTATTGCAGTGCCCACATCCAACACAGTATCTCCCTACTATAGTGTCATCCCCGCATGCTGGTTCAATGCCTGTGTCTCTGCCCTGGCCGGTGGCACTCCTAGAGTTAACACATTATGCTATTTTACTTGTAATAAAGCAGCATGCTAACCACTACAGTGGGTCCGTGGCTTAGTTGAGAACAAGAAAATCAGTCTATCTTTCGTCGGTCTTGGCATTTCACAAATGATGTACACCCCTACTACCTGACTAGCACAAACATGGGGCGAAATCCCCGAATTAATTACTGGAAGCTATAACAGAAGTTCAACCATGCGCACATTTCTTGGAAACCCAACATCTCTTCAAATAATAGGCGTCCACACAACAAACAAATGATTACATTAGATTACATTTTGACAGTTCGGACCCAACAATTTCAAGGAAACTGGGGTCGCACTCAGGCTGTACAAATAACTTATTATAAATGCAGTGCAAAAAATGCCCTGCGGCGTTCTCAGCTTTGCCTCGGACAAAGTTTATACCTATATACAAAGGTTCAGTGGCGTAGCTAGAAAACTACGGGCAATATAACCTGGCGGGCCGCTGTCATAGACTCGTAAACTTAATTTTGTATCGGGTCCTGGATTATGTTCATGATCATTATGAGCACGAATCTCAAATCAAGTACGTATCAAATGTAGGTATCACACGAAGAAGTGGTACTTTTTAATAACAAGCTAGCTCTCTTAGGAACTTTTCTTGTTTTTCTATCCACACATTTTTATTGTTTACGTATTTTAAACATAAATACATTATTTTACAACAACGTTATAATTTATAAAAACTTAAAACCATAGCTATATTGCCCGACCATGACCACAAAGATAAAATCACAAATTATCAATAGCGAAGAAATCCACTTCATTGTATCAAAAGGGTTGAAAAATGGGAATATCCGTGGAATGGAATGTTAATTTTGGTGAACAATAAAATTGTCTCATAAATGACGAGATGGCCCCACGGGGTAGGAACAGGGGTAGAAATATCTAGCCGTTCATTCAGTGCAACTCTATACTGCCAATTACATAATTGTAAACTCTCTACATATTTTTTTTTAAACAACGCTTATATTTAAATGCACTAAAAAGTAAAAAATAAATTTTCGTCCAACAAATTTTTGCCTCACTCGGAAAATAAAAAGCGTTTGGCGCTTTCAGTATTGACATCATGACAAACAAACAAACACACACACGAAGCTTATATATAAGCGTTGTAAAATACATTTTAATTTTTCTGAACAGGTTTCCAACTCAGGCCAGTCTAGAACGTTTTGGGCCCCTTTAGAACCAGGGCCATTCCTACGCCACTGCAAAGGTTGACCGCAGTATATCTAATTGATTAACCCCAAAACCCCAGAGGCAGGTTTAAGCGAAGCGAGATTAGGTGAATCGTTCCGTGTGATGTCTCTTTAATAAACATTGCAAGTGACAAACAAGTGGATGACTGGATGTGATTGCGTTATTGTCTCGCCGGTCTCAGCTCAGGACGTTGTGACTACACTTGTGGTGGCGGCGAGGTCCCGGTCTGCGGTGACAACTTCCATGCGTAGCTTCCCCATCACCGGACAGGACGTTTACCAGTCCTGAATCTGTCTGTAAGTGAAGTGGTCAAAGCAATGTTACAAGCCTATCAATGCCGAGTGATCTTGGATCGATACATCGTGGCACCACGGCTATAACACACGAGTGGTTCATTGTAAGCATACTAAACAATATTAATTTGTAAATACATACAGTTTATATAACTTTATGAATACCGCGCTGTTCCGGTTTACATTTTCCGGTTTTCCGACGTAAACTCAAACGTGTGTATAGTAATTTCATGTTATTTAGGCATGTGAAGCGTGTTCCGTACATTCTGAAGTTGCTGTATCCAAAACACATCAATATTTGTCGCGATAGGTAGGTACATGGTTATTTATAACTCGGGGCCCTCATTCTGTTATGTTAGATGCAACCGGTTGTAGCTTGCGCCCGGGTTGCGGAATAGGGGGCGCAACTTTACAACCGCCTAAAATTGTTCTGGAATGAGGACCCTGGTGAATCTGTAAAGCCTAACGATGGAGAGGGTTTGTTTATATTCTCGGATATGTGGTCCTTGATAGAACCTTGAAGAAAATGCGCTTATTTTGTAGTTTCGTTATTCTACAACCCACAAAGGCGACTCCCAAAAGTGGTATAGTATATATAAAACCGTGTAGAATACGAATAGTTTACAGCACATACTGTATATAATACCGACATTAATAATAATAATAATAATAATAATAATAATAATAATAATTTTAATAATAATAATAATAATAATAATAATAATAATAATAATAATAATAATAATAATAATAATAATAAAATTAATAATAATAATAATAATAATAATAATAAAATTAATAATAATAATAATAATAATGATAAAAATGTGTTGGATGGGAAGTCACTAGTCAACTTAGAACCGGGATATGTTTGTTGTTGAGTCCCCTAAGTAGAAAGGTCGAGTAGAGAGAGACACGCGTGTTGTAAGTTGCCACTGCTCTCACATCTTCCCTGTGGTTTCGTCCAGTCTGCAGTAATTCCAACTGCAGCGGTTCATTATTCCCGTTTCCCTTTCCTGGATACGCCCTCGTGCTATGGTAATTTTCTAATACAATCCTGCACTCACTCTACCTCGCCCACCGCAATCACCTAGCTGCCTTTGTCCTCCCCATGTTCACGACGCCGGTAGTTAGGTCGCAACGTTATCTCAATGGAACTCTGATTGGATGCGAAGAAATTGTATGCAACTTTATTTATCTGGTGTTACTATTTGAGGCACAAATAGTTGAAAAACTAGTTGCGATTTCAAAGCACGCTCTCGTTTTTTTTTCTGGATTATGCGCAATTTGAAGAGAACAATGAAATTTAAAAAACTTATCAGGTGATACGGTTTAGTAATGTCATACAATCATTATAACTATCGAAAATTATGGGTCACTATAATTATTCATTTGTCAGGTTTGGCTACATAGGATACGTTCGGGGATTCATTTTTAGCGCGGCAGTGTGTTTTTGGTAGATGATAATAATAATAATTAATAACTATAGTATTGGGGTTCTGCAAGTATATTAAAAAAATTCGTCACATAGAAATTATCTTGATTATTGCGTACTTCTAGTAGTAAGCTCACTGAAGCATCATCACTATCATCATCAATCATCATCATCGATATTACCACTTAGTTATATATAGGACCCCCTTGAGATACTACAGTGAGTATTCTTGTATTTCCCTGTCTTCCTCTACAGTGTTATACAGGCACTTGTTGTTATTTCCTCTTTGCTATATAGGACCCCCTTGAGATACTACAGTGAGTATTCTTGTATCTCCCTGTCTTCCTCTACAGTGTTATACAGGCACTTGTTGTTTCCTCTTAGTTATGTAGGACCCCCTTGAGATACTACAGTGAGTATTCTTGTATCTCCCTGTCTTCCTCTACAGTGTTATACAGGCACTTGTTGTAATTTCCTCTTAGTTATGTAGGACCCCCTTGAGATACTACAGTGAGTATTCTTGTATCTCCCTGTCTTCCTCTACAGTGTTATACAGGCACTTGTTGTAATTTCCCCTTAGTTATGTAGGACCCCCTTGAGATACTACAGTGAGTATTCTTGTATCTCCCTGTCTTCCTCTACAGTGTTATACAGGCACTTGTTGGAAATACCGGTTTGACTGTACTTGTGGTTTAGCCACAATCGGCTCCCAAGCCAAATATAGGCTTTGAGCGTCATCTCTCTTATTTAGTGTATGAGGCCACTTCTCAATATAGATCGGTTCTTAGATTAACCCATCCTAGCTTGACGATTATCTACCGAAGCAAGAAGCCTTATACTGGCAAAGTTATATTATGCACTTTTTTAACACTGCGTTGGTGGGGTGGGCTATAGAGAAGATGTTGGCTAGCCTTGGTCAGGGCTCTTCAGGGGCTCTCAAACTCGATGATATCATTTTCTGCTTGTTTGCCAATATGACTGTACTGACGATCATCTCAAGATATCCATATACTCGATTATTTTGTAAAGGAATTACATTCTAGCAAGTTCCTATATCATTTTCCCCAATTTTCGTATCTGATTATTCCTGTCGTAACGTTGATTTTTTTTAAGGAAGCGAAATTTTATTGGGATAACCGTAAATTGTTCTCGTTCTTTTACATTTTGCAACCAACAGAATTAACGAAAGAAGAGTCTATATGTAATATGACGATTAATGAACTTTCATTGGGGCACTTATTTTCTCAAATTTAAATTCTTATATTTTTTTTCTTTTGATCGTTGTGGTAACCCAATGTATGTTGGACAGAATATAAATTAATGTTTTCTCTCTAATGCCAAGTTGGGCGGTAACATTGCGGGATCAACGAAATGTTATATAACTCGTCTTTAACTCTTGCATTAGCGGCGAGGGCTGCTGGAGACATCGTAACAATTGAAAAAACTTTTCGATTTAAAAGTTGTTTAAACTTCTTGTAATTGTTGGTAGGGTAGCTGGTTATTAAATTTGTTTGTTGCTTTACTTTAGCCGCGTATTAAAGTAACAAAACGGGCCGCTATAAAAAGTAGTAGAAGGTAACAGTTGCTGGGAAAGTTGTTGTGCTCAAATAAAGAGGTCGCGACTCGCGCGTCACCCTCCTCCCTGCTAAGCGGAGCTAGTCAGGCGCAGATGCCGGGAAGCAGATATTCAATTTGCTTCCAACAAAGAAATATGTGGAGGACACTGAAACGTGCATGGTGTGTGTTGGGGTGGCGCCCACTCAAAAGGTTTACTCAAATGTATATCTCCGTCCATTCCCAACTAACAGATTCTGTGAACAAACTCTGCATTAATAATATAAAATGTCAAGGCCAAAGTTTCCAAACATTCAACACATTGGCGAACAATTTTATCAATACTGCTAAAATAAACAAACCTATCAAATGGAGCAAAGTTTGTTTACTATCAATTTCGATTAAAAATGTTACACAATTTTATTTTCATTTCTATTGTATTTATTGCAATTTACTTCCCTACGTCTTTCAGCTCGAGTCTTCTTCAGTATTCATCACAAGAACATGGCTATCCCCACAATTATTTTGCTTCATGTATGATAGATTGCTATTTCTTTTCACTTTATGTACGGTCGTGGTCGGGTGCTTGAAAGCCACGCTTGGCTTCAGTCTATATGTATTGCGGAAAATAAAGAAAACCAAAGTACGTCGTAAGTATCATATTGCTGCCAGACAATCAATCAGCAGCATTTTTCAAAGGAGGAGGCGAGCATCGAGATTAATTTTATTGGTGGTTGATTTTGAGCTTAAATAATGTCGAACCTAAAAAATAGTTGTTTGTAATAAAAAAAATCTATAACTACTGCTCATGTTCATGTTCGTTTCCCCTACGTTGTTTCCTGGATGCTGGTTTGACCTACAAAACGTGAACACATCTTTTGGTTGGGTAATTTATCAGTGAAAATCTTGAATTGCATCATGAGTCATTTTAACAAAATACTTTACTTTATTTTTGTTTTTCACCCAAACTGTCGCAATGTTCTGAGCTCTGAGCTGATTAACTTATACGGTATCAGCAAATTGGAGACACGGCTGGTGCCAGCATGATGTTCCAATCATGTTGCCTGTAGTGAAGAGAGAAGGGCGTCTTGATTGAGCTTAACAATCTGTGTTAGTTAACATCAGAGCGTCGGCTTCTGATTGGTTGCTGTTCTTTACAAAATACATCTTCACCTCCAACTTCAAGCGCGTGACTCTTCTGAACACCTTAAGATGTTGTACTTTGTTTGAAGTTATTAACTTACTTATTGAGACGTGTTGTCAGAAAATGCGGTTAGAAAATAAATTAATTAACGTCACAAAACAGACATGCTGTCTGTTCGTAAAATGTAATTTTGCTTGATCCTTCAACTACAAATTAGATTTATTTTATGTTATATACATTTTCCTTTGTGTGTCCTTAATAGTTAATATACATGATTTCCGTATTTCATGCAAAGCCTTGGTCGTATAAGATTTATTGTAAAATTCAAGTTAAGCCATTGAAAGTTAAAATGAAATTTATAAATGAAACGTCATAATCACTCTCAAATTAGTAACTCATTTAGAGGGACATGTAGTTATAACTTCCTACCCATCAAATCTCATGCCTTGGGTGATTTTATCACCAATCTTTTATACATTATTGAAGAAGTGTACAACGTCACCTCTACAATATCAAGCATACAAAGTGAATGCATCTAACTGATGGATCAAGAAATTGGGATTTTTTTGGTTGTGTCTTTATAACGGAAAGTGAACACTTTTTTTTCTTCACTCTATTTCATTTGAGTGTATATTGCAGACATGCTTACAATCGTGCAGAGTTTAATATATTCTAAAGTGCAGAAACAATACATTTTGTATGTGCACTTTAAGCTCACTACCAGTGGCGTATCCAAATGGGTGGATACTGGGTTTCATCTCTTCCCCTTCCCAAACGAACAGTGAGTCTGAGAGAGAGTAGAATGTAAAGAAGAAAGCGGAGGGATGAACCTAGGTCTACCAACGTTACATGATAAAATATTTTATGATGTTGCTTCCCTTCCTAGCAATGCTGTTTTTACTGAGACGTGTTATTACGTCATTTTGTTTTGCTATCGTTCATTGAAATGTTACACCGAAACATAACAGCAATGTGTGGCTGTTTCAGATTGTTGGGGCCTCCCTGTTAACACTACACATGACAGCGTGACGCACAGCACAAACCTTGGACAACATGTCAGAGGTAAGTGGCACGGCTAATGCTAGGGGATCGACCACTCTGTCGCACTCGCAGGGCATGATCTAACAATATTTCTCGAGATATTATTAGGCCATGGGTTACAGGGTAGGTCACGTGACTATTCGACACGAAAAAATGGCCACTGTTTTCTTGTGATTGTGACAACCGTATCAGAACACAAAGGCATGTTGAAATATAAACGGTGACTTTGGAGCCGTCCTACCAACGAAGCTCTCAATAAATTCAAAGTTGTTCTGAATCGGCCTTTTTGATTCTCGCATTTGTCCGTAGGTGTTCGCACTGTCCAAATCACTGATTCATATGTTTCGTATTTGAAATATCGATCTTTGATTGGTTATCGCTCACTCGTCGATGGTGTTCGAAGCCTACAGGGTTGGTTTAGTCACTTTAAATTAAGTCCCCCACTGCAAATCAGTTTAGTTACTGAGTGGGTAGACTCTAAATGTGAATTTATATGTATTTATTTTGTATCTACAATTACGACTGTGAACTGTTTTATGTGCAAGGAAGAACCCCAGTCTGACACAGCGTATGTACTCTGCGAGGAGGCTCAATTCACTAAATGGCCGTAGTGCACGGTGACGCAGCGTTGTAAACAAGTCTGTTACTGCGGTCGTCACTTCAACATAAAAGGATGCGCCTTTCGTATTTGAGAGGCCCATAGAAACCAATCAAGAGTGATGTGTACAAGTGGGTGACTTTCCGATTATATTCTAAAATCAAATCTTTGGATAGTTCTAATAAACCATTCGCCGAAAATAAGAGGTTAGAACGCTAAGTAGGTAGTAAGGAGTATAGTAGTCGCTTTCAAGCTTCCGTAATTGACAATTGCATTACCGGGGAAAATTGTAGCTCACACTAATTCCATCACAATGGAACAGTGTTCGAAGCAAATGAATGTCTTTACGATTCGTTAAGACCCTTTTCCTTCTGGTATCAATGATCCAACATATTCACATTGATACGTTCTGAGCTCTCTGGAAGACGCGAAGTGTATCTATTGAGCGAGTGACTGTGAGCAGTAATGGCGTGTTCATCACACTTCTCTCCAGCGTAAGAGTGAGTAACGACATAGAAAACGTTGATGTGTATACACAGATGATTTTATCATATCAGGAAAGCTTATACCCGATGGAAAACGTCTTCTACCTCCAGAACGCAAAACGGGAACTGTACTACTCACAGGCAAGTACGATTCATTGACCGATAATTACGACTTTTTACATGTTGTACTCACTATGAGCGCTTGATACATAACTATCTATGTACGGTCGATGTGGGTTCGTCCTCGTGGTGACCGGTGCTCGCAAAGAGAGAGGGCTCTCGTGTTTATCTTTGAGTTTGAGTTTGAGCATGGGTATGGGTATTAGTAGAATCTAAGTTGCGGATTTAACGATAAGCTAGGCCAGGCAAAGCTGATAAGCCTCGACCATCGTAAACTGTACACACTTTGTACATTTTGTTAAAATGCAATATGAGGCTATACCGTTGACTGTACATAATATGAAGTAATAAGAGATGTTGATAGAGATGACAGTGCGTAGCACATGAGGCTTTAAGTCTGGAAGCCGCCGGTTCGATACCCGCAATCCTAACTGAAGGTATTTCAGAGGCTTTCCTCAGTAACAATGCGAAATTTGTGATTGAGTCATACTAACATTCCTTATCATGACCATTCCAAATACCGCACGAATACAATGCATAACTGACGCATGACGCTACACCTGTTTCAGGTCAACTTGAGCGAGGCCGAGCAGGATATTGTGCGCCGTCAGAAGGAGCAAGAGTGCACTATACTACAGCACACACACAACGCAACGCAGGGTGAGTTAACCAAGTATGTGCATTGTGCCACCCTTCGCCGATCGAGTATGCCTATATGATCCAAATTTCATTAATGTCCAATGAATTCAAACGTCTGGATAAGTTGACTCAAATTTTTCTAATTCCTGGTCCCATGGCCATAGATTGTCTTTGGGCGCTAATGTGTCTGATATCTTCAGTGGTAACAAAACTATTGGTAAAACGTCGGCGCACAAAGCAAGTTTGGTTGGGATCTCGATGAAAAAGTGAAGCTACTCTCCCTCCAATGTTAAAGTAGAATGCCACCAGAATATTACATTTCCAGTTAATAACATGACATTTTATTCAGTGTTTATGGATAATACTATAATAATTAAACATTTTCCCCGATACAAGTGATATTTTTCTCCTAGACCCTCTACTATACCTTATACTTGATCAACGTTTACTGGGTATTTAATTTTAAACTACCCATTCAAAACTATTTGCTAACATGTTTCTCAACCACCAACCACGTTTGACCCCCCTTGCAATCTGGTGCACTGTAATGCTGACAATGTAATGCAACCACATCTATTTGTAATATTTAAATGTGAAGAGCCGGTATGGTTAGTTATGATATGTGTTAATATGCTCTAAAGTACAATAAGCACAATATTAGTTCTGAATTCCTTCATGCAACACGCGACCACATCCACGAACCACATACCCCGTCCTCCACCCCTAATAACGAATATTGATGGTCCTTGTACAATGGTATTTTAATTAGATCACTGGCCATAATAAAGTGTGCAGATACTATTGGCTAAACTAAACTACTTTTTAAACTACTTTATCATTAGCCATTTGATATTATTAACAATAAAATTAACAGAGTATTTTATTATTACATTTAAATCAATACATAATGTCACACCACAACAACCCCTCAAACCTTGATAGCATCACGGTTTGCTTATGTTTTATGTACCATAGGTATTTCATGTGAGTGTTTGTACGTACGCGTGTGCGTGTGCGTGTAATTAATTAATTAATTAATTTTATTGTCGTTTTCCTGTCCCATGAAAGGACAGGATGGCCAGTATAGGGTTATGGGCATGCCCATACCCTCTTTAGCCTACATGTCCAAAAATTCCAATGTCAATTACATACTTACAAAGATACGAATATATTTTTACTGTGTTGTATTTTTGGTGTAACATTTTTCAAGATAATGGTCAAAGGCCAGAATTAGAAAAATACTCCCGCCCCGCAAGCTTAATTTTATTCATAACATTTTAGCACATATAACAAATTACTAGTATAACTTTTCAGTCATCTAAATGGTCCCCTCACAAAAACGCACGGACTTGAGTCTATCGACTGGACGCCAAAATCACGTGAAGCTGAGAGCCAATAATTCCAGTATGGCCACTTCCTTAAAAAAACAACGGTGTCGTAATAGTGCGAAGAACTAAAATATCAAAGAGATGGGAGGAAAAATGTAAACAATTCCAATCCGGAGGAATTCTATTAGAGTTAGTGAAAAGAACTCAGGACACATAAACGCAAGTAAACAAATAGTGAAAAGCAACCAAAATAGTGAGAGAGTGGCCACTCCACTGTTGTATTTGCGAAGTGGTGTTCTCAGTTAGTATCCATCACCACTCAAAAGAATGTATATCGATCTACGTGTGGGTCAAAAAAGTAATTATTCCAGTTTTCTCAATAATAATCTATGCTAGCTTTCACGAATATTCGGTAAGAGGACAAGAGACTTAGGTACATATTTTAGGTCCAATACATTTTTAAGATTATTTTAAGTAGGCCCTACAGTGTCATTTTAGGTGGCTCGTTGGTCCAGTGGTTAGCATCCCTGCTTCCAAAAAAGAAGGTCGCGGGTTCAAATCCCGCTTCAGACAAAAGTTTTTTAACTTCTAATACGGATTCAATTCCATCACTTCTTGGCTTAGGAATAAGTAAACACTAAACGATGACTTTGGAGCCATCCTCGCAACGAAGCAATCAATAAATTCAAAGTTGTTCTGAATCGGCCTGGTTGATTCGGCATCTGTCCGCATGTGTTCGCACTGTCCAATCACTGATTCATGTGTTTCATATTTGAAATAGAGATCCTTGATTGGTTATCGCTCACTCGTCGATGGTGTTCGATGCCTACAGGGTTGGTTCAGTCGCTTTAAATTAGTCCCCCACTGAAAATCTGTCTTGTTACTGAGTGGGTAAACTCTATAAATACGAATTTATTTATTTATTTATTGATTTTATTCATACAAACTAGGAGAGTGCACTTTTATCAATTACTATTTACTAGCATTTGATCGCCGCGGCTTTGTTCACGTGAATTTCAGGATTTTGTACAATAGGCAACACGCGTACGATTTTTTTTGTTAAACCAAACACTTAGTTTAATAGTATTAGATACAAAAAGTATATTAATGCAAGTCGCACGTAAAAAAGAAATTTTTAAATAGGTTTAATGTGGTCGCATTGTGTGGGGCAACACGCGTACGATTTTTTTTGTTAAACCAAACACTTAGTTTAATAGTATTAGATACAAAAAGTATATTAATGCAAGTCGCACGTAAAAAAGAAATTTTTAAATAGGTTTAATGTGGTCGCATTTATTGAAGTTTAAACTGGGGATCTGAAACGCGTACAGGTGGCTGTGACGCAATGGTTCTGTAGACTTGGCGTAACAGACCAATCGCTGAGGCGGTGAGCGTACAAAGTACAAACCCATGACGTCAAATCCACTCTACATGGCGGCGGCTCGTTTTTCGCGCCCTTTTATTTATCGTTACTAAACCAATTATTTTGAGGCATAGACTGATCCGTTTTTCAAAATTCAAAGACACAAAATTATTAAATGAGAGACAAGGTATTTAAAAATCGATAACAATTTTCATACGCGTGTTCCCTATTGTTGGTACACAAAATGGTTAAAAAAGACTCTAAATACCAATTTTCAAGTATGCTACATATTCGGTTTTTGAGGTATATGTATGTATCCTAAAAAAACCCACCCCTTAATTGTATTTTCAGAAAATGATAAAACATGTGTTTCTTTATTTTTAAAGAAGGAACTAATACCAATTTTCAACTCTGTAACATCAAGTTTTGATATAAAAATATATCCCCCCCCCCCCCCCTTCCATTTTTACTCCAATATCTTGGTTTCATCAAAAAGTTAACAGGTGTTTTTTTATTTCGAAAGAAGTATCTAAATATCAATTTTCACGTCTGTTACTTCTTCGGTTCTTGAGATATAGTTATTTAAAAAATAGTCAACATGCTCTTTTTAATTCCTATAGAGACGGAATTTCCAACAATACTTCCTTAGTGGTGGTTTTGTTCTAAACATAAGTCAATACCATTTTTCAATACCGTTAGGAACGGAATTTCCAAAAAGACTTCCTTATTAGTGGATGGTTTTGTCATAAAAATCAACGTACTTTCCAAATCTTACGTTCTTATAGGTTAAACCACGTTAAACGTTATGAGTTGGGCGTTGATGAGTCAATCAGTTCTTCAGTCGGTCTATCAGGCACTTGCTTTTATATACTATATAGATTGACCGCCTATTTGAATAAAAGTTTTGAAATAATGTTTTCCTGATTAGAGAGTTGAAATGTAATGTTGATCCTTTTTAACAATTTTCATTGGATTGAATGCATTTCAGATGGTGCTTTATACTGTCCAGTAAGCTGGGACGGCCTTCTATGTTGGCCAGAGACTCCAGCAGACACCACAAGGTTCTTGCCTTGCCCCTCCTATGTAATAGGGGTGGACACTCAGGTAGGCACACTCAATATTTACACCAATTAACGTCTACATGAAAACCACTTTATTTAGAGTAGAATATTAATAATATTATTGTCATATTCATAACAGCGTAAATATCAGTTCCCATTGAAATATTTGTTTTTACTTTAAAAACGGTTGACTTTATTTAATTTCTAAGAAAATCGGCATCTTATTACACTTCTTTTTCTTCTTCTTCTTCTTCTTCTTGTTACTTATTTTTCAAACACGAATACAAATTTAATTTTACCAGAGACGTTTAGAAAAGTACTTCTTGTACGTTTTTTTATAGTTAACGTAAAAAAACGTTATATTGACTTACTCCTGACATTTCAAAATCATAGTTGAGAATATGACAAAAGACTCTTCTGTACTTCTCTGTTAAAAGTAACATTATTGTGACGTATGCGACCGAGCGCTAGACAGATTCCGTATAGTTACTTTTACATCATGTATGATTTAATTTTATCGTCGTCTACACCATTTTGTAAAAAATACGTTACCGAACCGAAATCAATATGAATTGATTTCAGCGGAACATTTAATGGCAACGGATAAGGGAACCCACTTTTAATACTTTAATACTTTACCCACGGTTGATTGGTTGTAGCAGTGATGCATACCGATTATCTTATGAGCTAGTTAAGTACGGGCAAAGTCGATAAAAAAGTTTCCCCCTCGGGAAAGTCTTTCGACTCCAGAAGAAAACATGGCAGAATGTTCGTTCTTGGGAACTTTGACAACAACAGCCTGCTAAATGTGAATCGGGAGACGCTGATTCACATACACTGGGTTTTATCGCGTTCCAGAAAAGTATTCTGGTTCTGTAAGCAAAAGAGGGAAGATAAAACATAGTTTGTTTCGAATAGTACCATCGCCTATCTTACACCACGAGCTATTGGGTTGCATCTCATTGCAAACAAATACTTTCATTCAGAAAAAATCGGTACAGAAATTATTTTTGTTATAATTTTTTGTTTGCTATGATTACATTATATTACAATGAAATGTTACATCAATTTACAATAATTAATTAAAATGTTGAAACTTGAAAGTGTAAATCCATATAACTTACGCTGTCCACAGTGTCTTCCAACAAGTTCACAACCACATAACGTGGCCACTGGCCAGTTCCAAAACAACTGAAACGTTGAAACTCACACGTATCCACCGAAAACATATGTATTGTTACAGTTATCGTTATCGCTATCGTCATCGTAATATTGTGATGATGTTATTTGTTTAGAGTCTTGCCAGCAAGCTTTGCATGGCCGAAGGAAGGTGGTTCTACCACGAGGACCATCAGACGTTCTGGGCTAACTACTCAAAGTGTTTTCCAGCAAATATGACAACTGTGCACACCAACTTCTCTTTGGAACATGAGAATCTCACTCACACAATATTTGCGGTAAGACATTATGTTAGTTACTTTTTATTATTTATGAGCTATAAATATGTTTCGTTAATCGTAGTTTAAAAGAATATTCATCGTGATTTTCTGATTTTCATATATAACATACATAAGAATAGATTTAATTAATTAGCTAGTGAGTTGTTTATCTATATTCAAAGTATACGTTTTAAATTACAGAAGTATTTTTTCTCTTCTTCTCGTTTGCTCAAACATGCCTCGCTCAAGCAAGGCAGCTCCTTTCAGGATTGTGTTGTGTGCTTGTGTTTCAAAGTTTATGTTTTATGGCTAATCCACACTTATCATATATCTGGTAGGGTCTTTACATTTGACTGTTCGGAATTGTTTGTCAAATCATTTTATCTTTATCCATTATAAATCACTATGTTTAGCCTAAAATTACCCCGATGTTTTAGTTTTAACCAGTTGCTTGATGCCCAAACGTAGGCTTTTGTTTAGGCTGAATGGTTTCGCCCTGGGATCGACCGGCTACCTCTGATCCATCACTACGTTTATCAGGGCTTTTTAAGTCGATTTAAGGTATAACGGTTTCCGTAAGTCGATACGTTTATCAAGGCGTTGACAATGGGGATCTTTTAAAGCTCAACCACCAGAGCGCAGCACCGAAAAATGCGGTCCACCTGTCAAAATGAAAATACACTGATCGGCAAGGCGGTGTTAGAAAATACTGGCTTTGATAGGCTGTGACTTAGAAATACTAACATCAATAAAGCGGTGACTTCTGTCTGTTGCTAGGATACTTGACGTGTTTCTTCGTCAGTTGATGGTCAGTTGTCTTTATTGCCGTGATCGTGTTTGACAGAAGATGGACAGAAGTTAATTTCACGTGGGGGAAACATGGCGGCGTTTTTCTATAATATTTGAGGCCCGTGTTCGGCTGATTTAGTTTGTAATATTATTTATGAAACTTTATTACCGATATCAAGAAACCTTGACACTGAAAACATTACAAAGAGATCTTTCAGAGTAGTAATATGTGTTCTCTGTGTCTTTAGGATACGACAACATGCAGAGAGACAAGGGTAGGTCGTCCGTAGCTGTCAGTTACGGTCTGTTAGCCTTTGTTTTTATTGATGAATTTGTCTTAAAATAATATTGTTGTATAAATATGACTGTATGAAATCGGAGCCTCAGCAAACAATGCATTTAAATTAAAGTTCAAATAAAATAACTAAATTAGGTGCTTCTTGCAACACACAGGCAATGTCATCTGTCAGCTAGTAAGTGGTTGAAAAGTCGAGAGCTAAAGGCTCCTATAAACTTGAATAATAAGCCCTATAATGATAAGGGCCAACAATGGGCGTTATAACTTATTAATTACATATTACTGTTTATTATATTTTAGGACATTATGCTCGTTACCAAATATATGTTGTAAATTTAAACTACCTGTCATCAAGCTCGTTCCCGTTGCAATCCGCGTTTGTTTACTATTTTAAAACCGGGTTGTTCTATGCTGCACTCTGGTGAGAAATTTTGACTGAAAGACTCCCATTCGGCGTAAAAAAGCAACTTTGATATTCTCCCGACAGATGTCGTCAAATCGTCTTAAAACACGTACAGTAAGGCGGTGCGCAACATTCAGTAAGCGGTGTTCCACACCTACATAACCTATCGCGTTCGCGCCTTGCAATAATTGTCAAATGAGTACACTCAGTTGCCGCTAGGTTGTGGAAAGATGGCGTCTTAAACCGTTTTAAGTGTTTATCACGTCAAATTAAATCGGTTTAACTGTTCTAAGTCACTTTGGAAAGTGACCTAAAGTTAAACCGTTCTTAGCTAAATCGATGTGTTTACCAACACCATTAAACCGATTCAACTCTTAAAACGATTTACTTAAACCGGTTTAAAGCTCCTGATAAACGTAGTGCATGTCTTCTAAAGTCGCTACTATGATATACCGTCCCCTCCCCTTCATTTTTTTTTATTTTCTTCTGTCTGTTCCTATATGCCATCCGTTATGAACTTAAAACGTGCCCGCACTCATATTATATGAGTTCGGCTGAAATTATTACTGACCATCACTCATACGCCCCTTTCCCCCAAGAATTTCAAACTCTGAGGAAAACCAAGATCTCTCCACAACGCAAAATTTCATTCTTCCAGTAACATGCTATGGTTTGGTATGAAAAACTTAGCATGCGTAAAAGAACAGCGTATTGCTATCGTCCGAAGATCCTTATTCCGAAGATTGTTTTGATGCCAATGCCACTATTTAGCAACATGTTTATGTAGTTATTGTAGGTCTGTGTTGGGGTATCTCTATTTTATAAATAATTATTTGATTATGGCATTGTAATATCCACCTATTTAAATTCGCTTCGTTAAATTTTTAACCTAACCATTTCATTGTCTCATTGTTTGCTGCAGTATATCTGGGGATATTTTTCATCTACCTGGTATACTTAAAGATTACTTCGGTACAGTACAGTGCAGTCATTTTATAGGTTAGCTTACACATTCGAATCACATATTTTAACTGTTACTGATTAAACTTATTCTTATTCTTGTAATGTTTTGTCATTGACTCAAGTCAAATGTAAAAATATATTGACTTATTATTTATTTGTTTATTCCTGAATACATTGAACTGACCACGAGAATGTGACAGCGACAGGAAAAGTATTTAGAAAAAAAAACGTATACGCGTTCCCCCTTCTAACAGTATATGAACACACACTATAAAATACAGTAGTAAAACAATTAAACAAGAGTAAAGTTGCCGAAATAGCCGAGTACCTACTGCCACTGGTACCAACTTAATTTTCTACTTATACGTAGTTCCCACCATCTGATTGAAGCAGGTCCATTAGAGATAATTTTTTACTTCGGTTGGTTACCTAAAACAATGGGCGCAGCCAAACAGGCGTGTGCATTCTACTAAGTGGAATACTACATTTACGAATGTATGAAAAAACGCCAGGAAATCTGCTGGTTTTCATGAAATCAGCGTGTGTGAAAGGGGCAGTAGATAAAAATCTTATGTCGGTATATGCCACACTACGTTGCGCCTAGTATAACGAAAGTAGAAAATCATCATGAATAATACAAACAAAAATTGTATTTATAGTCGACTCACACGTAGTTGAGATGAAACCAAATACAGTATATAATCGAAATTCGATACATTGATATACATATAGTTTGTGATTTGGCATTTGAAAAGTCAAAAGCTAATTTTAACCAAAAATAGGAAATATAATAGAATACATTTTAATTGTGTTTTTAATTTCAGGACTACTTTCCTGTAATAAAAGCCACTGCGCAAGCTGGGTATGGTATTTCCCTCGCCTCTCTTGTGGTGGCGTTCACGATCCTAGCAGCAATTAAGTAAGTTCATCTTTTATAGCCATGGCGGACGGTATTCATGTCTATAATTATTGTATAATGTATATGTCTCTCTATAGTCTATACGTCTAACGATATTAAAGTTGCCCCAACGTAGGTATTCTCATACTTACGAAGAAGCCGAATCCAATAGGATAAACTTCATTTCCTACCGTCTACCTGAAACGGGTACATTTAGGGATAGCTTATGCCCTTCGGTTCGTAATCTGGAAACTGTTATCACACCCGGCGTGACCAATGAAGCGTGAGCACTCTACTAATGTGTGAAAGAATGTCAAAATCTGTTGATTTTCATTGAATCCGTGTCGTGAAATGGGCAGAAGACAATGATCTGAGGTCGGTATGATTGGGATCCGACTGATATGGATTGGCTGGCTCTCAGCAACTCACTGTTCTGTTGCGAGGCTAGTGTCATGTTCTACAGTCTATTCCTTCATAATCGTACAGCGGTGTTTGAGGAAATCAAATGTCTCTCAGTCAATGAGCTGTCAATCACGCGAATGTTGTGGTCGATGTACTTCCAGTGTCCAGTGACCACCGAATCGGGGTTGCACACTCAACCAGAAGGATAATTCATGTCCTAATAAAGACATATTTTTAAGATTTCTTAATTTTTGAAACTATTTTTGAGATGAGCAACTCATCTGCAATGCATAATGTTTTTAATCGAAGCTTTACGACCAAAATTAGCATTTTATATTAAATAAGATTACTACACTTACCCAAAGCAGCTGTAGAAATCTTACTTAATATATAATGATCATATTGGTCGTAGAGCTTTGGGCGAAGAGCATTGACTGAGCGCTAAGCGACGTCCTCTTTGATTTCCTCAAACACCGCTGCACGGTTATGAAGGAATAAACTGTAGGACAGTAGAGACTATTGCGTTACAGAGTGTCTCAATAATGCAATCCATGTCCTACAGGAAACTGCGGTGTCCTCGCAATACCCTTCACATGCATCTCTTTGTCTCCTTCATCTGCCGAGCTGCTATGTCTATTATCAAGGATAACCTCTTCCTACAAGGCGTGGGTATGGCAGCAAATGTGGCCAACAAAAATGGTTCGAAATACTTCGTCTTGCAATTGGAGGTAAGTCTCGTATTACTCTTGACACTTATGATGTAAGAATTGCAAAGGCCGAGTAAACTTTTGGCTTTAGCCCAAAAGCATGCTTAAAGTAGGTTAACAATCAAGCGAGCGAGGCGAGCGTCTCCATTAGACTTTTATGACACTCGTTCTGTTTTTTTCTTTCTTTTTTTGTCTCGCGATAGCGGTCGAACGGTGAGTCCGATCTGGCTGAAATTTGGACCATCCACAAGCTTTGATGTGGATTGAATGCCATTAGTTTTGTGCCCAAATCGGCCGAGCAGTTACAAAGTTACAATGCAGTTACTATAGAAAATATTTTTCTGAAACAAACTAATTTCAACCGATCCGATAAGTATAGGTACAAATTACATTGGTATTGCTGAGTTCTAGTGAAGTAATGAAGTAAATATGACAAAGAAAGTCCAAGCTATAATTTATATGGACAATCAATCTTTTATTGAACAATGGCAGGAAGTATAATAACTATGATAATAAAAACTCTCTTCCTTCGACATTTTTGTTCTGGTTCTTGTTGATTGTTGTTTTCTGAATAAAAAAATTACATTCTTATATTGATGATATTATTGTTTTCAGTATAATGGCGCTGGAGCAAAAAGACCATTTGCGACACCTTTATTTTTATCTTTTACACTGAACAATGACGATCGCTTTGAGAATTTTTCGCCAGAAAGCTCGTGGATTCACGCGCTCGCTTATCAACGTGTCACATAGAGCGTTTTTCTAGTGTAAATACAAGATGACTTGTCAAGTTCAATTCTTTAAAGCCTTGGGTACATTACACTTAACTTAGATCGAAATAAAACCAAACTAGTCTCGTCATGGTTTATCACGTAGTAAATATCGACGAGCGCATGTCATAAGTTTGTCAGTAATAGCCAATTACGGGCCAAGATTGAGTGATATTCAAGATAAAAAGTCGTCTTACAATAACTTCGGTAATGCTTTCGTCATCAATCAATGACGTGTTTACGGTCTCGGCAAACCCGAGCAGGTATGCCAACCTGCGACCGTGACGGAAGCATTATCGAAGTTGTTGTACGACGGCATAAAATATTTTGTGATCCTGACCATAAGCACGTAACTTTCTACTATCACGTATATTATTACTATTGATGAGTGGACCTTCACAATTCCGAGGGTATAACACCCCATATATCTGTTTTGATGAAGGGCAACAACTGGGAATGCAAACTGGTGACCTCATTATGGCAGTACTTCATCATGTCGAACTACTCTTGGATTTTGATGGAAGGTCTCTACCTGCACAACCTCATCTTTATGGCACTTTTCTCCGATACCAGTTCAATCACGATCTACGTCATTCTTGGCTGGGGTACGTGAACTACTTTAAATACTTGACTACTATGCATTAAAACTTAGGAATATACGCATGTGCGTGTTAAAGGCGGCAACTGAATGGTTGAGATGATATCGTTGATGTTACCAACCTTTATGTGACTAATACAAGCGGATGGTCTTCCCAGATTATTTCTGGTGGTATTTGTATGATGTATTTTACAGTTTTTACTACATGTAAGGTGAATTTTAGAGTAACTGAGATTGTTTTGGACTAATATTTTGAGTATAGCAAGAGAGCATTCTAGATGATGACTTGGCTGTTGATTATTGACTCGTCCATTGAGTTTGTTATCTTTGACAATCGTAAATGTGTTCGTTCTATGACTGTACTCTTCAAGTGTTTGACTCGGAAAACAGCCCGTGCATTCGGCCCAAAACCAAAACGTCAGCATTTTAAATTCAGTACGCTGATGAACGTTTACCCACGTTTGTGCATGCGGGGCCATTACGACTTAATACGTAACAAGTGAAGGAGAATGGCAATTCGCCTCGTATTCAGAGATACACGCTGCATTCCGCAGATAAACAAAGGGAAAGATCATCAACATTTAGAAGAAAATCTCGAGTATTTTTCAAGTTAGGTGGTAAAGGCCCCCCCACATATGGAGTTTTCTGTAGAGCCTACCTTTGCCTGGGGCGGGGTAGAATGATAGAAACCGGCTGAGGTTTGATTTGTTAGTATCAGCCGAACAGGTAAAAACCCGATAAACAGTTATCTCGCGACTTCCGGACATTAGGCTTTGCGGCGCTGGACCTATTCATTTTCAGCCACGTACCAGCGTAAGCCCCACCCAGCTCAAGTGCATTTCATCGATACACGTCATCAGCAGATAAACACTTCCCAACCTCCAACAACACAACAGGGATTGCTGGAATTGCGAAATAGGTTCCACTTTTCTCGACATTGTCAGGACCGTAAAATCGAACAACCACGAAAGGAAACCGAACAAAAAATTCGTAAACGCAGAACAGTCTCATCTCACGGCTACTAGCGGTGTGCGTAATGTAGATTTAAGTTTTATTTCGATTTTGTAGCCTGTCTGCAATACAAGATTTTGTATACGGTTCGACAGTTGGGGGAAAAATGAAAACAAAAATGGAAGACACACATCCTTTCCACAAACCTTCAGTCCAATTCACTCATCCACATACACATTTTGTTCTCAGTCACAGAACGCGTGCACAGCCTTGAGTCATGCGCCGAGCTTTGACAGGTACTCACTCACACACATATGTTCTCAGTCACAGAACGCGTGCACAGCCTTGAGTCATGCGCCGAGCTTTGACAGGTACTCACTCACACACATATGTTCTCAGTCACAGAACGCGTGCACAGCCTTGAGTCATGCGCCGAGCTTTGACAGGTACTCACTCACACACATATGTTCTCAGTCACAGAACGCGTGCGCAGTCATGAGTCATGCGTCGAGCTTTGACAGGTATTCACTCACACACATATGTTCTCAGTCACAGAACGCGTGCACAGTCTTGAGTCATGCGCCGAGCTTTGACAGGTACTCACTCACACACATATGTTCTCAGTCACAGAACGCGTGTACAGTCTTGAGTCATGCGCCGAGCTTTGACAGGTACTCACTCACACACATATGTTCTCAGTCACAGAACGCGTGCGCAGCCTTGAGTCATGCGCCGAGCTTTGACAGGTACTCACACTCACACACATATGTTCTCAGTCACAGAACGCGTGCACAGCCTTGAGTCGTGCGCCGAGCTTTGACAGGTACTCACTCACACACATATGTTCTCAGTCACAGAACGCGTGCGCAGCCTTGAGTCATGCGCCGAGCTTTGACAGGTACTCACTCACACACATATGTTCTCAGTCACAGAACACGTGCACAGCCTTGAGTCATGCGCCGAGCTTTGACAGGAACTCACTCACACACATATGTTCTCAGTCACAGAACGCGTGCACAGCCTTGAGTCATGCGCCGAGCATTGACAGGTACTCACTCACACACATATGTTCTCAGTCACAGAACGCGTGCACAGCCTTGAGTCATGCGCCGAGCTTTGACAGGAACTCACTCATACACATATGTTCTCAGTCACAGAACGCGTGCACAGCCTTGAGTCATGCGCCGAGCTTTGACAGGTACTCACTCATACACATATGTTCTCAGTCACAGAACGCGTGCGCAGCCTTGAGTCATGCGCCGAGCTTTGACAGGTACTCACTCACACACATATGTTCTCAGTCACAGAACGCGTGCACAGCCATGAGTCATGCGCCGAGCTTTGATGGGAACTCATCTCACACACATATGTTCTCAGTCACAGAACACGTGCACTGCCTTGAGTCATGCGCCGAGCTTTGACAGGTACTCACTCACACTCATATGTTCTCAGTCACAGAACACGTGCGCAGCCTTGAGTCATGCGCCGAGCTTTGACAGGTATTCACTCACACACATATGTTCTCAGTCACAGAACGCGTGCGCAGCCTTGAGTCATGCGCCGAGCTTTGACAGGTACTCACTCACACACATATGTTCTCAGTCACAGAACACGTGCGCAGCCTTGAGTCATGCGCCGAGCTTTGACAGGTACTCACTCACACACATATGTTCTCAGTCACAGAACGCGTGCACAGTCTTGAGTCATGCGCCGAGCTTTTACAGGTACTCACTCACACACATATGTTCTCAGTCACAGAACACGTGCACAGTCTTGAGTCATGCGCCGAGCTTTGATGGGAACTCACTCACACACATATGTTCTCAGTCACAGAACGCGTGCACAGTCTTGAGTCATGCGCCGAGCTTTGACAGGTAGTCACTCACACACATATGTTCTCAGTCGCAGAACGCGTGCGCAGCCTTGAGTCATGCGCCGAGCTTTGATAGGTACTCACTCACACACATATGTTCTCAGTCACAGAACACGTGCACAGTCTTGAGTCATGCGCCGAGCTTTGACAGGTAGTCACTCACACACATATGTTCTCAGTCGCAGAACGCGTGCGCAGCCTTGAGTCATGCGCCGAGCTTTGATAGGTACTCACTCATACACATATGTTCTCAGTCGCAGAACACGTGCACAGTCTTGAGTCATGCGCCGAGCTTTGACAGGTATTCACTCACACACGTATGTTCTCAGTCACAGAACACGTGCGCAGCCTTGAGTCATGCGCCGAGCTTTGATAGGTAATCACTCACACACATATGTTCTCAGTCACAGAACGCGTGCGCAGCCTTGAGTCATGCGCCGAGCTTTGATAGGTAGTCACTCACACACATATGTTCTCAGTCACAGAACGCGTGCACAGTCTTGAGTCATGTGCCGAGCTTTGACAGGTACTCACTCACACACAAATGTTCTCAGTCACAGAACACGTGCGCAGCCTTGAGTCATGCGCCGAGCTTTGACAGGTACTCACTCACACACATATGTTCTCAGTCACAGAACGCGTGCACAGTCTTGAGTCATGCGCCGAGCTTTTACAGGTACTCACTCACACACATATGTTCTCAGTCACAGAACGCGTGCACAGTCTTGAGTCATGCGCCGAGCTTTTACAGGTACTCACTCACACACATATGTTCTCAGTCACAGAACACGTGCACAGTCTTGAGTCATGCGCCGAGCTTTGATGGGAACTCACTCACACACATATGTTCTCAGTCACAGAACGCGTGCACAGTCTTGAGTCATGCGCCGAGCTTTGACAGGTAGTCACTCACACACATATGTTCTCAGTCGCAGAACGCGTGCGCAGCCTTGAGTCATGCGCCGAGCTTTGATAGGTACTCACTCACACACATATGTTCTCAGTCACAGAACACGTGCACAGTCTTGAGTCATGCGCCGAGCTTTGACAGGTAGTCACTCACACACATATGTTCTCAGTCGCAGAACGCGTGCGCAGCCTTGAGTCATGCGCCGAGCTTTGATAGGTACTCACTCATACACATATGTTCTCAGTCGCAGAACACGTGCACAGTCTTGAGTCATGCGCCGAGCTTTGACAGGTATTCACTCACACACGTATGTTCTCAGTCACAGAACACGTGCGCAGCCTTGAGTCATGCGCCGAGCTTTGATAGGTAATCACTCACACACATATGTTCTCAGTCACAGAACGCGTGCGCAGCCTTGAGTCATGCGCCGAGCTTTGATAGGTAGTCACTCACACACATATGTTCTCAGTCACAGAACGCGTGCACAGTCTTGAGTCATGTGCCGAGCTTTGACAGGTACTCACTCACACACAAATGTTCTCAGTCACAGAACACGTGCGCAGCCTTGAGTCATGCGCCGAGCTTTGACAGGTATTCACTCACACACATATGTTCTCAGTCACAGAACGCGTGCACAGCCTTGAGTCATGCGCCGAGCTTTGATAGGTAATCACTCACACACATATGTTCTCAGTCACAGAACGCGTGCACAGTCTTGAGTCATGCGCCGAGCTTTGACAGGTATTCACTCACACACATATGTTCTCAGTCACAGAACACGTGCGCAGCCTTGAGTCATGCGCCGAGCTTTGATAGGTACTCACTCACACACATATGTTCTCAGTCACAGAACGCGTGCGCAGCCTTGAGTCATGCGCCGAGCTTTGACAGGTATTCACTCACACACATATGTTCTCAGTCACAGAACGCGTGCACAGCCTTGAGTCATGCGCCGAGCTTTGATAGGTACTCACTCACACACATATGTTCTCAGTCACAGAACACGAACACGTGCGCAGCCTTGAGTCATGCGCCGAGCTTTGATGGGTACTCACTCACACACATATGTTCTCAGTCGCAGAACACGAACACGTGCGCAGCCTTGAGTCATGCGCCGAGCTTTGACAGGTATTCACTCACACACATATGTTCTCAGTCACAGAACGCGTGCGCAGCCTTGAGTCATGCGCCGAGCTTTGACAGGTACTCACTCACACACATATGTTCTCAGTCACAGAACACGTGCGCAGCCTTGAGTCATGCGCCGAGCTTTGACAGGTAGTCACTCACACACATATGTTCTCAGTCACAGAACGCGTGCACAGCCTTGAGTCATGCGCCGAGCTTTGATAGGTACTCACTCACACACATATGTTCTCAGTCACAGAACACGAACACGTGCGCAGCCTTGAGTCATGCGCCGAGCTTTGATGGGTACTCACTCACACACATATGTTCTCAGTCACAGAACACGAACACGTGCGCAGCCTTGAGTCATGCGCCGAGCTTTGACAGGTAGTCACTCACACACATATGTTCTCAGTCGCAGAACGCCTGCACAGCCTTGAGTCATGCGCCGAGCTTTGATAGGTACTCACTCACACACATATGTTCTCAGTCACAGAACACGTGCGCAGCCTTGAGTCATGCGCCGAGCTTTGACAGGTTATCACTCACACACATATGTTCTCAGTCACAGAACGCGTGCACAGCCTTGAGTCATGCGCCGAGCTTTGATAGGTAGTCACTCACACACATATGTTCTCAGTCACAGAACGCGTGCACAGCCTTGAGTCATGCGCCGAGCTTTGACAGGTACTCACTCACACACATATGTTCTCAGTCACAGAACGCGTGCGCAGCCTTGAGTCATGCGCCGAGCTTTGATAGGTACTCACTCACACACATATGTTCTCAGTCACAGAACGCGTGCGCAGCCTTGAGTCATGCGCCGAGCTTTGATAGGTACTCACTCACACACATATGTTCTCAGTCACAGAACGCGTGCGCAGCCTTGAGTCATGCGCCGAGCTTTGATAGGTACTCACTCACACACAGTTGTTCTCAGTCACAGAACGCGTGCGCAGCCTTGAGTCATGCGCCGAGCTTTGATAGGTACTCACTCACACACATATGTTCTCAGTTACAGAACGCGTGCGCAGCCTTGAGTCATGCGCCGAGCTTTGATAGGTACTCACTCACACACATATGTTCTCAGTCACAGAACGCGTGCGCAGCCTTGAGTCATGCGCCGAGCTTTGATAGGTACTCACTCACACACATATGTTCTCAGTCACAGAACGCGTGCGCAGCCTTGAGTCATGCGCCGAGCTTTGATAGGTAGTCACTCACACACATATGTTCTCAGTCACAGAACGCGTGCGCAGCCTTGAGTCATGCGCCGAGCTTTGATAGGTAATCACTCACACACATATGTTCTCAGTCACAGAACACGTGCACAGCCTTAAGTCATGCGCCGAGCTTTGACAGGTTGTGACATAAAACCGTCACAAAGGCGGTTGACCACGCAGGGGTTCACCCAGGCTAGCTGCGGCCGGAGTTGGGTTCGTGGGCGTTTGGCTAATTGACGGCGGGTGAGAATGGTGGTAGGAACTATTGTAAATATACTTTTATAAGAATAAAAGCGGGCTCCATCTTGTTCTATAGTGAATTTGCAGGGACAAAACAAGAAAGTGTCCAGGGGATGGGAGACTATTGTAACCAGTGAGCAGACAGTGATTAGCAGTATAGTAATGATAATTTATTGTTGGGATAAATATGCTTGACAAAAAGTTGATTGAATTAGTTACAAAGACTGCAAGAAACATTACTTTCTAAATCGCCAGAAAACAGTTTTGACATGAGCACATTTAAATGGGCGCTTCTAAATTTAACGAAACAAACAAAAACATTCGTGCAATGTGTCACAACTATGTGCTTGAATAAATCCTTTAGCAATAACAGAAAGTCAGCGATACGGTATGCCACAGAGATATCTCGATATTGAATACAGGCTACATTTACAAAATTTGACACAAAGTAACAAATGGCTCCACTGCCCCCGTGAGCACTTGCGAACTTACACACACACAAATGAATCCAGAAGATTACGGAATACCACGGTATGAAATTTACCAGCATTAGAATGCAATTGAAAAGAGCAAATAGCCAAAGACAACGTCAATACATACTGTTACAAATACTTGGATGCTCAATCCAAAATACAACCTGTGGCTCATGTGTGTAAGATCCGGTGTACTCACGCTTACGGCTCTGAGAGAAGTGGGGCTTGACAAATGTATGAAATGACTTTTATAACATCGGTAGAGATAACAGAAAATGACGTTAGATTTAAATATAGAAATTACGTCATAATGACGTTATGCATCTTCACGAAGACAGTCGAGCATGTACGAAGGTGGCGAAGCAGAAAATCAATACTGGAGTCGATGACGCTGAGGTGGGTGCAAACGGTGGAGTTTCAATCTTGATTGCCGAACACACGGACGTCTCGATGTGAGGGCTACACGACGCTAAATGGACGTCTCCATTTAGATCGGAAGATCTACATGTTACACACTCCCCTTTCCTCCTTAAAAAAAAAAATAGAGACATACAGTTTATATTTTTTTTCGACTTATACATCATTTACAGATATATCTTTTAGGTCTTGCACGTGCCATCTTCCTGCGGGATTTCCATCTTCATCTTGAAGTTCCATGATTACGGTAGAAACTTTTCTGGAAATAGAGAATGGTCCAACATACTTCGGTGCAAACTTTGCAATGAAACCCTTTGATGCATCTGACAGCACGTAATTTCTCCTGTAAACCTGTTGTCCTACAAAGAAATTTATATCTCTTCTACGCAGATCGTAGTAACGTTTCTGTCTTTCTCTAGAGTGGTCTACATTGAGTTGCACTAGCTCACGCAAGTTTCTCATACCATTCCATTTCTGCTCGATGTCCGTTGGTGGCTGTACATCTTGATTGTTATCCTGAAATTTACTTGCCTCTCCTGAAAGCTGTATCTCTCGTCCGTAATTGAGGTATGCGGGCGTATATCCAGTGGACTCATGATGGCTCGTCCTCAACACGTACTGCACTTGCGGCAACAATCGGTCCCATAGGCGATGATTGTCCTTAACATAACATGAAATTACGTTTTCAATATCTTTATTACTTCTCTCTGTGGGATTACTTTGGGCATGGTAAAGTGGTGTATATTGGATGGTGATGTCATAGTCCTTACAGATTTGTTTGAAACGTTTGCTGACGAATTGACTGGCGTTATCACAGATAAGCTTAGAGGGCGCCCCGTGAATAAAAATGATGTCCTCTATAAGTCTCTTGATTATGGGTTCGGTTCGAGCTTGTTTCATCGGGAATAGGCAAGGCCACTTTGTAAACAAATCTCTGAATACTAGAATATGCACGTTACCCTGTGATGTTCGCGGCAATGGTCCAATTACATCAACACTTATTACTTTCCATGGCTCTTTAACCATGTGTGATTGCATCAATCCTGCCTTTGGTTTTTGCACAGCCTTGTGTTGTAGGCACACGTCACATCTTCCCACATATTTGAAGATGTCCTGGCGCATTTTCGGCCAAAAATAAGTTAACGCTATCCTCTTGAAAGTTTTAAACATTCCACGGTGTCCTGCTGTGACGTCATCATGATTTTCTAAACATACTTGTACCCTTAAATCTTTCGGGATTACTCGTTTCCAATTGTTTGGATCATCAGGTAACTTATATTTGTCTTCTATCAGCTTATATATCTGTTGTCCCTCTAATCTAAATTTGGGATACAACTGTGGGTTTTCCGTGATATTCTTGTACAACTTGGTGTACCAGGTGTCGGTAACCTGATCCCTGTCGGCGACTGTTACTAAGTTTACATTTACAACACGAGATAGCACGTCTGGTACTATGTGGTCTTTGCCCTTTCGGTGTATGATTTCAAAGTCATAACCTTGTAGTTTCAGACACCATCTAGCCATCATCCCAGTGGGTTCCTTAAGTTTTAACAACCAGAGGAGGGAGAAATGGTCCGTAACTACTTTAAAGTGCGCACCCTCCACATTACCACGGAACTTTTCGATTCCAAAAATCACTGCCAGGCATTCTCTCTGTGTGACGGAATAATTGCGTTGGGACTTAGTCAACATTTGGCTAGCATAAGCGATAACCTGCTCTCCGTTATTACCTTGCTGAGTAAGTACAGCACCTAATCCCATATCAGAGGCGTCACATTGTATTATAAACTCCTTCGTAAAATCGGGGTTTGTAAGTACGGGAGCTTCTACCAATTTTTGCTTGAGCAAGTTAAAGCTGTCTTCTGCTTCGCTTGTCCATCTCCACTTACAGTTCTTGCGCGTCAAGGCTGTCAGAGGTGCTATGATAGTCGAGAAATGTTCTATAAATCTTCTGTACCAAGATGCTAGACCCACAAAACTTCTCACTTGTTTAACGGTTTGCGGTCTCGGAATATTCAAAACGTCCTTGACCTTCTCTGAACTAACTCTCAGGCCTCTTGAATCTATGACGTATCCCAAATAGTTCAGTGATTGTAAGCAAAATTGGCACTTCTCAAAGTTAATCGACAGGTTGGCCTCCATGATACGTGCGAATACAATTCTCAAGTGCTCTAGATGTTCCTCAAAAGATTCCGAAGCTATTAGAATGTCATCGAGATATACAAAAATTCCAGGTTGCAATTCTGGTCCAAACAATTTATCCATGAGACGTTGAAATGTCTGGCTCGAATTGTGAAGTCCATATGGCATGACTTTAAAATGAAATAGACCTCGACCAGGAATGGTAAAAGCGGTTTTCTCTCTACATTCTTCCCCCAATGGTATCTGCCAAAATGCTGATTTCAAATCAATACTAGACAGGTATTTAGCCTTACCTAATCGGTCTAATATTGAGGAGATATATGGTAATGGATACGCATCTCTCTTTGATACGGAATTCAGACGACGTCCATCAAAACAAAATCTATATTTGCCATCATCCTTCTTGACTAGCAGCGCGGGTGAGTTCCAAGAACTTTTTGAGGGTTCTACCACATCCGCAGCTATCATGTTATCTAGCTCCTCGTGCAACTTATCTTGTAGATACGGCGATAACGGTCGATATCGTTGCTTAATTGGTTCTGCGTCTCCAGTATCTATTTTATGTGTTATTAGATTAGTCCGACTTGTGACAGTTTGCAACATTTTCTTACTCTCATTCACGAGCTGTTCTAACCGATTATTTTCATCAATCGATAAATGCTCTCGCGCAACTATCTTCATGTTATCCTCAGTCTTCTCTTTTAAGCTCAATATTTGAAATGTTCCTTGTGACAGACTAGGCGAAATCTTACTCAAATTCCAAAAATCAATTCCGAGTACTAATTGTTGTTCAATTACAGGTACTACAAGTACAGGTAAAACAATTACTTGATCCATTATCTTCATGGGCAACATAATCTCACTGTTAACTGCATGGTTAGTACCATCTGCCGTAACAATATGGCTAGCAGTCGTTCCCAAGGTTTTTAAACCTAGTGCTTTTATTCTCTCTATTCCTGGGCCACCTAGTAACGTTCTAGAGGCACCTGAATCTAGTAATGCTATCAGGTTCACTCCTAATACTTCAATTCGAATAAATGGTCTCTTATCATTCTCTACTTTCTCAAAATGGTAAATGGTAGACACACTCACGTCAGGTTCCTGCTCATCAAGTAAATTACTCGTGATGTTCGACTTATCCTCTACAGTTGGTTGTTGCACCTCCTGTGATGGCTCTGTAGGCATTGAAGTCTGTGACTGCGTTGGTTGACCGCAACGACTCCTTACTGCGATCCGCTTGGTCCGTTTTTTTGAACATCTGGTGCAGGTTGCCGTTGTCTTTTCTCGCTCTCCACATTTGTAACAGAAAGTAACACGTTTTAACATACAAGTACGGTAAACATGTCCCATCATACCACAGTTCCAGCACGCTTTATTGACTCGATAATTGTAACTGGACTGTTCACTAACAGTGTTTACAGACTCACTAGCTTGTGTGCGCCTGTAAGCTAAGTCAGGTTCAAAGACTTTGTTTGAATTTGGCGGGGGTCGGTATCGATTTGAAATTGTTCTTCCTGCTTCCAATCGTCTTCCCAAAGTCAGCAGCTGTTCCATCGACTTAATTTCAACTAACGATAGCCTCTCTACATAATAGGGTAATAAGTTATTAAGGATTATCTCCAGCTTTTCCTCTTCCGTTATTGGCTTATTCAATCGTGACATCAAATTGTCCATGATCGCTAAGTACAGGCTTATTCTCTCACCTTCACCCTGAGTACGTGATCGTATTTCATTCATTAAACATAACTGGTAATTTACCGGTTGAAATTCTAGACGAAGTTCCTTCTCTAACTCTTGCCAGGAATTTATTTTTCTTCTTATTGATCTAAACCAAATAAGTGCGGTGCCCGTAAAAAGATCGATTGCGGAAGACCATAGTTCTTCCTCAGTAACATGACGGGCTGTTCGTAACTCTTCGACTCTTTCTAGAAAGGATGCTACACTTTGAGACTGCAAAGTACCATCACCCGAAAAAATCAAGTTCCACTTCATGACCGGAATTTTATCTCCTTTAGTCATGAAGGGTTGTACAGTTGAATGACCTGCATGTTTATGTTTACTCTTGGTGCGGTCGCCTTGACCCACTGCGTGCGTGACACTAGCTTCAGAATCACTCGAACTGGAACACAGTGACTCATTCTCTACTGTAGTCTTCGCTTTATTTATCTGATCTAACAGCGCCTGCGTTTCAATAACAAGCACGTCCCTTTCTGAGCTTATATCTGCCTCTTCTGATACTATTCTCTCTAGTCGATTTGTTAAATGGATGAGTCTCGAACCCACTTTTTCCTTTAACTCCTGAATAGAGAATTTTTCTGACGTAAAAAGAGCTTTTACTTGTGTTAACTTGTCCTGACAAATGGTTAACTCTTGAGTATGATCGGTCACAATAGGCTTACCGTCAGGTCCCGTTGCAGCAGGTATTCCTTCCGTAGAGCGAAGTAGGATTCCAAGAATCTTCCTGAGTTCCGTTACCGTCTGGTTGGCTTGAATCCCTCGTATCTTGAGCTCGTACTCCAATTCATCTTTGGTGAGACGGCTGGGCTTCATACTGGAAACTTTAGTTACAATGTGTACCAAGAAATGATATGCAACCAAACAATGCACTATCAAAAAACTCAATATTCTTGTCCAATAAATGACAAAATGTCCAATAAAAAAATGACAAATACTCCAACAATAGAAACTTACAGAGATCGTGAACTTATAATCTTAGCCAATTTTCAATTGCCCCCAATGTCGGGCTCCAATTTATTTGTGACATAAAACCGTCACAAAGGCGGGTGACCACGCAGGGGTTCACCCAGGCTAGCTGCGGCCGGAGTTGGGTTCGTGGGCGTTTGGCTAATTGACGGCGGGTGAGAATGGTGGTAGGAACTATTGTAAATATACTTTTATAAGAATAAAAGCGGGCTCCATCTTGTTCTATAGTGAATTTGCAGGGACAAAACAAGAAAGTGTCCAGGGGATGGGAGACTATTGTAACCAGTGAGCAGACAGTGATTAGCAGTATAGTAATGATAATTTATTGTTGGGATAAATATGCTTGACAAAAAGTTGATTGAATTAGTTACAAAGACTGCAAGAAACATTACTTTCTAAATCGCCACAAAACAGTTTTGACATGAGCACATTTAAATGGGCGCTTCTAAATTTAACAAAACAAACAAAAACATTCGTGCAATGTGTCACAACTATGTGCCTGAATAAATCCTTTAGCAATAACAGAAAGTCAGCGATACGGTATGCCACAGAGATATCTCGATATTGAATACAGGCTACATTTACAAAATTTGACACAAAGTAACAAATGGCTCCACTGCCCCCGTGAGCACTTGCGAACTTACACACACACAAATGAATCCAGAAGATTACGGAATACCACGGTATGAAATTTACCAGCATTAGAATGCAATTGAAAAGAGCAAATAGCCAAAGACAACGTCAATACATACTGTTACAAATACTTGGATGCTCAATCCAAAATACAACCTGTGGCTCATGTGTGTAAGATCCGGTGCACTCACGCTTACGGCTCTGAGAGAAGTGGGGCTTGACAAATGTATGAAATGACTTTTATAACATCGGTAGAGATAACAGAAAATGACGTTAGATTTAAATATAGAAATTACGTCATAATGACGTTATGCATCTTCACGAAGACAGTCGAGCATGTACGAAGGTGGCGAAGCAGAAAATCAATACTGGAGTCGATGACGCTGAGGTGGGTGCAAACGGTGGAGTTTCAATCTTGATTGCCGAACACACGGACGTCTCGATGTGAGGGCTACACGACGCTAAATGGACGTCTCCATTTAGATCGGAAGATCTACATGTTACAAGGTAGTCACTCACACACATATGTTCTCAGTCACAGAACACGTGCACAGTCTTGAGTCATGCGCCGAGTTTTGATAGGTACTCACTCACACACATATGTTCTCAGTCACAGAACACGTACACAGCCTTGAGTCATGCGCCGAGCTTTGACAGGTAGTCACTCACACACATATGTTCTCAGTCACAGAACGCGTGCGCAGCCTTGAGTCATGCGCCGAGCTTTGACAGGTAGTCACTCACACACATATGTTCTCAGTCACAGAACGCGTGCGCAGCCTTGTGTCATGCGCCGAGCTTTGACAGGTACTCACTCACACACATATGTTCTCAGTCACAGAACACGTGCGCAGCCATTAGTCATGTGCCGAGCTTTGACAGGTATTCACTCACACACATATGTTCTCAGTCACAGAACGCGTGCGCAGCCTTGAGTCATGCGCCGAGCTTTGATATGTATTCACTCACACACATATGTTCTCAGTCACAGAACGCGTGCGCAGCCTTGAGTCATGCGCCGAGCTTTGATAGGTACTCACTCACACACATATGTTCTCAGTCACAGAACACGTGCACAGTCTTGAGTCATGCGCCGACCTTTGACAGGTACTCACTCACACACATATGTTCTCAGTCACAGAACGCGTGCGCAGCCTTGAGTCATGCGCCGAGCTTTGATAGGTACTCACTCACACATATATGTTCTCAGTCACAGAACGCGTGCGCAGCCTTGAGTCATGCGCCGAGCTTTGACAGGTACTCACTCACACACATATGTTCTCAGTCACAGAACGCGTGCACAGCTATTAGTCATGCGCCGAGCTTTGACAGGTACTCACTCACACACATATGTTCTCAGTCACAGAACACGTGCGCAGCCTTGAGTCAGGCGCCGAGCTTTGACAGGTAGTCACTCACACATATATGTTCTCAGTCACAGAACGCGTGCGCAGCCTTGAGTCATGCGCCGAGCTTTGACAGGTACTCACTCACACATATATGTTCTCAGTCACAGAACGCGTGCACAGCTATTAGTCATGCGCCGAGCTTTGACAGGTACTCACTCACACACATATGTTCTCAGTCACAGAACACGTGCGCAGCCTTGAGTCAGGCGCCGAGCTTTGACAGGTAGTCACTCGCACACAGTTGTTTTCAGTCACAGAACGCGTGCGCAGCCTTGAGTCATGCGCCGAGCTTTGATAGGTACTCACTCACACACATATGTTCTCAGTCACAGGACGCGTGCGCAGCCTTGAGTCATGCGCCGAGCTTTGACAGGTATTCACTCACACACATATGTTCTCAGTCACAGAACGCGTGCGCAGCCTTGAGTCATGCGCCGAGCTTTGATAGGTACTCACTCACACACATATGTTCTCAGTCACAGAACGCGTAGGCAGCCTTGAGTCATGCGCCGAGCTTTGACAGGTATTCACTCACACACATATGTTCTCAGTCACAGAACGCGTGCGCAGTCTTAAGTCATGCACCGAGCTTTAATGGGAACTCACTCTCACACATATGTTCTCAGTCACAGAACACGTGCACAGCCTTGAGTGATGCGCCGAGCTTTGACAGGTACTCACTCATACACATATGTTCTCAGTCACAGAGCGCGTGCACAGTCTTGAGTCATGCGCCGAGCTTTGATGGGAACTCACTCACACACATATGTTCTCAGTCACAGAACGCGTGCGCAGCCTTGAGTCATGCGCCAAGGTTTGACAGGTACTCACTCACACACATATGTTCTCAGTCACAGAACGCGTGCACAGCCTTGAGTCATGCGCCGAGCTTTGACAGGTATTCACTCACACACATATGTTCTCAGTCACAGAACACGTGCACAGTCTTGAGTCATGCGCCGAGCTTTGATGGGAACTCACTCACACACATATGTTCTCAGTCACATAACACGTGCACAGTCTTGAGTCATGCGCCGAGCTTTGACAGGTAATCACTCACACACATATGTTCTCAGTCACAGAACACGTGAACAGTCTTGAGTCATGCGCCGAGCTTTGATGGGAACTCACTCACACACATATGTTCTCAGTCACAGAACACGTTGCACAGTCTTGAGTCATGCGCCGAGCTTTGATGGGAACTCACTCACACACATATGTTCTCAGTCACAGAACACGTGCACAGTCTTGAGTCATGCGCCGAGCTTTGAAAGGTATTCACTCACACACATATGTTCTCAGTCACAGAACACGTGCACAGTCTTGAGTTATGCGCCGAGCTTTGATGGGAACTCACTCACACACATATGTTCTCAGTCACAGAACACGCGCACAGCCTTGAGTCATGCGCCGAGCTTTGACAGGTATTCACTCACACACATATGTTCTCAGTCACAGAACACGTGCACAGTCTTGAGTCATGCAACGAGCTTTGATGGGAACTCACTCACACACATATGTTCTCAGTCACAGAACACGTGCACAGCCTCGAGTCATGCGCCGAGCTTTGACAGGTACTTACTCACACACATATGTTCTCAGTCACAGAACGCGTGCACAGCCTTGAGTCATGCGCCGAGCTTTGACAGGTATTCACTCATACACATATGTTCTCAGTCACAGAACGCGTGCGCAGTCATGAGTCATGCGCTGAGCTTTGACAGGTACTCACTCACACACATATGTTCTCAGTCACAGAACGCGTGCACAGCCTTGAGTCATGCGCCGAGCTTTGACAGGTACTCACTCACACACATATGTTCTCAGTCACAGAACGCGTGCGCAGTCATGAGTCAAGCGCCGAGCTTTGACAGGTACTCACTCACACACATATGTTCTCAGTCACAGAACGCGTGCACAGCCTTGAGTCATGCGCCGAGCTTTGACAGGTATTCACTCACACACATATGTTCTCAGTCACAGAACGCGTGCACAGCCTTGAGTCATGCGCCGAGCTTTGACAGGTATTCACTCCCACACATATGTTCTCAGTCACAGAACGCGTGCGCAGTCTTGAGTCATGCACCGAGCTTTAATGGGAACTCACTCTCACACATATGTTCTCAGTCACAGAACACGTGCACAGCCTTGAGTGATGCGCCGAGCTTTGACAGGTACTCACTCATACACATATGTTCTCAGTCACAGAGCGCGTGCACAGTCTTGAGTCATGCGCCGAGCTTTGATGGGAACTCACTCACACACATATGTTCTCAGTCACAGAACGCGTGCACAGCCATAAGTCATGCGCCAAGCTTTGACATATACTCACTCACACACATATGTTCTCAGTCACAGAACACGTGCGCAGCCTTGAGTCATGCGCCGAGCTTTGACAGGTACTCACTCACATATGTTCTCAGTCACAGAACAAGTGCGCAGCCTTGAGTCATGCGCCGAGCTTTGACAGGTACTGACTCACACACATATGTTCTCAGTCACAGAACGCGTGCACAGCCATGAGTCTTGCGCCGAGCTTTGACAGATACTCACTCACACACATATGTTCTCAGTCACAGAACACGTGCGCAGCCTTGAGTCATGTGCCGAGCTTTGACAGGTACTCACTCACACACATATGTTCTCAGTCACAGAACACGTGCGCAGTCTTGAGTCATGCGCCGAGCTTTGACAGGTATTCACTCACACACATATGTTCTCAGTCACAGAACGCGTGCACAGCCATGAGTCTTGCGCTGAGCTTTGACAGGTACTCACTCACACATATATGTTCTCAGTCACAGAACGCGTGCACAGTCTTGTGTCATGCGCTGAGTTTTGACAGGTACTCACTCACACACATATGTTCTCAGTCACAGAACGCGTGCACAGTCTTGAGTCATGCGCTGAGCTTTGACAGGTACTCACTCACACACATATGTTCTCAGTCACATAACGCGTGCGTAGTCTTGAGTCATGCGCCGAGCTTTGACAGGTATTCACTAACACACACATATGTTCTCACTCACAGAACACATTCACAGCGAGTCATGCGCCGAGCTTTGACAGGTACTCACTCATACACATATTATGTTCTCAGTCAAAGAACACGTGGTAGTCTTGAGTTATGCGCCGAGCTTTGATGGGAACTCACTCATATACATATGTTCTCAGTCACAGAACACGTGCGCAGCCTTGAGACATGCGCCGAGCTATGACAGGTACTCACTCACACAAATATGTTCTCAGTCACAGAACACGTGCGCAGCCTTGAGTCATGCGCCGAGTTTTGACAGGTACTCACTCACACACATATTATGTTCTCAGTCACAGAACGCGTGCACAGCCTTGAGTCATGCGCCGAGCTTTGACAGGAACTCACTCACACACATATGTTCTCAGTCACAGAACGCGTGCACAGGCTTGAGTCATGCGCCGAGCTTTGACAGGTATTCACTCACACACATATGTTCTCAGTCACAGAACGCGTGCACAGCCTTGAGTCATGCGCCGAGCTTTGACAGGAACTCACTCACACACATATGTTCTCAGTCACAGAACGCGTGCGCAGTCTTGTGTCATGCGCCGAGCTTTGACAGGTACTCACTCATACACATATGTTCTCAGTCACAGAGCGCGTGCACAGTCTTGAGTCATGCGCCGAGCTTTGATGGGAACTCACTCACACACATATGTTCTCAGTCACAGAACGCGTGCACAGCCTTGAGTCATGCGCCGAGCTTTGACAGGTACTCACTCACACACATATGTTCTCAGTCAAAGAACGCGTGCGCAGTCATGAGTCATGCGCCGAGCTTTGACAGGTACTCACTCACACACATATGTTCTCAGTCACATAACGCGTGCGTAGTCTTGAGTCATGCGCCGAGCTTTGACAGGTACTCACTCACACACATATGTTCTCAGTCACAGAACGCGTGCGCAGCTTTGAGTCATGCGCTGAGCTTTGACAGGTACTCACTCACACACATATGTTCTCAGTCACAGAACGCGTGCACAGCTATTAGTCATGCGCCGAGCTTTGACAGGTACTCACTCACACACATATGTTCTCAGTCACAGAACACGTGCGCAGCCTTGAGTCAGGCGCCGAGCTTTGACAGGTAGTCACTCACACATATATGTTCTCAGTCACAGAACGCGTGCGCAGCCTTGAGTCATGCGCCGAGCTTTGACAGGTACTCACTCACACATATATGTTCTCAGTCACAGAACGCGTGCACAGCTATTAGTCATGCGCCGAGCTTTGACAGGTACTCACTCACACACATATGTTCTCAGTCACAGAACACGTGCGCAGCCTTGAGTCAGGCGCCGAGCTTTGACAGGTAGTCACTCGCACACAGTTGTTTTCAGTCACAGAACGCGTGCGCAGCCTTGAGTCATGCGCCGAGCTTTGATAGGTACTCACTCACACACATATGTTCTCAGTCACAGGACGCGTGCGCAGCCTTGAGTCATGCGCCGAGCTTTGACAGGTATTCACTCACACACATATGTTCTCAGTCACAGAACGCGTGCGCAGCCTTGAGTCATGCGCCGAGCTTTGATAGGTACTCACTCACACACATATGTTCTCAGTCACAGAACGCGTAGGCAGCCTTGAGTCATGCGCCGAGCTTTGACAGGTATTCACTCACACACATATGTTCTCAGTCACAGAACGCGTGCGCAGTCTTGAGTCATGCACCGAGCTTTAATGGGAACTCACTCTCACACATATGTTCTCAGTCACAGAACACGTGCACAGCCTTGAGTGATGCGCCGAGCTTTGACAGGTACTCACTCATACACATATGTTCTCAGTCACAGAGCGCGTGCACAGTCTTGAGTCATGCGCCGAGCTTTGATGGGAACTCACTCACACACATATGTTCTCAGTCACAGAACGCGTGCGCAGCCTTGAGTCATGCGCCAAGGTTTGACAGGTACTCACTCACACACATATGTTCTCAGTCACAGAACGCGTGCACAGCCTTGAGTCATGCGCCGAGCTTTGACAGGTATTCACTCACACACATATGTTCTCAGTCACAGAACACGTGCACAGTCTTGAGTCATGCGCCGAGCTTTGATGGGAACTCACTCACACACATATGTTCTCAGTCACATAACACGTGCACAGTCTTGAGTCATGCGCCGAGCTTTGACAGGTAATCACTCACACACATATGTTCTCAGTCACAGAACACGTGAACAGTCTTGAGTCATGCGCCGAGCTTTGATGGGAACTCACTCACACACATATGTTCTCAGTCACAGAACACGTTGCACAGTCTTGAGTCATGCGCCGAGCTTTGATGGGAACTCACTCACACACATAGGTTCTCAGTCACAGAACACGTGCACAGTCTTGAGTCATGCGCCGAGCTTTGAAAGGTATTCACTCACACACATATGTTCTCAGTCACAGAACACGTGCACAGTCTTGAGTTATGCGCCGAGCTTTGATGGGAACTCACTCACACACATATGTTCTCAGTCACAGAACACGCGCACAGCCTTGAGTCATGCGCCGAGCTTTGACAGGTATTCACTCACACACATATGTTCTCAGTCACAGAACACGTGCACAGTCTTGAGTCATGCAACGAGCTTTGATGGGAACTCACTCACACACATATGTTCTCAGTCACAGAACACGTGCACAGCCTCGAGTCATGCGCCGAGCTTTGACAGGTACTTACTCACACACATATGTTCTCAGTCACAGAACGCGTGCACAGCCTTGAGTCATGCGCCGAGCTTTGACAGGTATTCACTCATACACATATGTTCTCAGTCACAGAACGCGTGCGCAGTCATGAGTCATGCGCTGAGCTTTGACAGGTACTCACTCACACACATATGTTCTCAGTCACAGAACGCGTGCACAGCCTTGAGTCATGCGCCGAGCTTTGACAGGTACTCACTCACACACATATGTTCTCAGTCACAGAACGCGTGCGCAGTCATGAGTCAAGCGCCGAGCTTTGACAGGTACTCACTCACACACATATGTTCTCAGTCACAGAACGCGTGCACAGCCTTGAGTCATGCGCCGAGCTTTGACAGGTATTCACTCACACACATATGTTCTCAGTCACAGAACGCGTGCACAGCCTTGAGTCATGCGCCGAGCTTTGACAGGTATTCACTCCCACACATATGTTCTCAGTCACAGAACGCGTGCGCAGTCTTGAGTCATGCACCGAGCTTTAATGGGAACTCACTCTCACACATATGTTCTCAGTCACAGAACACGTGCACAGCCTTGAGTGATGCGCCGAGCTTTGACAGGTACTCACTCATACACATATGTTCTCAGTCACAGAGCGCGTGCACAGTCTTGAGTCATGCGCCGAGCTTTGATGGGAACTCACTCACACACATATGTTCTCAGTCACAGAACGCGTGCACAGCCATAAGTCATGCGCCAAGCTTTGACATATACTCACTCACACACATATGTTCTCAGTCACAGAACACGTGCGCAGCCTTGAGTCATGCGCCGAGCTTTGACAGGTACTCACTCACATATGTTCTAAGTCACAGAACAAGTGCGCAGCCTTGAGTCATGCGCCGAGCTTTGACAGGTACTGACTCACACACATATGTTCTCAGTCACAGAACGCGTGCACAGCCATGAGTCTTGCGCCGAGCTTTGACAGATACTCACTCACACACATATGTTCTCAGTCACAGAACACGTGCGCAGCCTTGAGTCATGTGCCGAGCTTTGACAGGTACTCACTCACACACATATGTTCTCAGTCACAGAACACGTGCGCAGTCTTGAGTCATGCGCCGAGCTTTGACAGGTATTCACTCACACACATATGTTCTCAGTCACAGAACGCGTGCACAGCCATGAGTCTTGCGCTGAGCTTTGACAGGTACTCACTCACACATATATGTTCTCAGTCACAGAACGCGTGCACAGTCTTGTGTCATGCGCTGAGTTTTGACAGGTACTCACTCACACACATATGTTCTCAGTCACAGAACGCGTGCACAGTCTTGAGTCATGCGCTGAGCTTTGACAGGTACTCACTCACACACATATGTTCTCAGTCACATAACGCGTGCGTAGTCTTGAGTCATGCGCCGAGCTTTGACAGGTATTCACTAACACACACATATGTTCTCACTCACAGAACACATTCACAGCGAGTCATGCGCCGAGCTTTGACAGGTACTCACTCATACACATATTATGTTCTCAGTCAAAGAACACGTGGTAGTCTTGAGTTATGCGCCGAGCTTTGATGGGAACTCACTCATATACATATGTTCTCAGTCACAGAACACGTGCGCAGCCTTGAGACATGCGCCGAGCTATGACAGGTACTCACTCACACAAATATGTTCTCAGTCACAGAACACGTGCGCAGCCTTGAGTCATGCGCCGAGTTTTGACAGGTACTCACTCACACACATATTATGTTCTCAGTCACAGAACGCGTGCACAGCCTTGAGTCATGCGCCGAGCTTTGACAGGAACTCACTCACACACATATGTTCTCAGTCACAGAACGCGTGCACAGGCTTGAGTCATGCGCCGAGCTTTGACAGGTATTCACTCACACACATATGTTCTCAGTCACAGAACGCGTGCACAGCCTTGAGTCATGCGCCGAGCTTTGACAGGAACTCACTCACACACATATGTTCTCAGTCACAGAACGCGTGCGCAGTCTTGTGTCATGCGCCGAGCTTTGACAGGTACTCACTCATACACATATGTTCTCAGTCACAGAGCGCGTGCACAGTCTTGAGTCATGCGCCGAGCTTTGATGGGAACTCACTCACACACATATGTTCTCAGTCACAGAACGCGTGCACAGCCTTGAGTCATGCGCCGAGCTTTGACAGGTACTCACTCACACACATATGTTCTCAGTCAAAGAACGCGTGCGCAGTCATGAGTCATGCGCCGAGCTTTGACAGGTACTCACTCACACACATATGTTCTCAGTCACATAACGCGTGCGTAGTCTTGAGTCATGCGCCGAGCTTTGACAGGTACTCACTCACACACATATGTTCTCAGTCACAGAACGCGTGCGCAGCTTTGAGTCATGCGCTGAGCTTTGACAGGTACTCACTCACACACATATGTTCTCAGTCACAGAACACGTGCACAGTTTTTATTCATGCGCCGAGCTTTGACAGGTACTCACTCACACACATATGTTCTCAGTCACAGAACACGTGCACAGTCTTGAGTCATGCGCCGAGCTTTGATGGGAACTCACTCACACACATATGTTCTCAGTCACAGAACACGTGCACAGTCTTGAGTCATGCGCCGAGCTTTGATGGGAACTCACTCACACACATAGGTTCTCAGTCACAGAACACGTGCACAGTCTTGAGTCATGCGCCGAGCTATGACAGGTATTCACTCACACACATACGTTCTCAGTCACAGAACACGTGCACAGTCTTGAGTTATGCGCCGAGCTTTGATGGAAACTCACTCACACACATATGTTCTCAGTCACAGAACACGCGCACAGCCTTGAGTCATGCGCCGAGCTTTGACAGGTATTCACTCACACACATATGTTCTCAGTCACAGAACACGTGCACAGTCTTGAGTCATGCGCCGAGCTTTGATGGGAACTCACTCACACACATATGTTCTCAGTCACAGAACACGTGCACAGCCTTGAGTCATGCGCCGAGCTTTGACAGGTACTCACTCACACACATATGTTCTCAGTCACAGAACGCGTGCACAGCCTTGAGTCATGCGCCGAGCTTTGACAGGTATTCACTCATACACATATGTTCTCAGTCACAGAACGCGTACGCAGCCTTGAGTCATGCGCCGAGCTTTGATAGGTACTCACTCACAAACATATGTTCTCAGTCACAGAACGCGTGCACAGCCTTGAGTCATGCGCCGAGCTTTGATATGTATTCACTCACACACATATGTTCTCAGTCACAGAACGCGTGCACAGCCTTGAGTAATGCGCCGAGCTTTGATAGGTACTCACTCATACACATATGTTCTCAGTCACAGAACGCGTGCGCAGCCGTGAGTCATGTGCCGAGCTTTGACAGGTACTCACTCACACACATATGTTCTCAGTCACAGAACGCGTGCGCAGCCGTGAGTCATGCGCCGAGCTTTGACAGATACTCACTCACACACATATGTTCTCATTCACAGAACGCGTGTGCAGTCTTTAGTCATGCGCCGAGCTTTGACAGGTATTCACTCACACACATATGTTCTCAGTCACAGAACGCGTGCACAGCCTTGAGTCATGCGCCGAGCTTTGATAGGTACTCACTCACACACATATGTTCTCAGTCACAGAACGCGTGCACAGCCTTGAGTCATGCGCCGAGCTTTGACAGGTATTCACTTACACACATATGTTCTCAGTCACAGAACGCGTGCACAGCCTTGAGTCATGCGCCGAGCTTTGATAGGTACTCACTCACACACATATGTTCTCAGTCACAGAACGCGTGCGCAGCCTTGAGTCATGCGCCGAGCTTTGACAGGTATTCACTGACACACATATGTTCTCAGTCACAGAACGCGTGCACAGCCTTGAGTCATGCGCCGAGCTTTGACAGGTACTCACTCACACACATATGTTCTCAGTCACAGAACACGTGCACAGCCTTGAGTCATGCGCCCAGCTTTGACAGGTAATCACTCACACACATATGTTCTCAGTCACAGAACTCGTGCACAGCCTTGAGTCATGCGCCGAGCTTTAACAGGTACTCACTCACATACATATGTTCTCAGTCACAGAACGCGTGCGCAGTCATGAGTCATGCGCCGAGCTTTGACAGGTATTCACTCACACACATATGTTCTCAGTCACAGAACGCGTGCGCAGCCTTGAGTCATGCGCCGAGCTTTGACAGGTATTCACTGACACACATATGTTCTCAGTCACAGAACGCGTGCACAGCCTTGAGTCATGCGCCGAGCTTTGACAGGTATTCACTCCCACACATATGTTCTCAGTCACAGAACGCGTGCGCAGTCTTGAGTCATGCACCGAGCTTTAATGGGAACTCACTCTCACACATATGTTCTCAGTCACAGAACACGTGCACAGCCTTGAGTGATGCGCCGAGCTTTGACAGGTACTCACTCATACACATATGTTCTCAGTCACAGAGCGCGTGCACAGTCTTGAGTCATGCGCCGAGCTTTGATGGGAACTCACTCACACACATATGTTCTCAGTCACAGAACGCGTGCACAGCCATAAGTCATGCGCCAAGCTTTGACATATACTCACTCACACACATATGTTCTCAGTCACAGAACACGTGCGCAGCCTTGAGTCATGCGCCGAGCTTTGACAGGTACTCACTCACATATGTTCTCAGTCACAGAACAAGTGCGCAGCCTTGAGTCATGCGCCGAGCTTTGACAGGTACTGACTCACACACATATGTTCTCAGTCACAGAACGCGTGCACAGCCATGAGTCTTGCGCCGAGCTTTGACAGATACTCACTCACACACATATGTTCTCAGTCACAGAACACGTGCGCAGCCTTGAGTCATGTGCCGAGCTTTGACAGGTACTCACTCACACACATATGTTCTCAGTCACAGAACACGTGCGCAGTCTTGAGTCATGCGCCGAGCTTTGACAGGTATTCACTCACACACATATGTTCTCAGTCACAGAACGCGTGCACAGCCATGAGTCTTGCGCTGAGCTTTGACAGGTACTCACTCACACATATATGTTCTCAGTCACAGAACGCGTGCACAGTCTTGTGTCATGCGCTGAGCTTTGACAGGTACTCACTCACACACATATGTTCTCAGTCACAGAACGCGTGCACAGTCTTGAGTCATGCGCTGAGCTTTGACAGGTACTCACTCACACACATATGTTCTCAGTCACATAACGCGTGCGTAGTCTTGAGTCATGCGCCGAGCTTTGACAGGTATTCACTAACACACACATATGTTCTCAGTCACAGAACACGTTCACAGCGAGTCATGCGCCGAGCTTTGACAGGTACTCACTCATACACATATTATGTTCTCAGTCAAAGAACACGTGGTAGTCTTGAGTTATGCGCCGAGCTTTGATGGGAACTCACTCATATACATATGTTCTCAGTCACAGAACACGTGCGCAGCCTTGAGACATGCGCCGAGCTATGACAGGTACTCACTCACACAAATATGTTCTCAGTCACAGAACACGTGCGCAGCCTTGAGTCATGCGCCGAGTTTTGACAGGTACTCACTCACACACATATTATGTTCTCAGTCACAGAACGCGTGCACAGCCTTGAGTCATGCGCCGAGCTTTGACAGGAACTCACTCACACACATATGTTCTCAGTCACAGAACGCGTGCACAGGCTTGAGTCATGCGCCGAGCTTTGACAGGTATTCACTCACACACATATGTTCTCAGTCACAGAACGCGTGCACAGCCTTGAGTCATGCGCCGAGCTTTGACAGGAACTCACTCACACACATATGTTCTCAGTCACAGAACGCGTGCGCAGTCTTGTGTCATGCGCCGAGCTTTGACAGGTACTCACTCACACACATATGTTCTCAGTCACAGAACGCGTGCACAGCCTTGAGTAATGCGCCGAGCTTTGATAGGTACTCACTCATACACATATGTTCTCAGTCACAGAACGCGTGCGCAGCCGTGAGTCATGTGCCGAGCTTTGACAGGTACTCACTCACACACATATGTTCTCAGTCACAGAACGCGTGCGCAGCCGTGAGTCATGCGCCGAGCTTTGACAGATACTCACTCACACACATATGTTCTCATTCACAGAACGCGTGTGCAGTCTTTAGTCATGCGCCGAGCTTTGACAGGTATTCACTCACACACATATGTTCTCAGTCACAGAACGCGTGCACAGCCTTGAGTCATGCGCCGAGCTTTGATAGGTACTCACTCACACACATATGTTCTCAGTCACAGAACGCGTGCACAGCCTTGAGTCATGCGCCGAGCTTTGACAGGTATTCACTTACACACATATGTTCTCAGTCACAGAACGCGTGCACAGCCTTGAGTCATGCGCCGAGCTTTGATAGGTACTCACTCACACACATATGTTCTCAGTCACAGAACGCGTGCGCAGCCTTGAGTCATGCGCCGAGCTTTGACAGGTATTCACTCACACACATATGTTCTCAGTCACAGAACGCGTGCACAGCCTTGAGTCATGCGCCGAGCTTTGACAGGTACTCACTCACACACATATGTTCTCAGTCACAGAACACGTGCACAGCCTTGAGTCATGCGCCCAGCTTTGACAGGTAATCACTCACACACATATGTTCTCAGTCACAGAACTCGTGCACAGCCTTGAGTCATGCGCCGAGCTTTAACAGGTACTCACTCACATACATATGTTCTCAGTCACAGAACGCGTGCGCAGTCATGAGTCATGCGCCGAGCTTTGACAGGTATTCACTCACACACATATGTTCTCAGTCACAGAACGCGTGCGCAGCCTTGAGTCATGCGCCGAGCTTTGACAGGTATTCACTGACACACATATGTTCTCAGTCACAGAACGCGTGCACAGCCTTGAGTCATGCGCCGAGCTTTGACAGGTATTCACTCCCACACATATGTTCTCAGTCACAGAACGCGTGCGCAGTCTTGAGTCATGCACCGAGCTTTAATGGGAACTCACTCTCACACATATGTTCTCAGTCACAGAACACGTGCACAGCCTTGAGTGATGCGCCGAGCTTTGACAGGTACTCACTCATACACATATGTTCTCAGTCACAGAGCGCGTGCACAGTCTTGAGTCATGCGCCGAGCTTTGATGGGAACTCACTCACACACATATGTTCTCAGTCACAGAACGCGTGCACAGCCATAAGTCATGCGCCAAGCTTTGACATATACTCACTCACACACATATGTTCTCAGTCACAGAACACGTGCGCAGCCTTGAGTCATGCGCCGAGCTTTGACAGGTACTCACTCACATATGTTCTCAGTCACAGAACAAGTGCGCAGCCTTGAGTCATGCGCCGAGCTTTGACAGGTACTGACTCACACACATATGTTCTCAGTCACAGAACGCGTGCACAGCCATGAGTCTTGCGCCGAGCTTTGACAGATACTCACTCACACACATATGTTCTCAGTCACAGAACACGTGCGCAGCCTTGAGTCATGTGCCGAGCTTTGACAGGTACTCACTCACACACATATGTTCTCAGTCACAGAACACGTGCGCAGTCTTGAGTCATGCGCCGAGCTTTGACAGGTATTCACTCACACACATATGTTCTCAGTCCCAGAACACGTGCACAGCCTTGAGTCATGTGCCGAGCTTTGACAGGTATTCACTCACACACATATGTTCTCAGTCACAGAACGCGTGCACAGCCTTGAGTCATGCGCCGAGCTTTGACAGGAACTCACTCACACACATATGTTCTCAGTCACAGAACACGTGCACAGCCTTGAGTCATGCGCCGAGCTTTGACAGGTATTCACTCACACACATATGTTCTCAGTCACAGAACGCGTGCACAGCCTTGAGTCATGCGCCGAGCTTTGACAGGAACTCACTCGCACACATATGTTCTCAGTCACAGAACGCGTGCACAGTCTTGAGTCATGCGCCGAGCTTTGATAGGTACTCACTCACACACATATGTTCTCAGTCACAGAACGCGTGCACAGTCTTGAGTCATGCGCCGAGCTTTGATAGGTACTCACTCACACACATATGTTCTCAGTCACAGAACGCGTGCACAGCCTTGAGTCATGCGCCGAGCTTTGATAGGTACTCACTCACAAACATATGTTCTCAGTCACAGAACGCGTGCGCAGCCGTGAGTCATGCGCCGAGCTTTGATAGGTACTCACTCACACACATATGTTCTCAGACACAGAACGCGTGCGCAGTCTTGAGTCATGCGCCGAGCTTTGAAAGGTTCTCACTCACACACATATGTTCTCAGTCACAGAACGCGTGCGCAGCCTTGAGTCATGCGCCGAGCTTTGATAGGTACTCACTCACACACATATGTTCTCAGTCACAGAACGCGTGCACAGCCTTGAGTCATGCGCCGAGCTTTGATAGGTACTCACTCACACACATATGTTCTCAGTCACAGAACGCGTGCGCAGCCGTGAGTCATGCGCCGAGCTTTGATAGGTACTCACTCACACACATATGTTCTCAGACACAGAACGCGTGCGCAGTCTTGAGTCATGCGCCGAGCTTTGAAAGGTACTCACTCACACACATATGTTCTCAGTCACAGAACGCGTGCGCAGCCTTGAGTCATGCGCCGAGCTTTGAAAGGTACTCACTCACACACATATGTTCTCAGACACAGAACGCGTGCGCAGTCTTGAGTCATGCGCCGAGCTTTGAAAGGTACTCACTCACACACATATGTTCTCAGACACAGAACGCGTGCGCAGTCTTGAGTCATGCGCCGAGCTTTGAAAGGTACTCACTCACACACATATGTTCTCAGACACAGAACGCGTGCGTAGTCTTGAGTCATGCGCCGAGCTTTGATGGGAACTCACTCACACACATATGTTCTCAGTCACAGAACGCGTGCGCAGTCTTGAGTCATGCGCCGAGCTTTGAAAGGTACTCACTCACACACATATGTTCTCAGTCACAGAACGCGTGCGCAGCCTTGAGTCATGCGCCGAGCTTTGATAGGTACTCACTCACACACATATGTTCTCAGTCACAGAACACGTGCGCAGCCTTGAGTCATGCGCCGAGCTTTGACAGGTAGTCACTCACACACATATGTTCTCAGTCACAGAACACGTGCGCAGTCTTCTGTCATGCGCCGAGCTTTGACAGGTAGTCACTCACACACATATGTTCTCAGTCACAGAACGCGTGCGCAGCCTTGAGTCATGCGCCGAGCTTTGATAGGTACTCACTCACACACATATGTTCTCAGTCACAGAACACGTGCACAGTCTTGAGTCATGCGCCGAGCTTTGATATGTACTCACTCACACACATATGTTCTCAGTCACAGAACGCGTGCACAGTCTTGAGTCATGCGCCGAGCTTTGACAGGTTCTCACTCACACACGTATGTTCTCAGTCACAGAACGCGTGCACAGCCTTGAGTCATGCGCCGAGCTTTGACAGGTACTCACTCACACACGTATGTTCTCAGTCACAGAACGCGTGCACAGTCTTGAGTCATGCGCCGAGCTTTGACAGGTACTCACTCACACACGTATGTTCTCAGTCACAGAACGCGTGCGCAGCCTTGAGTCATGCGCCGAGCTTTGATAGGTACTTACTCACACACATATGTTCTCAGTCACAGAACGCGTGCGCAGCCTTGAGTCATGCGCCGAGCTTTGACAGGTACTCACTCACACACATATGTTCTCAGTCACAGAACGCGTGCGCAGCCTTGAGTCATGCGCCGAGCTTTGACAGGTAGTCACTCACACACATATGTTCTCAGTCACAGAACACGTGCGCAGTCTTGAGTCATGCGCCGAGCTTTGACAGGTAGTCACTCACCCACATATGTTCTCAGTCACAGAACGCGTGCACAGTCTTGAGTCATGCGCCGAGCTTTGACAGGTACTAACTCACACACATATGTTCTCAGTCACAGAACGCGTGCACAGTCTTGAGTCATGCGCCGAGCTTTGATAGGTACTCACTCACACACATATGTTCTCAGTCACAGAACGCGTGCGCAGCCTTGAGTCATGCGCCGAGCTTTGATAGGTACTCACTCACACACATATGTTCTCAGTCACAGAACACGTGCACAGTCTTGAGTTATGCGCCGAGCTTTGATGGGAACTCACTCACACACATATGTTCTCAGTCACAGAACACGCGCACAGCCTTGAGTCATGCGCCGAGCTTTGACAGGTATTCACTCACACACATATGTTCTCAGTCACAGAACACGTGCACAGTCTTGAGTCATGCAACGAGCTTTGATGGGAACTCACTCACACACATATGTTCTCAGTCACAGAACACGTGCACAGCCTCGAGTCATGCGCCGAGCTTTGACAGGTACTTACTCACACACATATGTTCTCAGTCACAGAACGCGTGCACAGCCTTGAGTCATGCGCCGAGCTTTGACAGGTATTCACTCATACACATATGTTCTCAGTCACAGAACGCGTGCGCAGTCATGAGTCATGCGCTGAGCTTTGACAGGTACTCACTCACACACATATGTTCTCAGTCACAGAACGCGTGCACAGCCTTGAGTCATGCGCCGAGCTTTGACAGGTACTCACTCACACACATATGTTCTCAGTCACAGAACGCGTGCGCAGTCATGAGTCAAGCGCCGAGCTTTGACAGGTACTCACTCACACACATATGTTCTCAGTCACAGAACGCGTGCACAGCCTTGAGTCATGCGCCGAGCTTTGACAGGTATTCACTCACACACATATGTTCTCAGTCACAGAACGCGTGCACAGCCTTGAGTCATGCGCCGAGCTTTGACAGGTATTCACTCCCACACATATGTTCTCAGTCACAGAACGCGTGCGCAGTCTTGAGTCATGCACCGAGCTTTAATGGGAACTCACTCTCACACATATGTTCTCAGTCACAGAACACGTGCACAGCCTTGAGTGATGCGCCGAGCTTTGACAGGTACTCACTCATACACATATGTTCTCAGTCACAGAGCGCGTGCACAGTCTTGAGTCATGCGCCGAGCTTTGATGGGAACTCACTCACACACATATGTTCTCAGTCACAGAACGCGTGCACAGCCATAAGTCATGCGCCAAGCTTTGACATATACTCACTCACACACATATGTTCTCAGTCACAGAACACGTGCGCAGCCTTGAGTCATGCGCCGAGCTTTGACAGGTACTCACTCACATATGTTCTAAGTCACAGAACAAGTGCGCAGCCTTGAGTCATGCGCCGAGCTTTGACAGGTACTGACTCACACACATATGTTCTCAGTCACAGAACGCGTGCACAGCCATGAGTCTTGCGCCGAGCTTTGACAGATACTCACTCACACACATATGTTCTCAGTCACAGAACACGTGCGCAGCCTTGAGTCATGTGCCGAGCTTTGACAGGTACTCACTCACACACATATGTTCTCAGTCACAGAACACGTGCGCAGTCTTGAGTCATGCGCCGAGCTTTGACAGGTATTCACTCACACACATATGTTCTCAGTCACAGAACGCGTGCACAGCCATGAGTCTTGCGCTGAGCTTTGACAGGTACTCACTCACACATATATGTTCTCAGTCACAGAACGCGTGCACAGTCTTGTGTCATGCGCTGAGTTTTGACAGGTACTCACTCACACACATATGTTCTCAGTCACAGAACGCGTGCACAGTCTTGAGTCATGCGCTGAGCTTTGACAGGTACTCACTCACACACATATGTTCTCAGTCACATAACGCGTGCGTAGTCTTGAGTCATGCGCCGAGCTTTGACAGGTATTCACTAACACACACATATGTTCTCACTCACAGAACACATTCACAGCGAGTCATGCGCCGAGCTTTGACAGGTACTCACTCATACACATATTATGTTCTCAGTCAAAGAACACGTGGTAGTCTTGAGTTATGCGCCGAGCTTTGATGGGAACTCACTCATATACATATGTTCTCAGTCACAGAACACGTGCGCAGCCTTGAGACATGCGCCGAGCTATGACAGGTACTCACTCACACAAATATGTTCTCAGTCACAGAACACGTGCGCAGCCTTGAGTCATGCGCCGAGTTTTGACAGGTACTCACTCACACACATATTATGTTCTCAGTCACAGAACGCGTGCACAGCCTTGAGTCATGCGCCGAGCTTTGACAGGAACTCACTCACACACATATGTTCTCAGTCACAGAACGCGTGCACAGGCTTGAGTCATGCGCCGAGCTTTGACAGGTATTCACTCACACACATATGTTCTCAGTCACAGAACGCGTGCACAGCCTTGAGTCATGCGCCGAGCTTTGACAGGAACTCACTCACACACATATGTTCTCAGTCACAGAACGCGTGCGCAGTCTTGTGTCATGCGCCGAGCTTTGACAGGTACTCACTCATACACATATGTTCTCAGTCACAGAGCGCGTGCACAGTCTTGAGTCATGCGCCGAGCTTTGATGGGAACTCACTCACACACATATGTTCTCAGTCACAGAACGCGTGCACAGCCTTGAGTCATGCGCCGAGCTTTGACAGGTACTCACTCACACACATATGTTCTCAGTCAAAGAACGCGTGCGCAGTCATGAGTCATGCGCCGAGCTTTGACAGGTACTCACTCACACACATATGTTCTCAGTCACATAACGCGTGCGTAGTCTTGAGTCATGCGCCGAGCTTTGACAGGTACTCACTCACACACATATGTTCTCAGTCACAGAACGCGTGCGCAGCTTTGAGTCATGCGCTGAGCTTTGACAGGTACTCACTCACACACATATGTTCTCAGTCACAGAACACGTGCACAGTTTTTATTCATGCGCCGAGCTTTGACAGGTACTCACTCACACACATATGTTCTCAGTCACAGAACACGTGCACAGTCTTGAGTCATGCGCCGAGCTTTGATGGGAACTCACTCACACACATATGTTCTCAGTCACAGAACACGTGCACAGTCTTGAGTCATGCGCCGAGCTTTGATGGGAACTCACTCACACACATAGGTTCTCAGTCACAGAACACGTGCACAGTCTTGAGTCATGCGCCGAGCTATGACAGGTATTCACTCACACACATACGTTCTCAGTCACAGAACACGTGCACAGTCTTGAGTTATGCGCCGAGCTTTGATGGAAACTCACTCACACACATATGTTCTCAGTCACAGAACACGCGCACAGCCTTGAGTCATGCGCCGAGCTTTGACAGGTATTCACTCACACACATATGTTCTCAGTCACAGAACACGTGCACAGTCTTGAGTCATGCGCCGAGCTTTGATGGGAACTCACTCACACACATATGTTCTCAGTCACAGAACACGTGCACAGCCTTGAGTCATGCGCCGAGCTTTGACAGGTACTCACTCACACACATATGTTCTCAGTCACAGAACGCGTGCACAGCCTTGAGTCATGCGCCGAGCTTTGACAGGTATTCACTCATACACATATGTTCTCAGTCACAGAACGCGTACGCAGCCTTGAGTCATGCGCCGAGCTTTGATAGGTACTCACTCACAAACATATGTTCTCAGTCACAGAACGCGTGCACAGCCTTGAGTCATGCGCCGAGCTTTGATATGTATTCACTCACACACATATGTTCTCAGTCACAGAACGCGTGCACAGCCTTGAGTAATGCGCCGAGCTTTGATAGGTACTCACTCATACACATATGTTCTCAGTCACAGAACGCGTGCGCAGCCGTGAGTCATGTGCCGAGCTTTGACAGGTACTCACTCACACACATATGTTCTCAGTCACAGAACGCGTGCGCAGCCGTGAGTCATGCGCCGAGCTTTGACAGATACTCACTCACACACATATGTTCTCATTCACAGAACGCGTGTGCAGTCTTTAGTCATGCGCCGAGCTTTGACAGGTATTCACTCACACACATATGTTCTCAGTCACAGAACGCGTGCACAGCCTTGAGTCATGCGCCGAGCTTTGATAGGTACTCACTCACACACATATGTTCTCAGTCACAGAACGCGTGCACAGCCTTGAGTCATGCGCCGAGCTTTGACAGGTATTCACTTACACACATATGTTCTCAGTCACAGAACGCGTGCACAGCCTTGAGTCATGCGCCGAGCTTTGATAGGTACTCACTCACACACATATGTTCTCAGTCACAGAACGCGTGCGCAGCCTTGAGTCATGCGCCGAGCTTTGACAGGTATTCACTGACACACATATGTTCTCAGTCACAGAACGCGTGCACAGCCTTGAGTCATGCGCCGAGCTTTGACAGGTACTCACTCACACACATATGTTCTCAGTCACAGAACACGTGCACAGCCTTGAGTCATGCGCCCAGCTTTGACAGGTAATCACTCACACACATATGTTCTCAGTCACAGAACTCGTGCACAGCCTTGAGTCATGCGCCGAGCTTTAACAGGTACTCACTCACATACATATGTTCTCAGTCACAGAACGCGTGCGCAGTCATGAGTCATGCGCCGAGCTTTGACAGGTATTCACTCACACACATATGTTCTCAGTCACAGAACGCGTGCGCAGCCTTGAGTCATGCGCCGAGCTTTGACAGGTATTCACTGACACACATATGTTCTCAGTCACAGAACGCGTGCACAGCCTTGAGTCATGCGCCGAGCTTTGACAGGTATTCACTCCCACACATATGTTCTCAGTCACAGAACGCGTGCGCAGTCTTGAGTCATGCACCGAGCTTTAATGGGAACTCACTCTCACACATATGTTCTCAGTCACAGAACACGTGCACAGCCTTGAGTGATGCGCCGAGCTTTGACAGGTACTCACTCATACACATATGTTCTCAGTCACAGAGCGCGTGCACAGTCTTGAGTCATGCGCCGAGCTTTGATGGGAACTCACTCACACACATATGTTCTCAGTCACAGAACGCGTGCACAGCCATAAGTCATGCGCCAAGCTTTGACATATACTCACTCACACACATATGTTCTCAGTCACAGAACACGTGCGCAGCCTTGAGTCATGCGCCGAGCTTTGACAGGTACTCACTCACATATGTTCTCAGTCACAGAACAAGTGCGCAGCCTTGAGTCATGCGCCGAGCTTTGACAGGTACTGACTCACACACATATGTTCTCAGTCACAGAACGCGTGCACAGCCATGAGTCTTGCGCCGAGCTTTGACAGATACTCACTCACACACATATGTTCTCAGTCACAGAACACGTGCGCAGCCTTGAGTCATGTGCCGAGCTTTGACAGGTACTCACTCACACACATATGTTCTCAGTCACAGAACACGTGCGCAGTCTTGAGTCATGCGCCGAGCTTTGACAGGTATTCACTCACACACATATGTTCTCAGTCACAGAACGCGTGCACAGCCATGAGTCTTGCGCTGAGCTTTGACAGGTACTCACTCACACATATATGTTCTCAGTCACAGAACGCGTGCACAGTCTTGTGTCATGCGCTGAGCTTTGACAGGTACTCACTCACACACATATGTTCTCAGTCACAGAACGCGTGCACAGTCTTGAGTCATGCGCTGAGCTTTGACAGGTACTCACTCACACACATATGTTCTCAGTCACATAACGCGTGCGTAGTCTTGAGTCATGCGCCGAGCTTTGACAGGTATTCACTAACACACACATATGTTCTCAGTCACAGAACACGTTCACAGCGAGTCATGCGCCGAGCTTTGACAGGTACTCACTCATACACATATTATGTTCTCAGTCAAAGAACACGTGGTAGTCTTGAGTTATGCGCCGAGCTTTGATGGGAACTCACTCATATACATATGTTCTCAGTCACAGAACACGTGCGCAGCCTTGAGACATGCGCCGAGCTATGACAGGTACTCACTCACACAAATATGTTCTCAGTCACAGAACACGTGCGCAGCCTTGAGTCATGCGCCGAGTTTTGACAGGTACTCACTCACACACATATTATGTTCTCAGTCACAGAACGCGTGCACAGCCTTGAGTCATGCGCCGAGCTTTGACAGGAACTCACTCACACACATATGTTCTCAGTCACAGAACGCGTGCACAGGCTTGAGTCATGCGCCGAGCTTTGACAGGTATTCACTCACACACATATGTTCTCAGTCACAGAACGCGTGCACAGCCTTGAGTCATGCGCCGAGCTTTGACAGGAACTCACTCACACACATATGTTCTCAGTCACAGAACGCGTGCGCAGTCTTGTGTCATGCGCCGAGCTTTGACAGGTACTCACTCACACACATATGTTCTCAGTCACAGAACGCGTGCACAGCCTTGAGTAATGCGCCGAGCTTTGATAGGTACTCACTCATACACATATGTTCTCAGTCACAGAACGCGTGCGCAGCCGTGAGTCATGTGCCGAGCTTTGACAGGTACTCACTCACACACATATGTTCTCAGTCACAGAACGCGTGCGCAGCCGTGAGTCATGCGCCGAGCTTTGACAGATACTCACTCACACACATATGTTCTCATTCACAGAACGCGTGTGCAGTCTTTAGTCATGCGCCGAGCTTTGACAGGTATTCACTCACACACATATGTTCTCAGTCACAGAACGCGTGCACAGCCTTGAGTCATGCGCCGAGCTTTGATAGGTACTCACTCACACACATATGTTCTCAGTCACAGAACGCGTGCACAGCCTTGAGTCATGCGCCGAGCTTTGACAGGTATTCACTTACACACATATGTTCTCAGTCACAGAACGCGTGCACAGCCTTGAGTCATGCGCCGAGCTTTGATAGGTACTCACTCACACACATATGTTCTCAGTCACAGAACGCGTGCGCAGCCTTGAGTCATGCGCCGAGCTTTGACAGGTATTCACTCACACACATATGTTCTCAGTCACAGAACGCGTGCACAGCCTTGAGTCATGCGCCGAGCTTTGACAGGTACTCACTCACACACATATGTTCTCAGTCACAGAACACGTGCACAGCCTTGAGTCATGCGCCCAGCTTTGACAGGTAATCACTCACACACATATGTTCTCAGTCACAGAACTCGTGCACAGCCTTGAGTCATGCGCCGAGCTTTAACAGGTACTCACTCACATACATATGTTCTCAGTCACAGAACGCGTGCGCAGTCATGAGTCATGCGCCGAGCTTTGACAGGTATTCACTCACACACATATGTTCTCAGTCACAGAACGCGTGCGCAGCCTTGAGTCATGCGCCGAGCTTTGACAGGTATTCACTGACACACATATGTTCTCAGTCACAGAACGCGTGCACAGCCTTGAGTCATGCGCCGAGCTTTGACAGGTATTCACTCCCACACATATGTTCTCAGTCACAGAACGCGTGCGCAGTCTTGAGTCATGCACCGAGCTTTAATGGGAACTCACTCTCACACATATGTTCTCAGTCACAGAACACGTGCACAGCCTTGAGTGATGCGCCGAGCTTTGACAGGTACTCACTCATACACATATGTTCTCAGTCACAGAGCGCGTGCACAGTCTTGAGTCATGCGCCGAGCTTTGATGGGAACTCACTCACACACATATGTTCTCAGTCACAGAACGCGTGCACAGCCATAAGTCATGCGCCAAGCTTTGACATATACTCACTCACACACATATGTTCTCAGTCACAGAACACGTGCGCAGCCTTGAGTCATGCGCCGAGCTTTGACAGGTACTCACTCACATATGTTCTCAGTCACAGAACAAGTGCGCAGCCTTGAGTCATGCGCCGAGCTTTGACAGGTACTGACTCACACACATATGTTCTCAGTCACAGAACGCGTGCACAGCCATGAGTCTTGCGCCGAGCTTTGACAGATACTCACTCACACACATATGTTCTCAGTCACAGAACACGTGCGCAGCCTTGAGTCATGTGCCGAGCTTTGACAGGTACTCACTCACACACATATGTTCTCAGTCACAGAACACGTGCGCAGTCTTGAGTCATGCGCCGAGCTTTGACAGGTATTCACTCACACACATATGTTCTCAGTCCCAGAACACGTGCACAGCCTTGAGTCATGTGCCGAGCTTTGACAGGTATTCACTCACACACATATGTTCTCAGTCACAGAACGCGTGCACAGCCTTGAGTCATGCGCCGAGCTTTGACAGGAACTCACTCACACACATATGTTCTCAGTCACAGAACACGTGCACAGCCTTGAGTCATGCGCCGAGCTTTGACAGGTATTCACTCACACACATATGTTCTCAGTCACAGAACGCGTGCACAGCCTTGAGTCATGCGCCGAGCTTTGACAGGAACTCACTCGCACACATATGTTCTCAGTCACAGAACGCGTGCACAGTCTTGAGTCATGCGCCGAGCTTTGATAGGTACTCACTCACACACATATGTTCTCAGTCACAGAACGCGTGCACAGTCTTGAGTCATGCGCCGAGCTTTGATAGGTACTCACTCACACACATATGTTCTCAGTCACAGAACGCGTGCACAGCCTTGAGTCATGCGCCGAGCTTTGATAGGTACTCACTCACAAACATATGTTCTCAGTCACAGAACGCGTGCGCAGCCGTGAGTCATGCGCCGAGCTTTGATAGGTACTCACTCACACACATATGTTCTCAGACACAGAACGCGTGCGCAGTCTTGAGTCATGCGCCGAGCTTTGAAAGGTTCTCACTCACACACATATGTTCTCAGTCACAGAACGCGTGCGCAGCCTTGAGTCATGCGCCGAGCTTTGATAGGTACTCACTCACACACATATGTTCTCAGTCACAGAACGCGTGCACAGCCTTGAGTCATGCGCCGAGCTTTGATAGGTACTCACTCACACACATATGTTCTCAGTCACAGAACGCGTGCGCAGCCGTGAGTCATGCGCCGAGCTTTGATAGGTACTCACTCACACACATATGTTCTCAGACACAGAACGCGTGCGCAGTCTTGAGTCATGCGCCGAGCTTTGAAAGGTACTCACTCACACACATATGTTCTCAGTCACAGAACGCGTGCGCAGCCTTGAGTCATGCGCCGAGCTTTGAAAGGTACTCACTCACACACATATGTTCTCAGACACAGAACGCGTGCGCAGTCTTGAGTCATGCGCCGAGCTTTGAAAGGTACTCACTCACACACATATGTTCTCAGACACAGAACGCGTGCGCAGTCTTGAGTCATGCGCCGAGCTTTGAAAGGTACTCACTCACACACATATGTTCTCAGACACAGAACGCGTGCGTAGTCTTGAGTCATGCGCCGAGCTTTGATGGGAACTCACTCACACACATATGTTCTCAGTCACAGAACGCGTGCGCAGTCTTGAGTCATGCGCCGAGCTTTGAAAGGTACTCACTCACACACATATGTTCTCAGTCACAGAACGCGTGCGCAGCCTTGAGTCATGCGCCGAGCTTTGATAGGTACTCACTCACACACATATGTTCTCAGTCACAGAACACGTGCGCAGCCTTGAGTCATGCGCCGAGCTTTGACAGGTAGTCACTCACACACATATGTTCTCAGTCACAGAACACGTGCGCAGTCTTCTGTCATGCGCCGAGCTTTGACAGGTAGTCACTCACACACATATGTTCTCAGTCACAGAACGCGTGCGCAGCCTTGAGTCATGCGCCGAGCTTTGATAGGTACTCACTCACACACATATGTTCTCAGTCACAGAACACGTGCACAGTCTTGAGTCATGCGCCGAGCTTTGATATGTACTCACTCACACACATATGTTCTCAGTCACAGAACGCGTGCACAGTCTTGAGTCATGCGCCGAGCTTTGACAGGTTCTCACTCACACACGTATGTTCTCAGTCACAGAACGCGTGCACAGCCTTGAGTCATGCGCCGAGCTTTGACAGGTACTCACTCACACACGTATGTTCTCAGTCACAGAACGCGTGCACAGTCTTGAGTCATGCGCCGAGCTTTGACAGGTACTCACTCACACACGTATGTTCTCAGTCACAGAACGCGTGCGCAGCCTTGAGTCATGCGCCGAGCTTTGATAGGTACTTACTCACACACATATGTTCTCAGTCACAGAACGCGTGCGCAGCCTTGAGTCATGCGCCGAGCTTTGACAGGTACTCACTCACACACATATGTTCTCAGTCACAGAACGCGTGCGCAGCCTTGAGTCATGCGCCGAGCTTTGACAGGTAGTCACTCACACACATATGTTCTCAGTCACAGAACACGTGCGCAGTCTTGAGTCATGCGCCGAGCTTTGACAGGTAGTCACTCACCCACATATGTTCTCAGTCACAGAACGCGTGCACAGTCTTGAGTCATGCGCCGAGCTTTGACAGGTACTAACTCACACACATATGTTCTCAGTCACAGAACGCGTGCACAGTCTTGAGTCATGCGCCGAGCTTTGATAGGTACTCACTCACACACATATGTTCTCAGTCACAGAACGCGTGCGCAGCCTTGAGTCATGCGCCGAGCTTTGATAGGTACTCACTCACACACATATGTTCTCAGTCACAGAACGCGTGCGCAGCCTTGAGTCATGCGCCGAGCTTTGATAGGTACTCACTCACACACATATGTTCTCAGTCACAGAACGCGTGCGCAGCCTTGAGTCATGCGCCGAGCTTTGATAGGTACTCACTCACACACATATGTTCTCAGTCACAGAACGCGTGCGCAGCCTTGAGTCATGCGCCGAGCTTTGATAGGTACTCACTCACACACATATGTTCTCAGTCACAGAACACGTGCACAGCCTTGAGTCATGCGCCGAGCTTTGACAGGTACTCACTCACACACATATGTTCTCAGTCACAGAAACCGTGCGCAGTCTTGAGTCATGCGCCGAGCTTTGACAGGTATTCACTCACACACATATGTTCTCAGTCACAGAACACGTGCACAGTTTTGAGTCATGCGCCGAGCTTTGATGGGAACTTTCTCACACACATATGTTCTCAGTCACAGAACGCGTGCGCAGCCTTGAGTCATGCGCCGAGCTTTGACAGGTACTCACTCACACACATATGTTCTCAGTCACAGAACGCGTGCACAGTCTTGAGTCATGCGCCGAGCTTTGATGGGAACTCACTCACACACATATGTTCTCAGTCACAGAACGCGTGCACAGCCTTGAGTCATGCGCCGAGCTTTGACAGGTACTCACTCACACTCATATGTTCTCAGTCACAGAACACGTGCGCAGCCTTGAGTCATGCGCCGAGCTTTGACAGGTATTCACTCACACACATATGTTCTCAGTCACAGAACGCGTGCGCAGTCTTATGTCTTCGGCTTTGATGGGAACTCTCTCGACTCGTACACCTTGACCCAAGACAACCATACAGATGCTTTTTGTCACAGGTGAGGCACTCGTAGCCAACCAGCGAGCCGCCTTAGACAATCCCGCGCAAATACCGATCGCTGATTGGCTTCGAGTCCCTCGCCTGTGACGAAAGCATCCGTAAAGTAGTTTGGTATAACGAAGTAGTCAATTAGAACAAGTGCGTAGCTTGTGTCACGCGCCGAGTTTTGACTGGAACCAAAATCATGCCATCAAAACTATTCTTTCAGAGGTTTCTCCTAGAATTGTGGCCACGAAAAATATTCTCTGCAGAAATGAAATGATACCTGATTTGGGCAGAAAAAAAAATACACAACAGCGTTTAGCGTTTTGGGAAGCTTGTGCTTTTATGAGCAACGGCAAATTCTTGGGTCTTAACAAATTTACGAATGTCGTGCTGTTTCTCTCAAAAGATAAATAGATAAAAAACTGTCTTTATTTTTAGACGTGATTATAAGGCCAGCTGGGCCTTCTCTTACATCCAACCTATTACTAAATAAAGTAGAAATACAAAAGACACACTTAGCACTACAGTTAATAGTTAGTTTTTCGTCTAATTGATAAGTCAGCTCTTATGCATGGCTATAGAGGGTTATTTGTGCCTTACATTGGCCTTCCCGCTCTCGAGCGGGGGGCGGGTAAAATACAATAAATCAATACAACTTGTCATCACCACTAGTACAGCTGATTTGAGCATTTATTAACATTTATCTTGAATACTTTTATTAATTGTTCTTTTTCTTAATTTCTCTAACCTCATTAGTCAAACCCGTATTTTTTTAAATTCTTATTTCCTGATCAACTCAACTAATACTAAGCTGGAGACCAAATATGTATATCGCTTTTGAACATGCTTCTCAGCCAAGGCCTGGGGATTCATCAAGTATACTCGACTCTACTCCAGGAGAAATAATATTGTAATAGATTTCTCACAAGAAGTATTCGATGAGGTATCATGTTCACCATGTTCAGGCCAAATTTCATATCCGATTGTTTGAATCATTCCAGGACTGCCACTATTCTTCATAACGCCATGGGTTATAATGCGCTTGACCCTGGAAGATAATCTCTGCTGGACAACGAACAACAACGATATGCTGTTCCTGGTGATCCGTGTCGCCATCACCGCCTTTGTGTTGGTACGTAACATGTCCTTCATCACACCGCCTTTGTGCTGGCTTGTCATGCATACATGTCCTTAACACTACTTCGCCTTCTTGATAAAATATTATTTTGATGGATGTCAAATCATGGATTTATAATAGTACCTACGGTACTGGATGTCTAGCTCTGTAGTAAGCGGTGATCGTATAAAGTGCAGTGAGATTTGCAATGCATTATGGGTGGCAGGCATTTTGTTCCTGGTTGTCAATGTCAAGGACAGCTGTTAATTGTTGTTTCGTTATTGTTTGAGTTAATTGTTACGCCTAGTAGCATGTTTACAAATATCAAATCGTCGTGTTTTTGTTTTCTTTGGTGTTCGATTAAAGAAATACGATATTATAAAATTAAGTTAAACTATAGGCCTAGGCCTAGGAGGCCCTATAGACCTAGGGCCTAGGCTTAGGAGGCCCTATAGGCCTAGGCCTAGGAGGCCCTATAGGACTAGGCCCTAGGCCTAGGAGGCCCTATAGGCCTAAGCCTAGGAGGCCCTATAGGCCTAAGCCTAGGAGGCCTAGGGCCTAGCACTTCAGTTGAAGTCTATGAGCTTACATTAATTTTGTATTTTTCAAAATTCGAGTGCAAAAATCTAAACGTTAAATACACATTAGACTACCCGTAGAATAATAATTGCTTGACGGTCGCGTGAAAAACCACCACGAGAAATAACCGGGCTAGCGACTACGATGCTAATTTCGTCACCAGTTTTGACAGATCACAGCCTTGGATGAGTCAATAATAGATGATCAATCAGAGTCAACCTCAAACTCATCCAGAAGGCTGTAATTTAAGGAACAAAATGGCGTCAGCCGCTCGTCGGCCGGATGTACCTCAATGAAACAGGAAGTTCCATTGAAGCTAGACCTCCTGAAGATACAACTCCATGGTCAAATAATATTTTGGTAATCACTCGTGGGCAATGGCTAGACATCGGTTATCTACTTATCTTTATGTGTTATGTTATCATTTATTAGGTAAGAGTAGGTTGTTGAACCAATTAGCTAGAAAGCTAAAATGTTTGTATGAAATGTACTTTGTATTTCAGTAAGTTTACATGTTATGGGAGAATCTGAGAGGGCACCGATAACAGAGATGGCTCAGTAGCCCACAAGGCTCTAATTTAAGAGGATGCTGGCTCAATACCCGGTATCGGCAATCCTGAATGAAGGTTTGTCAGTCGCCCGGTCAATGTTGGGATTGAGTAATTCTAACAGCCCTCGAACAATTTCAATACCAAATTTTACAAAATGTTTATATAATTATTATTATTTATATTATTTTTTTTTATTTATTATTTATATTATTTATATTATTATGTATATATATTATTGTAATTATTTGTATTTATTGTCAGTTACAAGAAGACAAGTCACCTAATGCCATGAATATTGTCCCCGGGCAGGTTTCCTACGAAAATTTACTAACAATAAGGAACCACCACTACCATCTACGTATATAATATAGTATAGGACGCGCATGTGTTAATGCGGTACACATTTGGCACTATCCTCGTATAATTAATGAATTGAATTTCCGTGTCCGGATCAAATAATAGCACCCCAAAGAACAGCGGCACCCCTGGGCCTCTCATTAGCCTTCATTAAGTCGTTTTGACTGCCGCAATTCCCAGGATCGTTGGGCAGGGTTTTGTATGGCTCCACACACGCAGTGGGCATCATCCCCCGCTGGCAGTAATTAGCCTCACTTCTCCAGGCTGGTCTTGCATCTGGAGAGTATTGTTGAAGTAACATTTGAATAGAAAGCGTGGACTATACTTGGCCCAAGATTACCTGCTTTCGTCACAGGCGAGGCACTAGTAGCCAACTAGCGAACCACCCGAGACACACCCGCGCATATACCGATCGCTGATTAGCTACGAACCCATCGCCTGTGACAAAAGCTTGTGTATGGTAGTCTTGGGACAACTATAACACCACTTCTCGACATTCAAGAACCAGTAGACCGGATCCAAATTAAAATAGAGATTACTCATTTTTTCAAAAATCTTCTACTTTTTCAAAAGGCAGTTCGCACTTATTTTAAAAAACTAATGTTGAAAATTAATAACCTTTTACGAAATGGCACAATTTCAATCTCACCCCCGTTTTATCTGTCGCCAACGCGCGACTCAAGCGAACTGAAAGTGATACACATGTTCTACTAAAGCATTTGGTTTTTCAGATCAACTTCTTCCTCTTCATCAACATAGTGCGTGTATTGTTGCTAAAACTTCGAGCCTCGGTCTGTAAGGAAACACGAACCTACAGGTAGGTAACAGGAAGAGACCGATAGGCAAATTAAAACAAAAAATAATATTTTTTATAAATGACGGGTATTAAATTATTCATTCGGCATTGCTCCTCCTTGAACTAAATCCTGGCTGTGTGTTAGATAATATGAGATAAAATAAAAGGTATACAGTATCTTTAATCCACATCTTCTATCATCCTAGATAGATTCGTAACTTGATTTTAGTAAACGAACCTTCAGTTCTTCAGAATAATGTATGTGTTGGTTATCGGAACTTATTCTATTCTTGATCTTAGGGTTAACCCTGACACACAAGTAAATGGTAACTTAATTACCGTACTCTTATTCACACACATAAAACAGATACGAATTTATCTAGTATTTTTTCTAATAATATTTGTGAAGTATTGTATTTTAGTTTGTGAATTTAAATAAAACTATGTTGGCTTAAATCGTGATTCACCAAGTGGGATTACTTTAGTACGTGGTAAATCTTATATTCTGATTTAGACGCTGGGCCAAGTCTACACTAGTTCTCGTGCCTCTGTTTGGAGTCCACTACACCGTGTTTCTGGGGATGTCGTTTTGTGACGATCAAAACATTGAGATTGTGTGGCTGTTCTGTGATCAACTCTTTGCCTCATTCCAGGTAACACAGTTACTACGCTATAATGTTCTGAATAATGTTTTTAATTAGTTTTAGGGTGAATATTTCTAATTCTTATTCATATGTTCTATCAAAGCTATTTCATCCTTTCCATATACAAGTTAGTTTACTGTAGTAAAAACTGTCCGTCTCATTGTTCTATGTTGATGTCTACTCTTCAGTAAATGGAACGAAGACAAAAATCGGTTTATCCGTCATGAATTACAATGTGTTTTCTTTTAATACGTAGATAAAAACTACCGCTGAAACCTCAAGTGAAATTACTTTCATTTCCATTATAATTAAACATAAATATAACCATTATTATTCTTTCTCTCGGTAAAAGACTAAAATATCTCTCGGTATGAGTGTTACACAAATACGAAGTTTTTTTGACCCATTGCACGATTATTCAATATTTTATTATTTAGATTAAAACAAGTACTAAAAATGTTATTGAATTGCGATTAAACTAGATTGAATCGACATAATATGTTTAATCGAACTTTCAAATGACTGAAGCAAATAAGTCAATCCATAAAAAAACGCGTATGCACAGGGCAACCAAATAGTTTACTCCGATTACAAAAAATATGTTTATATACACCTCACATAACTGTTAGGTCTCGTGTTGTAGGGATTCTTCGTTGCTGTTCTATACTGCTTCCTAAACGGAGAGGTGCTGGCCGAGCTTGGTAAGAAGTGGCATCGCCTAGGATGTTCTAAACGTGATCGCAGACGAAAGCAGCTCAGTGTGTTCAACGAGCGCCCTCGAAACTCTTACTCCAACACATCCTGCTTGTCTTTAGGTAAACTTACATTATCTCGAGGTACAAGGCCCAGTATTAATGTATACATAGCAACTTGGGTTTGTGGTGGCCATGGATAAAATAGTTAGTTCCAAATTTAATATTTGTGATGAGTTAAAACACAGGGACTTTATATCATACAAAGGAGACGTATTAAATCGTTGAGTAATAAAAAAGAATAAAAATAAAAGAGGCACAATAAACACTTCGTTACAAGAGACTAATAATGAAAAAAGCTAATGATAACACAACAATCACACTAGTGAATTATGTACATATCAGAATATCTATCGTCCCATAGCTCTGCACTGCTCATATACTGACAACTAGAGAAGATTCCAGAGAAGCAAGATGTGAATTCCCACTTTAAAACGCATTTTAGAATAATCTTAACTTTAATGAAGATGTACTAACGTACTAATACTGACTCACTACCAAAGAATAACAGTTAACCAACACAACATAGTATAACTCCTAATCAGACGCACTGCCAAAGAATAACAGTTAGCCAACACAACAAAGTATCACTCCAAATAGACCAGAGATACCAGACTAAAATTCTTAATCAGTTGAGTTAGCCAACACAATAATAGTATCACTCTATAAATAGGTGCACGTTACCATAGTAGGTATCAGAGATAGGCTACAGAATTCTTATTCATGAGATTTACGCAACACACAATAGAACAATCATTAAATGGAATGTGCCAAACAGTAGGAGAACGCTACCAGTGTGGGCACTGGAGACGCCAAATGATAATTCTTTATCAATAGAAGTAGCCAATACACCATAGGATAATCTTATCTATACTATCACTCCACAGGAGCACGGATAACTTGATACGGACACAATATGATACTCAACTTATGTAATTACAGAATGAAAGGATACACCAGGGGCTAGTTCATAATCAATACAGTTATTTGTCACAACCAGTACAATAGTTATCATTAGTACTAGCCGTGCATCTCAATGAATCAATAACAATCATCTACGTTTGTCTGCAGGTGTGCCAAAGTTCGTGCCTCGCTACAGTAAACCGTCGGTAAACAGGAAACTATGTTCTCAATACACAGACAACTCCCAGCTGAGCTGCTGTTCTAATGCACGAACGATAGTAAGTACGTATTTGGTTAAATATATAATATCATGCAGTGTTGGAGTAGCGGAGGTTTCGCCCAGCAACCATTGGCGACTATCTACCCACAATTTGCCCTTAGCTCAGAGAATTTGCCCGTGTCCGCTAGTAGTACTGGCGGGGAGTCTTCTGAATAATATGTGTAAATTTATGTGACTTGAAATCCCTTTATTACCTAAAAGGCAAATTGTGTATTATATATTACAAGCTTTTATCCACTCCACTTAAATGTTGCTACCACAGATTAATTAGTTATCTGTGGTTGCTACATGACAACAAGTATAACCGCATCCATATTTCTTCATTTTGTAACAGTGTGACAGTGTCATTTTCTTTTCAGCTACCAGACAATGGTAACATGGACTGCTCAGCTCCTGGTGTGTTCGAGATGAGATTTCTCCAGCCTCAGTGAGGTCATACACTATATACCTACCACAAAACTTCAAGGTCGACCCGTGAGGCCAAGGGAGTCCCTGTTATGAGGGAACCCCAACAAAAAGCAGCGCACTGACGTATGACTACTGGCGTATTTGATTAGCCGGCTGTCAGTGCACACTCAGTTCCTCCAACTACGTCATTGCACTCGCACCGCACCGCCCTCGGTTAGTGCAACTCCCAACTGAATGCAAAACAGTGCACCTTCGCACTGTGGTCCGAGCCAGTGCACTGTAGTGCAACACTTTTTTAGTGAACACTCCCAATCGAGTACGAAAAGTCGCGCTGAGTGCAGACGGCTATTCCCAATCGAATACGCTAGCCGCACTCAGTGCGCATTGAGTGCGTGAAAGTGTAGCCAATCGAATACGCTATATGAGACACCCCAAGATGGTCTGTGAGTCTCGGGCCAAGGAAGTCCTTGTTATGAGGGAACGCCCACTAAAAACAGCGCACTGAACATGATATCTGCAATTACAGTGGCGTATCCAAGGGGGGGTTATGGGGTTCAAACCCCCCCCATGCCCAAAAAAAAAAAAAAAAAAATTACATGCGGAGAGAAGGAAGAAAAGGAGGAGGGAAGAGGAAACTACTATTTTGATTATTGTTTAATAACATACTCAACCGTTAAATATCATACAACTTTGGGCTCTTGGTTGTCAGGAAGAGCTGCTCTGGACCTATTGTCTTCCGGGTACAATCGGGAAGGAAGTGTGAGGAATGGGACAAGTTGGAGGAATTTATTTAAAAATGCTAATGGATGCTAGGGGTCAGGGGGTTACTCTTCTCTCTCCTCTTACGATTGGCACTGCACATAAGAAACTACATTGTATCCTAAATATATTGAATCTTCTTATACCCTAGAGGCCAAATACACCCCGGGCCCAGACGGGGGAAAACTACCATATTTACATGATTTCCATATCGTAGGGCGTAAATTATCAAATTATATTTTGTATCACTGCACAATGATGCTATTTTTGAAGATCTTTCCTTGCCCCCCGTCCCGACCGGTTCATAAAGAAAGTTGATATCCCTTTATTCGTAGCCAAATTTAATAGGAATACTCAAATTAATCAATCTACGCAACATGCCCCAATTCGATGTGTTTGAACATTGCGCTGATAAAAAAAACGTTTGTCACAAACATTAACCAATAGCTTTTTGAATATTTATAAGCTGGCTACAAACAGAAATTAACGCTACAGTGCTAAAACATTCGTCAGAAACGTGTAAAATGTATAGATATTACCACAAAATACAACACTACCAGTTACGAGGAGACTTGCCAACAATTAAAATTAAAAATATAGGAAAGATATTTATTTTTGCAGTTATTTTGTTGTTCTGTGACTGGGTTTTAAATTTTCTTTGTAGTCATTCTTACATTCTCTTAAACCTATTCTATGACATTTTCTTATTCTGAAACGTGTTTCCAGGCGTTTAAAACGTCATAAATGCAGAAAAAAATTCGTCTTCGGCGAATTGGCCTCCGGCGGCTGGGGCTTTCGCCCCAGACCCCTACATGCTTGGGATGTTCGACCCCCCCCATTGTCAATTCCTGGATACGCCACTGTCTGCAAACCAAAGGATGCAGGTAACGTGTTCCTGAAATATGAGTCCTGATCTTTGTCACGTGGTGTCCACTTTATGTTATGTGTGGCGGATTGAGTCTATATCGTGATATAATTGACAGGTGCTGATTCCAATATATGTATAGATCCGTTTATTTACATCATATTTATATGCACTTTTCGTTCTTATAGGATGTATCAGATACTACGTTTACCACGCGAGCCGAGTCCGTACCAAATCGTTCTGACTCGGACATTTATCTGTATAATATATTGTTTATTAATCTAGAAGTACTTTTTAGCAGATAGAAAGTATGTATTAATCTATCTTATCGTTCTTAATTAATTCTAAAAATAACAATAAACGATATCTTATAAAGATAGTCGTCCGAGTCCATAAGATAGGTACGGTCTCGGCTCGCTTGGTAAACGTAGTATGTAATTGTATAGAATAATTTTGTACATGCATTCCAAATGTTTGTAAATGGTTAACCAATAAAAGTCAGATTGGACCATAGGAACATTTACGTTCTTACGTTCTTGCGTTTACGTTCTTGATATTAGCGGTGACGCCAACCATGTTAATATATTTTCAACGGGTATAACGGATTTATATTTTCAATGAATGAATGAATGAATGATTGAATGAATGAATTGAGTGCAATGCAATTGTTTCACTACATTTACAGACTGTACCTGCTTGTAGTTCTCAACGGTAGTTCTACTTTTGATTAGAGTTGAATAGTAGTAATGAGATGATAATGATAATAAGATAAACACATATACAGGTATATATCATATTAATTTTTACGGTAAAATACCACGTTATATATAACAAATATCTATTCAAAACTCCCTACGTTTCGAGAGGATTGCACACCTTTCATTTTTAAGGGACTAAATCAATAAAAATAAAATAAATATAAATAAATAAATATTTGTTATTTATTATAACGTGGAATTCCCACGTGACGTCACAGAGGCCATGATTGCGACACAATTGATAAGAACCATCACTGGGAAATACTATTCAAATTTAATTAATAAGCCTAATTTTGAATTTAAGAAAGTAAACGTAAGTAATAAAAAAAAAATTACAAAACACCACTTTTACAACTAAGAATTGATGTGTTCTACTACAACAGGCTTCAATTGTTTCTCCATGGCAACGTCAAAATTGGATCACAAATGTGGCCGCCCCGCGCAAAGATGTGACGTACGTGCAACTTATGAATACGATATAAACAAAAGCAAAGATACAACCATGCAACTCATTATCCTGAAAATATGTTAAAGAAGATTCCTGTAATGCCCTATACATATTTATATTTGTTTCGTAAATTACCGTTGCGCATTGTTTGTGGTCACGAATTTTACGGTTCAAGCCACATATATACATCTATTAAAGATTTGTTTTTCTCAACGTTTCGTAAAAGTTACATTTCCCATCCTCAAGAACCAAAAAACTTACAACAAACATGACACTTGATAATGGGAAAGGTAATTTTCCCAAAACGTTGAACAAAACATGTATTTTTTTATGTTGCCTGAACCGTAAAATTAGTTGACATATGTGTGTATATCAGATATTAACGTTGTGAACATACAATAGTTATTGTATAATTATTTATATGTATGTATTTATATATATATATATATATTATGCTTAATGTAAAAAGAACGTGTAGGTTTATCCTTTTCCCTGTTAGTGACAATGACTAATTTGCAGGTTGGGACATTACATTATTATGTACCTTGTTGCTATGTTGGCATCTAAGGGCGGAATGCAGAGTCGAGTAGGTATGTGATTTGTTTATGGTTGCTATGGAGTTTGTTCTTATGGAAAATAGCACGTAATAAAACAATTCTGAAGCAACAAATCCTGTACTTAACTTGACAGTTGTCTGTGAATACCGCCTTAAGTCACCGTTTATTGTATGCCAATATGAACTCCGAAGTTTACAATAGCGGTTGCTAAAACCCCCAGCCCGAATAATTACTTTCAGATCTTATTGGTATCTCATTTATTTCTTGCATAGGACAGTGTATGATACGATATTATGATTTGTTGTTTTGTAGATATATGTTGCATTTATGGAATGTTCTCGTAATAATACTGACTTGTAGATGTGTTTATCTTCTCAGAATACAGATTATATTTTTGTTAGTTCCAACTCTGACAGTGTTTTGGTGTCAAATTGTACATCTAAATGTTTCCATTTCAAAATATGTATTGTTCTTGAAAGTATATATATGTACATATATGCAACGTTGTGTAATGAAAAGTATTTATCTTACTCAAAAACGCCAAGAACGCCTATAGAAAACTGTCCCTATTCGAAAGAAACCATCCTTCTTCCATCTCCATTGGGTCATAAGTTGTATTGTTTTATACCCGCCCGAGAGCGGGAAGGGCAATGTAGGGCACAACGCACAAATATAGCCCTCTGTAGCCATGCAAAAAATGGGCTTATAGACTAGACTTAGGACTAAGTACTAACAAATATTATCAAGTTTCAAAAAAGGGGGAGCAGAACAACCGAGATGACGATCAGACAGAGAACAGGTCTGTTATAAAGGTTAAAAAGGCGTAAAAAGTGTGAACGTCGAAGAGGCTTGGTTCAAATAAACGGGTATAATATTGTTCTAATCCTATATCTACAAGGCACGAGGTTGGGAAACAATGAATCTTCGGCCATTTACTCTTACAAATGAAATGTTAAAGTCCTATCCATGTAAAATAGAAATGGTAAGAATGAAGCCTCGTCTAAAAGCTTTTCTATAGCTCTAACATTTAGTTACCAAAATAGAATGATGTATTAACAAATCTTTTTTGTTGTTGTTGCTGAGAATTAAACAAAGTTCCAAATACTTAACATTTTTAACTTAAAATACTTAACAAATACTTAACGTATTGTTTTCAAGGCGTCGCGACGCTGCCGAGTCCTCCTGCAGCCTCTCCGCCGATGTTCCTTACTAGTTATTTCCAACAAGCGGGTAATAGATTCGCTTGCAAGACGACGTTTACCGCCATATTATTCTCCCACGAAAAGCAACAAGACCAAAATACACAATTTGCTTCTACCATTGAGTTTATTAGAATAAACTCAATGCTCCAACTCTATTACCTATTGCTATTGCCACAAAATATAGTTTGCCTTCATTTCTATTAATAATTGATCTTGTTGATACTGATAACAATGCACATTTATGAAACTAGGGAAAAAATTACTACTTCTTGCAAACTAATTTATTTCTATGGTAACGTTAAAGAATCACAAAAATAACACAAGGAAGGTGCCATGCTCTTCGCTACATTTATCACAATAGCGGTAAGCTTAAAAACTTTGTTTGACGCGATTGATCAATACAACAAATACAATACGATTCACCTTACACTTAGAACTCTTTGCAGATTCCACTGGGATTGACATACTTGTTTAGGATGTGGGCTACCTATCTTAGTTCAAGGGAGGAGAAGTATTACTCAAGAGAAGTAGATGGGTCTTGCAATTGCTGGGAGTGCAATAGGTTTCGTGAAGAGAAAGTGAGTTATATTTCTTATGTTTATATTAAAGTACTTGCTAAAACTACACTAGATCAGTATTGACAAAAATGAACGTTTATACCAAACTCTGTTTTAAGTCCTAGCACGACAGGCGAGTACATTGACGCCCCCTTTTAGCATTTTATTTCTTTGGTGTTTAACGACGTATTCAACCGTAAGGTCACATGACGTCGGGGAAGGGGATTGGAGGGAAAATACTTGTTCTAAAAAGCAGAAGAGTGTTAAAAGCAAACTGGGATATAACAATATGACTTTTCACCAACGAATTGACGAAATGCTTCAAATGAATATACAAAATAAATCAAAATCAAAAAGTTAAAAGTGAACAATGAAAATTTAAAAGTTAACTGCGCGAATGATATATACTAGGCCTACGTGTTGTTTAGGAACATTACTGGGCCACTCAGCTTAATCGCACTCCAATCACTGCACTCTCGATCCTAGAAGCTATCAGTATTATTCTGAGTCCGCATCGCCTGGGTCTCAGAGCAGACGACGAGTACATCAGTGGAGAGTACTCGGAGGAAGAGGAGTAATCGCAAGTTTGAAACGACAGGGCCTGGTTGCAGTAAGTTTCATTTGATTCGAGTTGGTGGCACGGGATCATAACAATACGACTCTTCTAGTGGTTGTGGTGTAGACGTTTTCAGACTATACATCCGTTAAAATTACTTGGAAGTACCATCAAAGATTACACACTACGTTCACAGATAACAAATTCTGTGCTGTGGAAATTCTTGTGCTATGTTACTATTGATCGCAGTGAATTCCTCATCTGTGCTATTATGTATTTGGAATGTTCCATTACCTTAAAAATCTCACTCTATTAATTATTATGTTTGATAACGTATTTCATTTACTTTCGATCGATCTGCATAGCTTTCGTGTTGTAAATTGAACGTGCTACATAAAATTCTTGTTTGTAGTTCGTTGCATTACATTGTCGTCTTCATTCTGTGTTTCGAACTAAATGTTGATGAATCAGATAGTTTTCTCCTATTCAAACAACTTAAGACTTTTGACAGTATTATTTACAGTTATGTAAGCAATAGTAACTTGATGTGCTCTCCTTGTTATTGTTACTGAACAACAACCGAACAACTAACCAACAACTAGCTCGGAGAACCAATAATGTTTGGGTTTTCAACACATTCAATGTCATTGACAAGGACCCTGCAAACTTTCATATGAAAAAAACTCAATTGTAATTAATTTCGTGCTTATTAATGCGGGAATTCTTTTTTTCTTTACCTACATATTATTCAATCTTATAAAAACAAATACATACCAAGATTTAGTTTGTTATCTGTGATATAAGCATATGAATAGTGGTGCTATGTTGAGACAAACATTGTCCTATAATCGTACTAAAGGAAAATGAAAATGTGGTCTCTTTCTACCTGCGAGTAACAGCATAATTATTGTATGCTGTACTGTATGTAATAAACTGCACTATAACTCAGACTACAGTGTATTGCAATGAATCTGTGGTCCTAGGATCCCGCCCACCTTCCCCTACTTCACTCCATACCTCGAATCGCTCGCTCGGCGGGGTACCCCTCGCGTCTGGCCCGAGCCGGCGATTCGAGGTATGGAGTGAAGTAGGGGAAGGTGGGCGGGATCCTAGGACCACAGATTCATTGCAATACACTTTAGTGACAGTGTATATAGCCAAATAAACATTTGTCAAAACTACAAACGGCAATAAATGGTTTGAAAGCTGTATCCCACTGGAAAATTATAAGCTCAATATAACGTACTCAAAATCTGCATCGTTGAGCTACTTTTCAGGAATTTTGTGGTTTAATCTAAAAAATGTATATATTTTACAAAGTAAAAATTATTTTGTAAATTGAGGTCTTAGGCGTCGTAAACGTTGTGTACATAATTCCACCATTGTACTATGAGCAATTAAGAGGAAAATTGAGAGAAAAATCGAAAAAGATGATTAACAGGTAAAATCTGATTTTAGTAAATTAAAATTTGGTTAAATGAGACCGTGACAAAATAGGCTTATATAAAATGACGCAATCAACATCACTCAGTCGCGGCGGATACACTCAGGTCGAGTTCAGCAGCTCGGCTTCCACGACCACGACAAAATTCGACACAACTCAACAACGACAAAACTCTCCCTGTCTGTTGTATGTCCGGGAGAGGGAGAGCTTTACATTGTTTAGCAAGGACAAAATGTGTGGATTACTCTCAACACAGGAGACAGACTGGCAGTGGCAGGCACCACTGTGACGTCAACCTTCGTCAACTCGCAGTCACCTTGAAAATGTCTGACGTAGCTCAGGCGAATCGTCAGTGCAAAACAAAGCCCCAATGCTTTTTCACTATCTCGATTTTTTACATAGCCTATTTAATAAAAAGTATTATTTTTGTCTCAGTAGTTAGGTAACAACTATTAAAAGATTCAATTTCTAATTGTATAACAATTCTGTGTCTATTGAGAAGTTAACTATATAATAAGTGTGTGGGGTTTTAAAATATGATATACCTAACATGATTAATTAAAGGTTGCACGATAATCATTCATAAATCTAATCATGGATGATAATGACGTGGCAGATCGCTTCTATATGCCATGCACATAAAACATGGCATTGAACCAGACGTTTAAAGCAGAAGTACATAACATGCTGATGATGGCAGAAAACAGAAAATAAGTAATGAAATACACATTTCGTTGTTGTCGATACTGAATGCTTTTGAATTTTAGTTCCCAACTATTCAAATAGAGTATTATGCCGACATTACACGACTCAATACTTTCGTCAAACTTATTGAATTCAAGAATAAAAGCGAATAAAAAACAGTTGGTAAAAAATTGCAACAATATAGCTTATATTAGTCGATGCTTTTTTGTCCTTGAATTCAATAAGTTTGACTAAAGTATTGAACCGTGTAATGTGGGTTTTAGGATAGGATTACTTTTCAAAGATGATATAATTTGTGTTTTAAATATTATCAATGTTTAAGCATGCGATACAATCATGAACGTGACATTCATGTAACCGTTTCTTTCTTTTAGGATGGTTTTTAACCACATCAACGACTTTTTCTCTCTAAGAACTCAACCTGAAGTGTCGACGATGTACACTCGCAAGAAAACACAAGAATTAATAATTACCAACAAGACATCTTCGTGTGCGGAAACATGTCACCAAATGTTCCTAATTACATCTCGCAGCAAGAAAAATAGCCGGCCGTTCTTCCATTAATAATTCACTTTTAATATATTATGTTTGGCTCAAACTGAGCAACTTTAATGAGCAATTACTTCAATTCAATTCCTCATCCGGGGCGCGCCTTGCCCCGATTGCACCATGCACTGCTTATTTATTGTATCTCCGCCTAGCGGAGGCTCGTCGAACTCGCAACTTGGGAGTTCAACGAGCTTCCGCTAGGCGGAGATAAAATATACCTTGCTATGGGGATCGGTTTTTATTTCGGATGTGAGTAGGCATATGCTTGAATCACTGTATTTTGAAGTTTACATGAGATTTGTTGGTGATGACTTTTAATTGAAGTGAAGGTCGGCACTCGAGCTACGAGACTCGCCGCAAACAGACGTGTGTGTGTCTGGGCTGCAAGGTTACCGCGTAAGTACAACGTGCATTGCGCGGTTTTCTATAATTGTCATCTATCTACCTGATTATAGATTCACTCTTTATAGTGTTTACTATCCTAGACACCACCCATGTTACGTACAAATACAACTTTAGATAAACGATTTGTGATCTCCCTGATCTAATAGGCCACGCGAGATCGGCAAGTTTGGTTAGTTTGTTTTATTTCCATAATAATAAAATCGTTACTGATTGAATTATATTCACACGTTCGGGTGTGTAGGAAACTGTCATTGTCAGGATACACAATTTAAATGATATATCAAAAAACATAGAACAATAAGCAAGAAATGTTACCAAACATACATAGGCCTAGAAAAATTACAAAATAATAAATTAAAAAATAAGTACAAATTTTAGAAAATAAATAAGTACACCCACAAGGCCCCCACTGATCGAGTTTCAGTTTCTTCCCCGCTTGGACCACTTCCGAGGGAGTGTCTCGGTACATCGTGACAGACCTCAATACCGCGCAAAGCAGAAAGAATCTCTATTACCACAATATCCTCCTTATACTGTGCTATTACTATGTATGTGAGCAGCTTATTGCCAGTCGCTCACTGCATTGCATACACAGTACACACGTTGACGCATCCTCCGGTCTAGGGGGAGTTTCACCATAGAGTATGTTAGTGATTGACTTTGTTAGCAACCTTGCGTCACACATACGAACACATTTCCCATTACAATCCGGATTGCGACATTATGATTTAGTTATAAACAGCGCCATAAGAACAAATTTAGTTTACTCTTGCACGATTTCCGGATTGCGATCCCGATACCGACATTTTGTGGTTTGTGGGTACGGTAGGGCTTTATCTGTGCTTGCGTGAACTCTGCGTTCTCGTGAGTGAAACCGCAGCCTGTTTTCAAAGTAACTCCACCAGGTCCTGGTTCTGCCTAGGCCACCCCCTTACCCTACCCCAGGGGTAACTACGCTCCCCCCCCCCCCCCCCCCTATAAACTACCTGCTGCCATTACATCGACTTGCTGACCTCTAGCTTCCATCATCCTAGAAAGTGTTGTTCTATTTAGTAAGTGATAATTAACTTATAAAGTCATTTGGAAGGAGGTGATATCTAGGTTGAATGGACCAGAGCGGGGCCAATTATTGAGGTACTTCGTCTCCATTTTCATCCTTCGTGTACACAGCCCAATTATTTATTAATGATTTGTTGTTTTTGAACGTACTCGATAGCTAGGTCATCCGACATCGGCCTTATAGTAACCTCTTGCAGCTACCCTGGGCCAATTCCACCCCAGGCCCAGACAGAATCTTAGTCAAAGCCAAGAACACAGGCAGCATAAGTGCAGTCATAATATAATTAATCCGCAGTACACGTTTTAACATTATGAGATTATAACGACAGGTTAGTATTTGTAAGAATAGAATGCACGTAGTCTCAGCCGTCGGCCTACTGGATGACTGATGAGTGATGACTGACGAGTCAATCAGCTCAAGGTCAACGAGTCAAGCAGACCTTGCAGTGTCGTCCGGATATATGTACCATGTCTTCACTTCGTACACTTAACTATAGTAAACACACATTAAGGCCGTATGCACAGTCAAGTGTCAAGTTTAGTACATGATTTGTTGTTATGGAATTGTTTTAATACATGCTATTTTCCATAAGTTAAGAACAAACTCCATCGATTTTGTAAAACTTCCAGGAAAATCCATGCATATGGAAAGGACAGAGTAAAGATTATTCTAACCATAATCTTTGCAACGAGATCTTATGGCATTCTAAATTTACTTCTAATTTTATACCACCGTGAGAGTAAGCAATTGTAAAAAGAAATACATCTTTTTTAGTAACTGTGATACTTATTTAATTAGTAATTTAATAAAATAAAAATCACAGTTATACTGATTATAATGTTAAATACATTTATCATTCAGTATGTAGGGCTTACCAAACCACAGCGCTATGATTACTCATATTTTCGATTTTGTTTTTCAATCTTGAGATATCATTAAAAAATGAAAATTTTCTGCAGTTTTTGACGTAGAGGTATCTTTCGCTCTTACGTTCTCTCAACATAATATTGGGTAAATATTTGGACTAACAATCACGTGTTGAACTAGAACCGCTTTTGGTTTAGTTTAGACAGATTTGCAGTTTTTTGTTCATGAATTATTATATTCGTTGATTTTTTACGCTTGCAGCATTGTCCATTAGTTTTTGTAACGTACACTACCATCGCTCGTAAAAGAACAAATCGAAAAAAACAAGATAGTGTCTTATCATTTTCGTCTCGATCTATGTACTTCTGAGTCGAATGTTTATCTGCCAGATGATAAACTCATAGTTAGAAGTCGTACAGCCTTGAAGTGAGGTGTGACCATCACTTGTTATTTAAACGTAAGTTGCTATCAGGAAGAATTTGTATTTATTTATACTCACATAGCATTTCAAAATTTATTCTTTTGTGTACTGGTCGTAGTAGTAGTCGTAGTGGTAGATGTCGTGATAGTAGTAGTAGATTTCATGATAGTAATATAGAGAATATAGAAGTAGTTTGTATTTGAAGTGGTAGAAGTATAGTAAAGTATTAGTTATTTGTAGAAGTAAGCGGTACTGGTAGCAGTAGTGAAGGTAGAAGTAGTACCTAGTTGGTGGTGGTAGTGGTAGTAGTGGTAATGGTAGACTAATGGTCTAATGGTAATGGTACGTAGTGTAGTGGTAATGGTAGTGGTAGTGGTAGTCGTAGTCGTAGTGAGACACATCACTTATGATTGTTTTCTATGGGCCTCTCAAATACAAAATGCATCTCAGTTTACGTTGAAGTTGAACACGACGCCGCGTCATAAAGCCCCAGCCTATGATACACTAATATTCCTGTGTGGACTGGAAAGATATCGTTAGCCGTTAGACCATGGACCCAGCCAGCCACCCAAGTCAAGCGCTCGTAGTCGCTTTTGCGTCCGGTGTCAGTCTGGCTGTCATTTATGATTCATCTGCACAGAATGTTTATCTAACAGTTTACAGTCGTATCAGTATTTTTTCAATATGCCCCTGCGTTCTGTTTACGAGTGTCTCGATAACACAGGGGTTAACAAAAACGTGCCGTCATACACCATCGTAGGCATAATTATGCGAAGAGTGATCATTTCATTTACCTAACAGTATCTGGCGGAACCTTTACTAACAGGAAAGATTTTGAACCAGGGTATACATTCAGGGGAATGATATAAGGTGGGTAAGGTCCCTCCAAGTGGTGACCGGTGCCTGCAAAGAGGGCTCTAGTGCATATCTTTAATAATTACTTTGCTTATCTAAATTACGGTCTTGCTCTCTTTTTAAACTACTTTGTCTGTCTTCTCATCATGTATGGGGGCAAATGAAATGCGACTCATTGAGACCTGAACGCCCCCTCCCCCTCCCTCCCCCCGCCACCTGCTTGGACTCTCCTTATGATCGATGATGACCCAGGCGATGTGTCGATGTGTCATCTGACTCGGCTGACGTCTACAGTGATTCTCAGCCGGTTTGCAGCAGAAATTTACAAATCTGATACTTATTTTAATTCAATTTGTTGTTTTCAACTCTTGAAATAGCAAACTTGTGACCAAAATATATTTAGTTTTGTTTCTTGGGGGCGGCAAACAGAAAAAAATCAATTAAATTTTGCTGACTTCACGTGATATTAAGTATCAATATTCATCAATAAAACATTCATAAAACGAGGTGTGTACTGTGTAGGCCTAAGTGCAAATTGTAACTTGTAGTTGTCATGGTTATCTAAAAGATGTAAATGCCTATACCCGAAGATATGAACATATTATTTTATATTTTGAATGAAACAAATTTTATGTTTCATATTTCATAGTTTTATAATTTTTATTCAAAATAGAAAATATATTTACATCTTCGGGTAGGCATTTACATTTTTTAGATAACCATGACAAGTAAAAGTTAAAATTTGCACTTAAATAACTCGTTTTTATTAATTATTGTTTGATGGTTATTTGTAGTAACAATAAACCATCTGAGGAGACTATAATGTGTATAATTACTAGAGATACATTATGACATGAAGCCCCCCCCCCCCCCCCCCCCACACACGCACAAACACATTTCAAACGAAATAAGAACAACATATTTATTATTTACAACTTTCTAAATAACACCACAGCATGGTAGGCCTACAGTATTTTAATAACACATTGTTGAAGAATGTTATGGATATATTTTTAATTATATTAGATTCTCAAACGCTAATGATCAGCAACAACAAAATGTATGTGAAACAAATGTTAAATATTAATAATAGTTATATATTATTTATTAATCGTAAAGCAACAATGAAAACCAGTATCGACGCAGATACATTTTAGCTTGTATTTTTTCTTTTATAAAATCAATTGTTTCGACTTCATCAATTTGTAAATGCCCCATGCGCAGATGGTGATGGGAATCCAGTTCGCCCCCTTGGACGTGCCAATGCAGCGTCGCTTGCAGACGTTGGCAGCCCTGGTCCAGTTTGTCGTCATGGTGATGGGAGGTCCACTTGGCTACATGCTCATAGCATACATGATATGCTTCACCAAATACTTCTGGTTGGCTCTCGCCTACGTCTGTTACATCGTTGGCGAAAGGGGCGTCGCCTCCAGGGGTAGTTACCCATCCAATTGGGTCCGCCGCTGGATATGGTGGACGTACTTCAGGGACTTCTTCCCCTTGAAGCTGGTCAAGACTGCAGAACTGGAGCCCTCAAAGAACTACTTGCTGTGCGCTTTTCCGCACGGCGTACTCTCATCAGGTATGATCATATCCCGGCACCTCAACTTCTCGTACATCGATTTTCGGTTTTATTTTACAATAGCTTTCTTATAAAGCAAGTGTCTCCATTCTACTCTTGTGGCACTCGTTCTGTTTTTTTTTTGTTTTTTTTTTATGTCGCGATAGCGGTGTAAACTGATATTACTTTTATGCAAAATCTGCAGCTATTTTAAAATGGAGTTGGAAGACCTCTTCCAGAACTTTTTTTATCGAATCTGAAAGTGTTATTCTGCCTTATTGTGGCAACAGCTTTGGACAGAGGCAAATAAAAAAGGTTTTAATATTATTAATCGAATTACATTTAAATTTCTTTGCTTACTTTTGAGAAAGTGTTTTTCTCTCCCAATTTCAGACTAACGCCCGGTTTTCCAATTGGTTAACGTGTCGTTAATTTGGGCCGTTAGCTGACGGTCCGTAATCTGTACCCCAACAAAGCCTATGCAGATAACGGACGGTCCGCTAACGGCCCCGTTAATGACCGATTGCCTGGAAAACCGGGCCTAAAATGGCTTCCTTTTTTGAACTTTTGTTCCGTTCTCAATTGGCAACCGTATATCTATCTATGTTTACTTTTGTTTGCAGGTGTGTTCACAAACTTTGCAACGGAGGCAAACAAAGTTAGTGAACTATTCCCTGGTATCACACAGCATACGATCACGCTAGATCAGAACTTCAAGTTGCCGTTCGTGCGGGAAATCATTCTCAGGTTGGGAATGTGCTCCTCTTCGCGAGAAAGCTTGGACTACTTGCTCGACGGGACGCGAGGGACCGGTCGCTCGATCGTGCTGGTCGTTGGAGGCGCCGCTGAGTCACTCAAATGCAAGCCGGGGACGTATCGAGTCATACTCAAGAGCAGAAAGGGATTCGTTAAACTGGCAATGAAGAATGGGTGAGGACTTGCAGCTTATTGTCCCATATGTACTGTAATGTTTTTGTAAAGAGCTGCAGGTAGCAGTGGCGGCTCGCGGGGTTTGAAATGGGTAGGGCACAAATCAGTTAACATTTAAAAAAGGTAGTTATAGTCTTCATTCCGAAGATAATAAATAACAGCACATGCAAACTTACCTGATAATTTAATGTCTGTATACTAAGTGCTAAGAAGTTACTGTTAGAAGTCTATTTTTAATTTGGCATACCTGAGTTATACACGTCAGGCATTGGTCGTCCTAATGTCTTTGCTACCAGTCTCTCTTCTCAATTCAAATGTTTATGTTTTATGTGCCTCACCTCGTTCATTTACATCACACAGTGACACAACACAACACGCACACGCACTACAGTACACTATAGAATAAAGGCAACCACCTGTCTACACACAACTGACAACACCACGCCTACACGTACTTACATAAACGGTGCCTCGCTCCGTAATGGGGCTCTCGAAAAAACATGCTCATTCGTCATGTAAAATCTGCCGTCTCCACTCACTTATCAGCGGCAAAAACGTAACTGCGCATGCGCGGTATGAATGTTATCGGCGTGGGCTCCCCCCTCCCCCCCCCCCCCCCGGGGAATCACCAGACACAAAATGCAAGACGCGATAAACCCAAAGACGCAGCGGCCAGCGATAACCCAAAACGTAATCGTAACGAGCTCTGTCGGAGACTTCGGGTACCGCCGTCTGCCTGGATAAGTCAGCGCACCGCGCCTTTATTTGAATGTGCACATTACAATTACAAAATTTTCGATTTTATGTAAACATACCACAAAACCACAACTCGTCATTTAATGTGTGATTGTTGGTGGTTGGCGGGAGGGGAGGGAGGGCACATGCCCGTGTGCCCTTATGGACGAGCCGCCCCTGCTAGGTAAAGCTTTCAGATTTTACGGTTACGGGGCAAGGGTACGAAGTCACAAAGTGGCTCGAAAACTTTAGAGATGACCGAGAGAAGGCTGATGGGTCTGTAGCTCGACGGGTCCCGAGGTGGTTTCCCAGACTTGAGAGAAGCAACCAATTTGGCCACCTTCCAAGCCGGCGGGTATATAGTGAAGGCGGAGAAATGCATTGACAGGGCGACCACATGCGCGCCGTACACTCGGGCAGCTCCTGGAGTACCTGGTCTGTAATGCCGTCCGCATCCGGGGCCTTTCGGGCGGGCAAGGCCAGAACGACAGCCGAAACCTCTGCGACTGTAGCCTACAGAGACCCGCTTCAGGAAGTGACCGGGGCGTCGGGTGGGCATTCAGCCAGGCGCGCACCTCCTATACGATAGCAGACGACTCAGCAGGTGTGTCTTGCGGCATATCCGCGAGAACGTTTGCCTTTTGTCCGGGCTGCATGCAAACACGACAGCATTCTAGATGGGTGGGTCTGGTTGAGGGCGACGTTGGAGTGTCCGTGCGCCAAATTGACCCGTGTCAGCCTCCTGTGAGGTTAATGGAAACAGCGTTCTCCCACAGGCCTGCTCCGCGACAAGATACTCCGCGACGGCGCTGTTCATGATCAGTAATGCCATGTAATGTTACAGTGCCTGCCTGGTGCCAGTCTTCTCGTTTGGAGAGAACGATCTCTATGACCAAGTGAACAACCCTGAGGGAGGTTGGGTGCGCTGGTGCCAGGAGGTGTTCCGCAAGGTCACGGGAATCGCTCCCGTACTGATGGTCGGCCGAGGATTGTTCCAGTATTCCTTTGGCGTTATCCCCAGGAGAAGACCGGTCACCACAGTCGGTGAGTACTAATCTCGAAATACATGTAGCTATTTGTAAGTCCTTGATTATAACGCTAAGTTGATATGAAGTTATTTGAGCAATAGCTCACATTTTGTACAGACACCCTGCAGAGTTTGCAGGGTAGGGTTTTAAAATTTCCAGAAATTTTTTGCTTGGGAAAAAAACCCGGTTTTTTCAGTTTTTTTCCAAAAAAAAAACGGAAAATTTTTGGAAAATTTCGTTTTCACCTAAAATGTGTAATATGTAAATTCCTTGTGGTGAGAAATGTGAACCGGCGTCTAATCTAATGTAAAGCTGTAATGAGGTACCAGGAAGTACGAATGGACAGGAATGACGAAGTGGGTGAACAATACAAAGTGTCCGACTCCGACTCAGACAACATCATAGGGCCCAGTACCACTGAGTATGCAATTGATCACCAGGAGGACCAGGATCAGGAATGAGTTAGGCCTAACTTGGAGAGAGACAGATTGATTGTGATGAGAAAGCGAATGAGATGATTATGACTGATGAGTATAGGCCTATACATAAACTTGTGTGTGAGGACTAGGCTGAAGCTTAATTTTTCTAACGTTTTTATTTAAAAGATGTTAATTCATAATCTTTAATCCATAATCATTCATTGTTCATTCATTAGTAGTAAGGATTTAGGATTATGATTAGTATCTCTATTCTTGGTGTCTTGCATTGTTTGTAGGGAAACTGGCCAGAGTTGGCTTTTCAATAAAAACTGTAGCAAGGCAATGCAACATTATTTTCTACAGTCAAAACAGTTTATTTTGCATTAGCCAATCCATTCTACAATATGGTATGGTATAGTGTTTTGGGGTAGCTCGTCCTCGGCCAAGCGGGTATTTGTTGCTCAGAAGAGAGTAATCGGGTACATGGTGGGCGTGTGTAGAAGGACATCTTGCAGACCCCACTTCAAGGACCTAAATATACTGCCGTTGCCGTACTTATACATCCGACAAGTGTGCATGTTCACCAGGGAAAACCTTCACCTGTTCCAAGCGGCTAGCCACCATTACAACACTCGAGAATACTCCGAATTACAGCACAAATAAAATATAATAATGCAAGCTGAGCTTGGCTTATCATGGGATTCTACAGTCAGGTCGTAGACTCTACAACAAGCTTCCAGATGAGATCAAAGACTCCCCAGATATACGAACATTCAAACGCAAAATAACCATGTTTCTGAAAGTGGAGCAATATTATGATGCAGCCGAGTTCACCGGTCAAGGAACCAAGCTATGAGCCGTACAATGACTTCAAGGCCTATACGACCGTATGATGTAATATTTAACTCATCTTTACAATGTACATACAATCTTGTATTGTGGTTAATATTTGGTCTTGCAATCACAAAAAGAATAATTTGGGGGACATTTTTGAAGTGGCCCCAGGGCCATACTATAAACATTTATAATATAAATTTAATTTATTTGTCATTTCCTGGACAAGATCTTTCATTTTACGAAGTATCAGCCAAATCGAAGGGGCATGCTATTTCGAAAATTTTCAAAGGACGTATAGTCTGAAATTCGGAGGGAAATATTATTTTTGGATTTTGATAATTTTTATAATCTTATCGTAATCTTTGGATCATTTTGAATCAAAATACACCATCAGTTCCTAAATCCATTGATATTTGGTCTTGCAATTACAAAAAGAATAATTAAGGGGGACATTTTTGAAGTGGCCCCAGGGCCATAGTATAAACATTTATAATCTAAATATCATTTATTTGTCATTTCCAGGATATGATCTTTCATAGCATTTTACGAAGTATCAGCCAAATCGAAGGGGCAAGCTCTTTCGAAAATTCGGAGGGAAATTCGGAGGGAAATATAATTTTTGGATTTTAAAATTTTTTATAATCTTATCGTAATCTTTGAATCATTTTGAATCGAAATACACCGTCAGTTCCTAAATCCATTGATATCTGGTCTTGCAATCACAAAAAGAATAATTTGGGGGACATTTTTGAAGTGGCCCCAGGGCCATAGTATAAACATTAATAATCTAAATTTTATTTATATGTCATTTACAGGATAAGATCTTTCATTTTACGAAGTATCAGCCAAATCAAAGGGGCAAGCTATTTCGAAAAATTTCAAAGCGTTTAGTCTTAGGCCCTAGTCGAAATTCGGAGGGAAATATTATTTTTGGATTTTGAGAAATTTTATAATCTTATCGTAATCTTTGGATCATTTCGAATCGAAATACACCATCAGTTCCTTAATCCATTGATATTTTGTCTTGCAATCACAAAAAGAATAATTTGGGGGACATTTTTAAGTGGCCCCAGGGCCATAGTATAAACATTTATAATCTAAATTCATTTATTTGTCATTTTCTGGATAAGTTCTTCATTTTACGAAGGATCAGCCAAATCGAACGGGCAAGCTATTTCGAAAATTTTCAAAGGGTAGTCTTAGTCGAAATTCGGAGGGAAATATTATTTTTGGATTTTAATAAATTTTATAATCTTATCGTAATCTTTGAATCATTTTAAATCGAAATACACCGTCAGTTCCTAAATCCATTGATATTTGGTCTTGCAATCACAAAAAGAATAATTTGGGGGACATTTTTGAAGTGGCCCCAGGGCCATAGTATAAACATTTATAATCTAAATTTCATTTATTTGTCATTTCCTGGATAAGATCTTTCATTTTACGAAGGATCAGCCAAATCGAAGGGGCAAGCTATTTCGAAAATTTTCAAAGGGTTTTTAGTCTTAGTCGAAATTCGGAGGGAAATATAATTTTAGGATTTTGATAAATTTTATAATCTTATCGTAATCTTTGAATCATTTTGAATCGAAATACACCGTCAGTTCCTAAATCCATTGATATTTGGTCTTGCAATCACAAAAAGAATAATTTGGGGGACATTTTTGAAGTGGCCCCAGGGCCATAGAATAAACATTTATAATCTAAATTTCATTTATTTGTCATTTCCTGGATAAGATCTTTCATTTTACGAAGGATCAGCCAAATCGAACGGGCAAGCTATTTCGATAATTTTCAAAGCGTTTAGTGTTAGTCGAAATTCGGAGGGAAATATTATTTTTGGATTTTAATAAATTTTATAATCTTATCGTAATCTTTGAATCATTTTGAATCGAAATACACCGTCAGTTCCTAAATCCATTGATATTTGGTCTTGCAATCACAAAAAGAATAATTTGGGGGACATTTTTGAAGTGGCCCCAGGGCCATAGTATAAACATTTATAATCTAAATTCATTTATTTGTCATTTTCTGGATAAGTTCTTCATTTTACGAAGGATCAGCCAAATCGAAGGGGCAAGCTATTTCGAAAATTTTCAAAGGATTTAGTGTTAGTCGAAATTCGGAGGGAAATATTGTTATTGGTTTTTGAGAAATTGCATAATCTAATCGTTATCTTTGGATCATTTCTAATCGAAATACACCATCAGTTCCTAAATCCATTGATATTTGGTCTTGCAATTACAAAAAGAATAATAAAGGGGACATTTTTGAAGTGGCCCCAGGGCCATATAAGTATAAACATTTATAATCTAAATTTCATTTATTTGTCATTTTTTGGATAAGATCTTTCTTTTTACGAAGGTTCAGCCAAATCGAAGGGGCAAGCTATTTCGAAAATTTTCAAAGGGTATAGTCTTAGTCGAAATTCGCAGGGAATTTTAGGTGGCTCGTTGGTCCAGTGGTTAGCATCCCTGCTTCCAATGTAGAAGGTCCCGGGTTCAAATCCCGCTTCAGGCAGAAGTTTGTTAACTTCTAATGTGGATTCAATTCCATTACTTCTTGGCTTAGGAACAAGTAAACGGTGACTTTGGAGCCGTCCTAGCAACGAAGCACTCAATAAATTCAAAGTTGTTCTGAATCGGCCTTGTTGATTCTGGCATTTGTCCGCAGGTGTTCGCACTGTCCAATCCCTGATTCATATGTTTCGTATTTGAAATATCGATCTTTGATTGGTTATCGCTCACTCGTCGATGGTGTTCGAAGCCTACAGGGTTGGTTTAGTCGCTTTAAATTAAAGTCCCCCACTGCAAATCAGTTTAGTTACTGAGTGGGTAGACTCTAAATGTGAATTTATTTATTTTATTTTAATATTATTTTTGGATTTTAATAAATTTTATAACCTTATCGTACTCTTTGGATCATTTCGAATCGAAATACACCATCAGTTCCTTAATCCATTGATGTTTGGTCTTGCAATCACAAAAAGAATAATTTGGGGGACATTTTTGAAGTGGCCTCAGGGTCATAGTATAAACATTTATAATCTAAATTTAATTTATTTGTCATTTCCTGGATAAGATCTTTCATTTTACGAAGGATCAGCCAAATCGAAGGGGCAAGCTATTTCGAAAATTTTCAAAGGGTTTTTAGTCTTAGTCGAAATTCGGAGGGAAATATAATTTTTGGATTTTGATAAATTTTATAATCTTATCGTAATGTTTGAATCATTTTGAATCGAAATACACCGTCAGTTCCTAAATCCATTGATATTTGGTCTTGCAATCACAAAAAGAATAATTTGGGGGACATTTTTGAAGTGGCCCCAGGGCCATAGTATAAACATTAATAATCTAAATTTCATTTATGTCATTTACAGGATAAGATCTTTCATTTTACGAAGTATCAGCCAAATCAAAGGGGCAAGCTATTTCGAATATTTTCGAAGGGTACAAAAAGGTTTTTGTGTATTGTTAGTATGTAGCTGCTAAGCAAAATGGGTTAAAAATAAAACGTCCGTCAATTTTCAATAGTGAAATGAGAGTCGCAGACGCACTAGATCTCCAATAATGTTGCAACTTGCAAGTACAAATTATGTTGGCCTAGAGTCTTTTTTTTTGACAAAGGTTCTTTTGCTTTCAGTCGGAAAGCCGATGCCGGCCGAGCATGTCCCAGAGCCAACTCAGGAGCAAATAGATAACCTCCACAGCAGGTTCCAGGAACAATTGGTAGCCCTGTTTGAAGAGTACAAACACAAGTACCTGGAGAATCCCGAACACACGTCACTTGTCATTGAATGATGTTGCGCCCTTGTCTTGTTATACTATATTCGTTATGTATTTTTGATTAAGATTTATATTTTCATTTTGACTTTCGTAATATACAAAACCAGTGTTCATACAGAATGTGTTGAAAAATAAAGCCTTGTTGAATTTCGTTCAGTTTCTAAATTAAGAAGTGTGGAATATGGTTTTTTATATGTAGTAGGTCACTGGTAGTACTGTAGTACAGTAGTAGGTCACTTCTTATGTTTTTCGGAAAATTTGTTTATTATATGATTTTATTTAATCTCTCTCTCTACCACATCGGTCTACACTTCAGGTATGCTGTTGGGGTCTATCCTTCTACCAATCATATTTCCAGCCTTTGGCCTCTCTTAAACCCAGTACATTATATACTGTATATATATATATATATTATGGAGAAATCCAGATATTAAAAAACCAACCCCAACTGAGAATCGAACCCAGGTCTCCCACTTGCCGGGTGGGCGCCTTGACCCCTACACCACCAGAACTGGCAATTTAATGTCTGAATAAAGTGCTTTATGACATCTATGTGGTGGTGGACCAACACCGCAACACTTTGGTTACACTTAAGTTGACCAGCCACACATAATTTAATGTCGTAACCTAACGCAAGGTTGATTTACAGACCTTGAAAGTAGTTTGGGGTCTGTAAAATAGGGGATCCACATAAGATTTGAAATTCTACAAGTTACTTTTCTATTTTTAGCAGCCAAAGCATATTTTGATGAGCACACTTTTCAAATCAAACACCAGTTTGGTGCTCTCAGAATTTCATATCTTAATGGCACTTTCTCTGCAAATTGCAATCCAAATCAAAAGTTACCATTTGTTCATGTAAAATTCAGTGTTTTATTTTTATACAGTTTCACTAATTTTATTTTACTAATACCATTGGATTCCATTACATGAATGACAACAAAACGAGATAATGTATACAATACAAAGTACCGTAAATTCACCTTTTAGCATTCTACTTGTAGGGCTAAATTGTGTCACAGAATAATGCTTCTAGTGCTAGGTTTTATACATATTTAAAAAATGGGTCTATTCTATTTTCATTTGTACCTTTATCAAAGTAAGATTTGTGTCCTAACATGTTGGACACTTGTTTACTGAGAATGTTTTATTTTTAAGTAACTACTTGTTGCCCACTATGGAATTTGCACGGACTTTCAGGATGTTGAATCATTTCCTTTGTACTGATGAAAGCAGTGTTTCATTTCAGGCAGCTAATTTTGAGGATTTTATTAAATTGAGAATCAATGCTGACCAAATAAGCTTAATTTAAAATGCAAATTCATAACTTTGTTTGTAGTTTGAAAATTAAATCTTACACAAATGCAAAGTTTTATACAATATTTTACCAAACTTGTATTTTGCCCACAAAAAAATTCATGCGTTGTAGGCGTATTTGTTAATACCACAATAATGGTGTAGACGTCAATCCATATGGTAAGTAGGATTGAACAAAGCAGTTTTCATTCAAATTATGTACCTGTCTTCGAACAATATTTGTGGAAATAGTGATTATGAAAAAACGTAAAAGTTACAAGTCCATCAGTGACAATCAAACAATCAATCTAGCACAACTCTGCTCCAGTGAAAGCAATAGTAATGAAATACTGGATATTCACCTCAAAACAGAAAAGCAATTATTGATTTGATCTAAATCAAGTTTGTAAGCAGAAGCACTTGAAATGATTGTCTACAGGTGCCTCTTTTTAGGATGTATATAGGTATATAAAACATGTAAATATGCAATCCTTTATTGAAAAGTAGTAAAAGTACGGAAATAAGTGGTCAAAGTTCAGTTAAAAACTCCTGGTACGTTGTTGTATTATTAACATTGTTATGTAAAGCTGTAAACTCACCAAACCCAAATATAAAATTCAATATACCGTAAGTTTTAAGAAGTACAGTAGGTGTAATTGACAAATTACGTACCGGTACTGTTATGGTAGGCTCAAATACAAACAATATTTACTTTAAGTTTGACTGTGGTCATAATCAGTCCATACTCTAGCATGCACAAAACTTACTTTATTAACATTAAACAGGTCATCATTTCCAAGAATGTGTCTAAATATGGCGAAGCAGCACGAGCAGTATGCAACCCACAGTTCAGACTAAGTAAAAATGGTTTTTGTCCCTCACTTTTTACCTCACAGCTAAGTCAAGAGAGTATTAATACTGTTTTATTAATTATACAAAGATAACTAGTACTATGTAGGCCTACTGGACATCCCCATGTTATTAATGGATAGTACATGAAGAAACAGCTGATAGTGGACATACAACTGCCAAATAACAAAACATGGAACCAAGCTGGTAATACAGTGAAACTTCTTTATAACAAACGTCTTTATAACAAAATGATCTTGAGGTCCCAAAAGGTTCTTATGCATATAAAGTTAGCATCTTTATAGAGAAATGTTCTTTATAACAAAATAATAATCTGGCCCCCAAGAGTTCATTATAAAGAAGTTTTACTGTAGTAGTTAAACAACATTTCAGGGCAATAAACAATAATTCAAATTGGATGTTTTTGAAAATCAAAAATGATTGAACAATATGTTGATTACACAAAAATAAAAAGCTTTATAAACTGTATTGTAAAAAAAGTCTTCAGTCATTAAACGTGGCTTTGTTATTTTGCCGCACCAGTTCTGGTTTGTTGCAGAAATCTCGCCAGTTGTTGATAAGCCAATTCCGGTAAGCGATAAGCATTGGATCACAAGGGTCTACGTCACGCCACTCGTCCACACAAAACATACGATAGCTGTCGTTGCCGTACTTGCCGATCCCAAACAGCTCGTTCGGGTATGTCCAGCCTGGGCGCTGGTACTCTTCTGGTAACAAAAAGAAATTAAACGTCTACATTTGTCATTTAGAACAAAAGGTTAGGTATTGAATTGGTGTAGATCAGTGGTTTCTTAACATTTTTATTTTTTAACTCAAAAGCCGTATACAAACATGCAGTGAAATACGGGTTTGATAGTAAGCCCCTATGTGGTTGGAGCAGTCCCTCGTTAAAGTCATGTTTAGTTTTGATGTATGACGGTGTTTTATTAATTATATTATCGTGATGATATATTTTAAAAACAAGATCAATTTCAGTTGTATTAACATCGATTGTTCAGAGTCACCAATAAAGGTTCGTTAGAATGACTAATGTACCGGTATGTGAATGTGTAAGTTTGCTTAACGGCTAGGTTTGAGCTTGGGGGGAAGGATAGGAAGGAACCAACAGCTTACCTTGTAGTAGTTGCGGCCTTCGGAGTCGATAGAAACACAAAAAAGATATAAACAAAACGTCGAGACAGTTTCGGCCTGACGTGGCCTTGATCACCCGACGAAGGTGGAGGAAAGACTGGGTCGGAAGTCTCTATTGTCACGTGACTTCCGGTATGATCGGGACTACATCACTTCCGGTATTGACATAGAATACTTCCGGTAAACTTAAATTATACGCGCTAATTATACTATTTACACTATTTACACTATCTATACTATTTATAGGTCACTGTTGGTATGTGGAGTTGGGAAGAGAGGGATGAGCTTACCGCAGGTTTAGGTTAGGCGGGATTCTGGAGTTTGTAATCCACTGGTAAGCTAGCTCCCATCTCCGTAACTCCATGTATGTACAGTTGCTAGGCAGGGACCTTACAACTGTTGATTTGTAGCAAACATTGAACAGTTTGTTGTGGTCTTCGGCATGCTTGGCTACTGGCTTTTCAACTTTCTTTGACCTTGTGTCATGTCTGTGCCCATTGATCCTAGTATATAGTAGTAGTAATGTACCGGTATAAGATGAAAGGAAATTGGTCCCATGGTTGACTGCAGAAATTGCATTTTGCATGTTGCACACTTATTCTCGTATACAAAATATAACAAACATGTAATTTTCACAGTATTTCACACAAAATTGAGGAACTAGTTCATACAATTCACCAGTATTCACTTGTTGTAAAAAGTTTTACATGAGGACCATCACTGAAACTGAAAATCTACTTGGACAACTTCACCTACCTGAGAATTGTACAATTATGAAAGCCCGTTTTTCGTGTAGTCCGAGCGGTTTAAGCAAGTTTGCCATCTCTTTGATATCATCCGTGCTAACTTTGTCAGGTGTCGGATATTTCTCGAAGAACTTATAAATGACTGGAGTGGCAGCTTTACCTGAAAGACCATCATTCATCAAACAGGACTTTTCAGAAATGACACTAGACTCAAATCAAAGAAATGTTTTGTACAACTACGGGCATTTGCCCTCCCGCTCGTGTCACAGCCATCGCGGATACACGAGAGGGAGAACCTCTGACGATGGAAAAAAGGACTTCTCCGAAACGTTGGACAGTTCCCCCCCCCCCCCCCCCCCCCCCCCCCTCCACCCTTAAATAACTTCATATCCGTGAGAACATAAGAATAAACATAAATATATACATATGCTGCTTCATGGATTAGTATTATAATAGGCTACATTTAGTTTATATGGTGGTCATATTATTGTTGTAATTACTTAGTGTAATTTGTTGGTAATTACTAAACTATGTAATTAAGCAAAGAATAAAGTCTTCAGTGGTGCTTATAGATCTCACACATTAGGAGTTATGTATGCTCTGTTGTAACCAACACAAATACAGAAATATCTGATTCTGGAACATGTAGAAGCAATCCAGTATGATAATTGGAATACTTGGATTACTGATAGCTGAGTGAGAATAGTAATCCGACGAATTCTGGAATGCAGCTATTCATTTATTCAAACAATAGGCCTACCGTAATTATTCGCATAAGACGCGCACCTTTTTTCATAATTTGGAGTTTGAGAAATCGGAGTGCGCATCTTAAGCGAGGATTTTTTTTTAAATCGAAAAACGAGTGTTTGGAATGCGCACGTTTTGCTGCGATGTATTGTGGTGCGTTGTAACGCGTACTTGCCTAACTACGGAGTACGAAGTGTGCGAGTTTCAAAATAGAGTGCGTTACTGTCGTTGTCTTGTCTCGTCGATGCTTATGAGCCATCTAGCTGAAGATGCCACCCACCCCCCTAACAGGTCAATGACACCTGTTGTAGCGTCATCTAGATAGTGTCATCTAGACTGTTGTTAGTGCCAGTTTGTTGCCATTTGATGCTTATTGAGTTTTCGTTCACATTATGAGTTTTAAAGGCCGCATCCTTAGGGCTTTTTCTGCAAGTGAGAAACTTTAAGTTATCGGTGATGCAGAAGCCAGCTTGTGTGAATGGACAGCCGTAATGTGCGGTCGTGATAATAATAGTCTCAATCTTTGAACAGTCTTCACTAGGTCAAGGCCTACTTGAATAAGCCGAACACTTTGTCACATGCTTAGGCCTAAGAACACGACGTTGCAATGTGCTAAAACAATGGGAATTATCAGTTATCTTCATTGATCAAACAAATAATTATATTTTATTATTTTACATGAACATTTTTTTTCCTGTCCCTAAAAGTGGGGTGCGGGTCTTACGCGACGGCGTGTCTTATACGAATTATTACTGTAAATTAGGGGTGTGCGAGTAGCACTTTTCCAAATCGAGTCGAGTTCGAGTAGTAAATAACTCGCGAGTTTCGAGTCGAGTTTCGAGTAGTGCCTGAATATAATAAAAAGATACAGGAAAGGAATAACTACCGGTAGAGGACTAGGCAGACTAGACCTAGGACCCCATCTAAGCTACCGCCGAGTTCACCTAGGCTAGGCCTTGGCCTAAAAGCTATCCCTGGGGCCAGGCCTAAAACCATATACTGTAATTTGTTCAATATTATTGTCTCCCTAGGCCTAAGGCTCAAACGATGCTAAATTCTGCCAACTGGGTCTAGGCCTACGTGATCTAGACAAGGAAAGTACTAAGGCTTGGCCTAGGTCTTGGGTCTTGGGATAGGCTAGGGCTATGCTTGAAGCATGGCCAAATGCTAGGCCTAGGACTAGGCCTACACTGTACACGGGGACCTGGCACAGGAGAAAGACTTTAAGAGAAACAATAGAACTACAGTGTAATCTGTTTTGCAGATGGGTTGTCAGATGGCCACTTTTGTTTTTGTGAGACCGTTGGCGAGTGTTTCCCCATTTTTGCGGTTAATAATGCAAAGATTACATTTTGAACTTAAGTTGTATGGAACGTTTTAAAAATGATTCCAAATACATGATGATCAGTAGGGAATATAATATCTTTGATGATTAGGTACTTTTAGGTCTAGGCCTAGGCCTACGACCAGGGTCTAGGCCTAGGCCTATGACCAGGGTCTAGGCCTAGGCTATGCTAGGCCTAGGCCTAGGCTCTTTGAACATAGTAGGCCTATGCGTCAGCGATCTCGTAGGCCTCGGTTCTCGAAGATTCCCTTCCATTTGTTTTGCTGCCACTTCTACATCATCCACACTTAGTTCACAAAAAACGCAGACACTTTTTGCGAATTTGCAGAAGTATAGGCCAAATAAGCGTCGTCTGTGCGGTCTGCGTGTATCGATCTGCTCGATAATGATCGATAGGTCACTTTTTCTTCAAAGTCGATTATAAAATCGATACTTAAGCTATTTTTGGATACTAGCGCTACCTATTGGCGGTATTTTTAACCAGTTGAGTACGGCGGCTCAGTCGATCAAAACTACTCGAGCTCGACTCGTTTTTCATGAAAAACTCGATCACCTCGAGTCGAGTAGTAACTACTCGACCGAACTCGACTTTTCGAGTACTCGCACAGCCCTACTGTAAATAAATATATATCTCATCTAGTGAATGTGTTGTCATTCCTATGATCAAAACGAACAACTTGCACTGCTATTGGAGACCAGGTGTCTGCTCCATAAGAAACAAGAGTAGAACGGACTGAGGCAACCTAACCTGAGGCAAGGCGGGTTCCACGATTCTCTGCCAGGAGATCAAGTGTACCTTGGTTTCTTCCTTCCATGTAGGCCTACTTGAAACAGATAGGTCCATTAGGGATAATTTACGACCTTGGGTTGGGTACTGGACATCCCTAATAGGCGTGACTAATGAGGCTTGTCCAGTGTGCACTCTACTGAGTAGAAGACTACCTTACAAATGTGTGAAAGACCGCCAGGAATCTGTTTTTCGTTGAAACAGTGTGCATGAAAGGGGCAGTAGATAAGGATCTGACGTCGGTATAGTAGAGTACCTACATTATGTACCCATAGTAAGCCTACCTGAGGTTCTATTGAGCAGTATAGTTGCTACTAGAAGCTTCCACGGGTCATGGTACAGGTTCTCTTGAATAAGATTATACGGAGATCTAGGAGGTGTCCACTTCTTGAAGCCCAGATGAGGCTTAACCACCTGAAACATTAATATTATGCTCGTGAGAACCACTAATATATTACGTATATGTTATGGATCATAATGCGTGTATTATGACTGTAACAAATATAGACACTATGTTAACAACTGGAGATACATGAAAATTATAATGAGTACCGGTATGTATTATATTGTATTGTATTTGTATTTATTTATATATTCATGTGAAATGATTTATTTTCAATACTTATTACTTTTCCCCAAATTTTCACTTTCACAAAATTTCAAAATTTCACAAAATTTGGGAAAAAGTAAAAATATTGACTCTCAAATCACTCACAAGGGTCACTGTCAAATTCATGCAGTGTTCACTTTTGGGATCTAGTGTGTGTGTTTAACATTAACTTCTAGCCTGTTCCGAAAACGTTAGGTATTTTTCCAAACAGTAGGCCTACCTCAAAGTCTGCTAGTTGGGCTACAGTGAACAATGTTTGATTTAGAAATGAAACATTTAAAATACCCCTGGTAATAGACAAGCCTTCAGGCTCGCATGAATAGATGGACACTAATAAATTCCTTCAGCGATATTAAGGGCCAGATGCACAGTCAAGTGCCCTACTTTACCCTACTTACGTAGAGTAAAGTCACCTATATTGAACCACCGTCTAATTTGGACTATGCCTCCATTTTTATTGGCCATGCACTTGGATGCGATCTAGTGGTCAATATCGTAACTACTAGCGATAAGTATTGCAGTTATCGATTATGAAGTGGTTTCACCAATATTTTGCCCCTAGATGGAGGATGTTGATATTTTGCAGCAGATGATGCAATACGTAGTTCCATCACCTTCTGACGAATTGCTTTATTAGGGTACATGCTATTTTCCATAAGAAAAACAAACTCCATAGCAACTGTAAACAAATCCTATACTTAACCCATCCGCATCAGTTGCCTCATTTGGCTGGCCGCCCCCGGAAACCACGCACTTCTAGCGCGCGCCAAGGTTAACACGAATACGTCTTCATTGTCACTTTCGTCAATGTACATACCAATGTCCACATCGCTATCACTGTCACTGATAATAGTAGACCTAGCTGTTTTACTAGCCGGAACACGCACATTCGTATCTCTAGGCATACACCTACACGCGAGACCTAGGCCTAGGCCTAGTGTCACTGTCATTGTCCATTTCACAATCGCTCTCTCTCTCATTTGAAACCGCAATATTTTGTAAGTTTGGGTTGTTGTAAACACCTTCTCCATCACTGTCACTAAAATCAGATCCTAAAATGTCTAAACTCTGTATAATGTCACTTTCTTTGCCCCGAAAACAACGACTGCTTCCCGGCCCGAGTCCATCTTGACAAATTTGACAGCTGATCTAAGTTTCGAATCGAGATGAGCGGAGATAAAATCGATTTTAAGAACAAACAAAAGCCGACAGAGTTCATGAAATGCACACTAGAATCGCCACTAGCTTGAGCAAGAGATTGCAGGAATTAGTTCCGATATCGTACGCTAGATAGCACCACTATACATGTTCAAAGTGAAGCGCGCGCAAGTGCGTACCAGTCCGCTTCTGGTTACCGCGGCCAGTTTCGTATAAGCGTACCAGTCCGCTTACCGATGCGGATGGGTTAACTCGACTGTGCCGCATACGGGGATGGGGGTGTTCCTCACACAGTCTACAAAAGATGGCACCAAGTTGCTAATTTAGGGCCATTCCATTATTACATTTAATGTTTAGGGCAAGCCATCATAAACTGGAGTTTTTATGGTTTTTCATAGTTAACTGACTGAGTGTAAGAGTGGCTGCAAGTCACTAAAGCTGTGTGCTTGAAAAAGCTCCAAAAATAATTGAAAATGGTACTACTAAACCATAGGTTGCGACCAGGTTGCCAGTTCGCTTCAAAGGCCGAGTCAAACGGCAGACAATAATTAGGCCTACCTTATAACGTCTATGCGACTTACTCAACTTCTGCATGTTTGAATCATTTTCCGGGCATTTCTCCTCAAACAGAATTTTAGACCGAAACTATGTACAAAGGGAACCTTTTACCCACGTCAGGTCTACAACTAAAATACGTACAAAGTATTAAAGTATTCATTAAAACTATATACAGATACCTTTGTAAGGCAATAAACAATAATGTGGATGCTTATCCTGAGTTGTTGACTAAAGTAAAAAGAAAAACCAGGTCACAAGCTTATAAGTTTAGTTTGGGAACACTGGTGTATAGGTTGTAGTACTATAAAAATACCATATGTTAGTACTGTCTTTAACTGGATTAAACTACCTGTATCGAACAATGTTAATAGATGAAGATTTTTCTATGTAATATAGCCTACTCCCACATGCCTAGTGCAAGTTTTAAGAACTGGAAGCTAAATTTTATATAATTATTAATTTCCACGTTTATTTTCCTTCACTTTGGTAAAAATATCAAATTTTGTACCACCTCTTTTCTTTTTGTGTAGTAGGTTTGACTTGATTACAATCTTATGAGTACCTGTATAACCTCATAGGCGGTATCTTAATAAAAACTGAACTAGGTATTTATTTATTTTTTACTATGTAATATTCCCCAAGTTTATCTAGTAAGGGCATATCTCAAACCTCCAATGATGGACTATATATTAGCTCTCTGCCTAGCTAGCTCACTGGCTAGCTCACTGCCAGCCAATCACAGTTCCACAGGCTCTTTTCGATGCCACGATCATTGTTGTTTGGGCAACTATTAAAAGATGACTACGAAGCATTGTGACCCACTTTAATAACGCTCTCTTTTTTGTTTTTTACATATAATATGCTCACCAACGTTAGTAATTACTGCATGTTCCCCAAGGTGTGGAATTATAGCTCAGTAGCTATACACTTTTGTGGGCTCTATGGGCCTTAAAAAATACCCATTTTTACCCGATTACTACAACTACGACAATGTGGAAATAAAACATGGTAGGTACTTTTCTTTTTATGAATAAAACAGAATGGGAACAAAGTAGCCTACTAGTTATCAACTAGCATCAACTAGCCCTATTTGGGGAAAACTTTCCAGATTCCCCAATTATAACATGGTCAAGAATGTATCAACTTCTACATACCTTTATCCTATCTTTCTTCATTGCTGCCCAATGGAAATATGGACTTGAGCTGGTGTCTTTGTATTCCATGTCCGGTGATGGCGGCCGAGCTCGACTTTTCTTGACTTTAGCTAACGAATTTGGGGACTTTTTTGGTTTCTGAGATTCTGTCAATATTTTCACTGTGGAGACTTGCCTTTTCTTTGGGGCACTTTTGCTCACTGGTTGACCCATTGGTAATGATACTCTACTGCTATTTATATTATCTGAAAAACAAAAAAGTGCAAACCAAGCAAGTTTGTATCATGTCAGTGAGAAGTACAACCTGAAGTAAAATTGTTATTAATAATTGAATACACAAAGCAAAACAAAGTAAAAAAAAAAGCTAACAAACAACAAAGTAAAGTAAAATGTGAAGCAAAACAGTAGCAGTTACTACTGCAACTCATTGTAATATAGGATAGGCCTACCCTACTTTTATTAGGCACCATTAATATTATTTTATTTTGTTATATATACAAAGATGGGAGTTGGCCCTCCAGTGGATAACTAAATCTTGCACTCCACCCAACTTAAACATCCGGTGAAGAGTAACTATGTCCCTACTTCCCCCTCCATCTATAGCCTGCCAACACCTTCTTTCTGCCACTCTCCCCCCCCCCCCTACCCCCCCCCCCCCCCCCAACAGCCAATAGGGCCAGCTAGTTTAGTTCATAGGTTAGGTTAGTTAGTTAGTAGTCTTCTTACTCCCGAGTGATCAAGGGTACCGAAACGTCTCGGAAATCTTGTGTTGTCCATTATATATGTTGTCTTTTATCTCTATACCACAATGGTCTACAGTTCAGGTAAGCTGTTGGGGTCTATCCTTCTACCTATCATGTATAAATACAAATGTATATATACAGTATGGCCTTGCGAATTTGGGCTAATTGTGTCCCTACTCCCAATATAGCCCGAATTAAAAATACCGAATTAAACAGATAATGTGGACTTGATCGCCTAGGAATGGGCCTAGGCGATAAAATCTGTTCCTCTCATGATAAGATAATCCGAAAGGGAATAAAAATAGTCAACAGGACTAAAATTAATAGATTTTAGACCAAATTATGAAACACACTGTACTGAGACAAGCGGACCGAGCGATACTGGCTGTTGTTTCTAGGCGCCAAGGCCGCTGCTATCGGGTGGACTCGTGCAAGTATGGCCGGTTTGCGGGTGGGGGGACTACTCCTGAGTCAGTGCGCATCACGGAGGAGTGAGGGCGACTGCAGTCTGTTTACAGCTGTGGTCAGCTGTTATAAAGGAAAGGACGACAGCTTACCTGAGAAAGTAGATAGGTCGCTTAGAGAAACATATAGATGAGAAGACAAACAAACTGAGACGTTTCGGCCAACTAGTGGTCTTGATCACTCAGCGTGAGTAGAAGAACTAAACTAAACTTAAGACTAGGTTGAATTTACATGATGCAGGCGCGGTCGTGGGTGGTGGTGGAGGGAAGAACTATCTATCTATCTGTCTATCTATCTAGGCCTATCTATCAGAAAACAAAACCAAACCTTTGCCTTTCTTTGTTTATAGTACTAGAAGTAAATTTATGCAGAAATAATGCAGATTTGTGAAGTCTGGTGCAGATACTTTCTAAACGATTGTGGCTAGAAGACAAAATTATAGTATCTTATGTTAGCATTCACATGACTAGCACTACGGCTAAGAAAAGTAGGGATGTGTGACTGATTGTGTGGGCTGCACTTTTAACTTTCAGGCCGGGCTCGGGCCTTTTTTGGGCTTAAAAAAAAAAAAAAAACGCACGGCTTCAACCTTTTTATCTCGGGAAATATTTTTTTTTTTTTTTTTTCTTCTTATGCCAAGATGGCTTTTTCAGCCATTCTTTTGTCCAACTATCCAATATGAAAAAAATATGATATGTAATATGGGAAATATGAGTGCTGATGTTTTATATAGCGCTTTGGGTCCTCATTAGTAACTCCTCATTTTATACGATGCTCATCAGTCATCACTCAGTACAAGAAAGTTTTTATTAGATTAAAAAATAGTGTGGGCTACCAAACGGAACGACGAGTATTGGAGTAGGGAATGATTTTGGTGGGAATAATGATTGCTTGTATGATGTACTAGCCAAGGCTTATATGATTTATTTTGTAACACTTCTCTGATCACGCCAAATGCAAGAGAAAGACAACAGTTGGTTAGTTGTTCGTCCTTGGACCTGACCATCCTTTGCCCGAGCCTTCGCAACGGTATCTGTAAGGAGGGGTTTCAAGTGACTGCGAACTGACGACAACCCTCAAGAATGCAATTACGACAATCAAGACAATGCTGAGAATAACGGAAAAATAAAGATATTGAAATACAGTGTCAGCTTGGTTTTGAAACCCTAAAAAGAACCAAATAGCTTGCAAAGGACGTAACGTCGGGTGGAAGCTTTGAAAGCGAATCGAATACTAATGACATTGACGATCACGGCAAATCTTTTGGGATAGAAAGTTTCAATGAATATGAATCTGAGGACTTAAGTAAAAGTATATGATTCATGACGATCACTACACTGATACGGGGAGAGCCAAATTCCTTGTATTTTTCCTAGTATACAAGGCTTGCCCAGAGATGCTTTATTGTTTGGAATGCGCATTCCCTATTGTAAATATAACAAGATATGTAAGGGGATGTATGTTAATTGTTAATTGTTCGTACAATGTGCCACAATGGGCATTCTAAAAGATAGCATTTCACTACACTCGATGGAATTACAATTTGATTGTTTTTAACAAGTGCAGTCCATGAGTTGATCCACAATAATAACTGCCTTCAAGCAATTTAACACCACATTTTGCCGGACGTCTCCTGCCACTGATGTCTATCATTTTCGCATGGTGAGAGTAGCAACAGCTGTTGTCTTGCAGTTTTCAGGCATTGGATGCATTATGTGCTGCAAACTATCATGGATGCTGCCACTGCATTCAAAATTCCGACACACACTTGTTATTTTGCCCGACTCGCGACAACATGACTATAGATCAGTTACCATTGAAGTGCAGCCATCACAAGTACAACAGTCGATGTTTCCTTCCAACCACTGAATGTTTTTAAGCCAGTCTTCTTTTTCCCCCTGTTTTCTTAGATTTTCCCTTTGCTCACTTTCTGTGTAATTCGGTTCATAACTTCAGGGAGACAGACCTGGCATCTTGTGCTATGAACAGCCTTCAGCTATCTGGTGAACAGTTGTTGATGCACAACGCGGAACACAGTAGCGAGGTAGTTTCGAGTGTTCAACTCATCTCTTGACGGTCATTAATTGTTTCGTCGACTAGACCAACTCATTTGTTTCAACTTAAAGCCCAATGTATCGAATAAACCAATTACCGGTATCTCTCTCATTAACAGGTGTTTTGCCATCATAGAACTTCTTTGTGTGGAATTCATAGTCGCCCCTTACCCTTAGGGGCCCCCGTGGATGCCACGCAACAGTTTCCTGCATGTTATTTTCCATATAGAAAAAACCAATCCATAGCAACTATGGGCGCCCCTAGGGGTAGGGGACGACTACGATATACAGCCGTCTTTCTCCGGAACGAAGTGGTGCCCATCGATCTGATCAGAGCAACAAAATTCCACACCCCTTTTTCACCAAGTTTACCGCCCCCGGTTAAATGTTGCAGTGTCCACAGTTTTGGGAGGTGTCGCAATCACAATAGTAATATACTATGTAGACATGAAACTCAAATTAACTATGCACATTGTAGGCCTAGACATGAAGTACGAAAGTATTTGATGTCTTCTTTATTTTTAGTCTACACTTTTCTAGCACCACCAGCTAATTCAGACCATTGCACTACACTTATCCTATGTAAAGCCAATTTTCAAAACTGTTGACAATTAAGATATTTACATTATTATTAGTCTACATTCAATAAAAATACACGAATTATTAGAAGTGGTTTGTAGCAAGACATCAAATGAAAACTGTCATTTTAATGACGACGACATTTGGGGTTTTACGTCCCATATTTTTGCAACGAGGCTAATCAAGACGATGAGTGGGTGATTGTGAGGATGAAAAAACGCCACATGACATCCATGCCCAAGCCAGGATTTGAACCTGGAACGCAAAGACTGCGGTTTACTAGACCAACGCCTAATCGACCTTGGCCAACTGCGCCGGCTTGTCATTTTAATGCTTCACAAATATCCAAAGGAAGTATGCGAGCATTCAAAATGTACAAAATGGATGTTAGGTAGTAAGTATGACCTCCCTCCCAACAAAACTCATTTGAACCATGGCAGTTAGAGAAAACGTTAGAAACGATAATCCACTAGTCTGCCACTTCACTCAATTGGAATGAAATTGGAACGAAAGATTTGGAAAGAAAAGAATAATTTGGAAGAACGTTACTTTTTATTTATCAAAAACGAGTTTACCTACATGATAATATTTCAAGCACAAAATCACAGCAAAAAGCTTAAAATTAACCATGCAAGTTTGGAAAATTATATATCACTACTTGCCACAGATATTGCTTAACACATTCTTGCATACCGGAACTCTTGGGAGGCTTTTCACCCAGGTGACTGGTGAGTGGTGAAAACCATTATTTCCATGTTTCAGGTCAACTTTAGCTTTTGGTCGCAGGAACTTTTCTAAATCAAAGAGTGCAGTGTTAAATACTTTGCTTATTTGTCGAGAACAATTGGCAATTACTTATAAGTGTATAGGGGTGGCATCGCATTACTTAGAACCCCTTTTCTACATTCCATTCAAATCAAGTGTCTCTACTAATTATACTTTTGTTGTAGCATGCCTACAACCATCAGCTAACAAACAATTATTTAAACAATCAATAGTTTCCTGTTATAGGCATTTTGCTAATTTTTCAGAAAGAGAGTAGAGATAATTTACTACCATTAGCCACCTTGTGCAAAGACAATGCAAACTGAGGCTAAAAGTGTGAACTAGACTACTATATTGAGTACGAAATGATGTTGCAGAAATGGGATTATCTACTAACTTTGACCACTAACCAATAACCATCCAATTAAACATTGCTGGCAGCTACATACAAATAAGACACTACTAAACTTTCTGTATTAAAAAAGTTTTGGTATGGTTTTCCGTTATGAATCCATATGACCAAGTGTCAAAATACCTTATCAGTCCTGCATGTTATTTCCCACACTAGGCGTTTTGTTTTTCCAGCAGAAAACTGCATTGTGAACCTTTGTGCACCCAAGAAAGAAAAAAAAGTAAAATAAACAAAAACTAAGGGTAATGGTGGGAATAGGCATTGCCATAATATACTAGGCTATTTTAAATTGTTAATAAATAAGTATAAAGTTGTTCATACAAAAACGATTTTTTTAAATATGCGGTACACCATTAGCCAACTGTCTATTTAAATGGATGCCACCCCTAAGATTTCATTTGACACTTGCCATTTAGTACTTGTGTTTTCACCCATGTGACTGGTTTCCGATGTACTGGCAATCCTGCTTTACATTTTCTCCTTTCACTGCGGGGTGGAAATTGTTTTCCTGGATAAAAAGCCAACTTATGAATGAAGAATGTCAATATTATATACTATATTGCATATATGTAGCAGCAAAATGTAACTTTCCAAAATACAATTGTCGTAATGATAAAAACTAAAAATGTGATCAATAAAGATGGCTTTAGAAAAAAATTGTAGCCTACAGTCGGAAAAAGTAGCTTACACAAATCACAGGCACTACGGTCAAAGTCAAGAAGTCATAGGCAGGGTTAAGGAGAAATAAGTTTGAGCATTACAACTCCCCACTCATTTCCTAATTGTCCTGATCATCAAAGAAGATCATAAAATTTAGTGAAATGATCTGTGTATGTGTAGGCTTATGTGTATAAACAAAATGTCTTACTGTTTGTTTTGTAAATTAAATCAATGTATAAATATATTGTAGGCATATGTATTTATTAGCATCCAGTGATCCATGTTTTACATTGATATCAGATATCGGATGTATTGACAGTTGTAAAATTTAAGTTATTCCAGCAAATGTTGGTGAGAGTGTCAGTTGTGGTGCAAAGTTTCTATTTAAGTCCCCCAAAATAAAACTCCTCCTCTACCCGTTTCCTTACTGTGCTTACTAACTCAATAGGTGAAGATGTGGAATCTACTAAATTTCGCGCATACTGTCTAGAATTGAGGTCGCTTGCCACCAAGTAGACCAAGCTAGTAAGTATTAAATTATTAAACTTAAAAAATTATAAGTTCAAAACTCGATCAAAACCCTGGCTAGAAAAGTGCTATCTCCAAAATGCCTCATTCTGCTTTCTCCTCATAAACGTTTCAAAGTTCAATGCCTCCCTCATAGTACACCCTAGTACTTATCCAATGAAGGATAACACGACTCGCCTTCATGAATGATAATGAATGATTATGGGTGGTGATGACTGATGAGAGTAAAGAGTGAGTTGATGAGTGGTGACGTTAACCTCCCTATGGTATGATCCATCCGAACACATACCATCCCTTGTTCACAGTACGTAATGAATGAGGTTTTGATCCACATCTTCTTTCTATCTCTAGTATCAACTACACCTCTACACATTCATAAGCGTATCAACTGTCGCACAGCCATGTTAATACGTGTTCTATTTAATTGGTCATATTCTTAATTTCCAAATTCCTTTCAGGCTTTCATCCTTACCATCCTCAAAGTCAAATCGAGTATCTCTTAATGCAGCATCTGCTCGTTGTACGTCTTTTTCCACTTGGGCATTTGCCTTATCGAATAATAATACCTAATTGAATAATGGCTACCTCTGCTGTTCCCAACCACATTTGTCATATTTGATTCTAACAAGCCTTCTTTTTGTTCTTCACTCTTCACTGTTGACTCTTCTCATCCTTCTTCAATTCGTCTGTCTTGTATATTAACTCTGTATTCTGTTATACAATTTCTTACATTGTTTGTTTAATTCTTAGTGTTGTTTAATCATCTTATATTTCAACCCCATACACACACACACACACCTCCCGGCACGCATATTTCTTGATTTGTTCCCCTCTCCGTTGACATGATACCTTTCCTGCATCTTTTTGTATCCTCTTCTTCTGTACATAGGTAAGAAACGGAGTCAGAAACCCTTTAAGTTTGCACGTGGTTAAGTTGCAGGGATCATTATCAACAGATCAACTATTGGTGCTATGGTGGTACACTGTTTCCCCTAGTTTTAGATAACTTGTCACGTGAATGTCTTAATGTCGCATTCTTCTCATTTCATTTATTTAGTTGTATTAATATTTTACATTTCTTAAATGTGAGGACAACAGAAATAGCCTCTGCCTAAAAGTCCACGGTAGTTGCCCTCATAGCCTCATAGGCCTAATAGCATGACACATAATTAATTACGTACAAGGACATAAGTAAAGCTGTGAATGTGAAGAAATCAAATGAAAACCAAAACCCAGAGTAACAAATTAAAGTATAGGCCTACATTTCAAACAGTAATAAAATATAAACAAAGTAGCAAAAAAACCTGAAAGAAGCATGGGAAATGAACTAGTCCTACAATTGAAAATGATATTACACTGTATACCCAGATTGAATGATGTCACATTTCAATAAGAGAATTCCACAATGGTGCATGTCAGTTGGAGAACGAGACTGATATGCTGATGTTCTGGCCTGAAGACTAATCACACAAGTAAGTATAGTATGTATACCCTTGCATTTTTGAGCAAATTCCATCTAGCTATACATTCTAGCCTTACATTCTATTGTAAGGACCAAGATCCATCTATCCTTACATCAATCCCCTTAACAACTAGATATCAGCTTGCTTACAAATTTTTTTAAATAGATGGATTAATCCCCTTAACAACTAGATATCAGCTTGCTTACAATAATTTTTAAATAGATGGAATATCGCAAAGCTGTAGGCAAGCAAACATGCTAGCGTTATAAATACCTATAGCCTACCCAAAATTGCTTAAGTGGCCAAGTTTTTGTTGCCATCACACAAGGAATCCTTAATCAAAAAGGTTCTGAACGCATGTGGTGTTACCTGTTGTCTTTACTATGAAACTATGATGCTCTACTTTTACAGCTTATATCCTGCAGTCAGTTTATTTGTGTGTTCATCTTCGATCGAGATAATGATTTTTCATAAGTTGCTGATTCTATAGAAATAAGTGTATATATCAGGGATAGGCAAACAGGTTTAGTAACCTAAACGTTATACCTTTTTTTAAATTCACGTATAAACGTTTGCGCCCCCCCCCCCCCCCCCCCCCCCAAAGGAGGCGGGAAGAACGACCAATGCAGTAAATATCACCGAAATGTTCCGAAACTTAGGGTAGGGTAAAATTAAAATATGTGCTGACACAAAAAAAAACACACAAAAGAAGTGACTTCAACGGTGAGAACATCCCCATTCCCCCCACCCCCGCGACAAACATCGGCGCGCTCGACTTCTTCCGGCCACTCGGTTGACAGCGGCCAGGCGCCCACTGTATCAACAACGTTTAACTGCGCAATTAAATTTATAAACGTTTTAACTCAATCCCACGTTTAAACGTCCCATCCCTAGTGTATATGATTTTGTTGTTATTTCTAAAAATTACCTTTTTTCTGAGCCAAGATAATTTCTGTCAACTGCTTGACATAGGGCTGGGCAAGGAAATCGATATTTCGATACGAGCCGATTTATTCAATATCGATATTTGGTTGAATATCGAAATACAGTAATATTGAAAAAAAAAATTTAAATTAAAATTTCTAAAATCAAGTTTTGTTTTCCAATCAATGTTTCATGTTTCAATTGCCTGTGCAAAAAAACCCCAACTTGAAAATGTTCTCGTCGCCTTTCATTGCCTCCCCTTACTACTCGTCGCTACACTTGTCCGTCCCCCAACTCCCACTTCACCCGCTTCAACCAGTCAGCCGGCCGCACTAAAGAAGAAAGCCGGCCGTGTGCAACAGCCTTCCCCTCTCGCCCCTCGCCTAAACCAGTCAGCCGGCCGCAAAGAGGAAGGAGTCCGGCCGTGTGCATAAGCATTCCCCTCTCGCCCCTCGCCCAAGTTACACGCACAAAGTACACTCGCTTGGCGCTTACACACGCACAAAGACGAAGAAAGAAGCAAGACTTTTTCTACATAGTAGCCTACTTTAATAATTAATATTAATAATACCAATACAATACCCCTTCATTAACAGTTTTATGACCAGATCAGTGTACTAAATTAATAATTAATAAATAAAAGACTAGAGGTGTGCGAGTAGCAATTTTTTGGTTCGAGTCGAGTTCGAGTTCGAGTAGTTCAAAACCAGAAATTTTTCGAGTCGAGTTCGAGTAGTAAAAAATTGAAGTACTTAAATATGCTGGGGTTCATTGGGAAATAGGTAGCCTATAAGAAAGAATTGTACAACAAGGTGAATACATTTCTTGTTACTTTTAATAACTTAGTCTTAAGTTAACAGTAAGTAATCTTAACTTAGGCCTGTTGTTAGGCAACAACAAGGCCTGGCCTAGGGTTATTCCTATGGTAGGCTAGGCTAGGCACAAGAGCCTAGGCCTAGACCTAGATTAGCCTATTGCATTTGTAACTAAATCTAAATCTGAACTCACCTTGTAATTCTTTTGGCCTTTGGGTCAGTAGCAGGCCACTTCAAAGCAGAGTTTATTCTATACTCATGAAGTGTTAGCTGTGTCCTAGTCTGCATTGGCCTAGGCCTAGGCCTAGCTGGTGTATGGCTAGACTTAAGACATTTTAAAGGCCAAAACAATTACAAGGTGAGTTTAGATTTAGTTACAAATGCAATATGCTAATCTAGGTCTAGGCCTAGGCTCTTGTGCCTAGCCTAGCCTACCATAGGAATAACACTAGGCCAGGCCTTGTTGTTTTGTAGGCCTAGGCCTAGGCCTAGCTGGTGTAAACTCTGCATAGATCTGAAGATGTCTAGCACAACTTGTTGTGCTTCCACAATTGACTTTCATAGTTGCCGCACTTATTTCGGTGCATTTATCGATCGCACAAAAAAAAACACGATACAAAAAACAGTAAAAAGACAGGCCAGCCATTGAAGTTGAAGAAGATATCTAGAGAAAATGATGTTCCAACAATGTCTCGTAGCCATACCGGATGTTTGGGCGGGGCTTATGGCGCATGCGCAGTAGCTCAGTTCGGCCAGTCTACGGTTGCAATCTTTTTATAGACGGAGCTCTAAAATAAGATTGGGAATCGTAGATCCGAGTCACGTGAACCAATCAGGAAGGAGAACGGTTAAATACGTTTTGAGCACTGTCACAACATAACCTCAAGCAACAACTATTTTAATGGAAACAAAGAGCCAATAACTTTGATTATATATTTGTTTGTGATTAAGGCTTGTCTTTTTAGTTATTATTATTGAATTTATTTCCTAGTTGAACGATTTTAGGATTGTCAGCTGGTCAAGTGTGATTGGATAATTGTAGATTGCGATTGCAATTGGCGACTCCAGTCTACGATTCCAATTGTAGTGTGATATGGGCTATAGGTATGCAGCTTCAACTAAGCTCCGCCTCCAACGCTCACTTCAGTGTAGTATAAACAGCGTTTTGACGATCTCCAGCGATATATCGCGCAATAATCGAAACTCGAAAAAAACTCGATAGTCGAGTAGTAATTGTGAATTTCGAGTCGAGTTCTAAAAACTCGACTCGACTCGAAAACTCGAGTACTCGCACACCCCTATAAAAGACACAATGGTTTAGAAAATATTTTGTTTTTCATTTAACTGCAAACTGGGAAGTGGGAGGGGATATTGAAAACAGATGTATTGCTTTCGATATATCGATATCGAAATTTTTGCCTGACATCGATAAATTTGAACTTTATGTCATAGCCCAGCCCCAGCTTGACATGAGTCGTGCAATAAATTATTTGAATGTGAGCTCTGCTTCATGTTGGGATGTGCTGGGCCTCTATGCCACAGTGGAGATGGCGTTATAACACAAACAGAGTCTCCAAAGCTGCAACGAGCTTCGCACGGAGACATCTTAGAACTGTGAACGACATTGCCAATAATGCTTACTCGCGCTGTCAGCTTCTAGCAGGGCATGTTCTGTCAGCCTATAGTTAGGGGCTAGGGCACATTTCGAAGCTATTACGTACTATTGTGGTTTGACCAAACGGCTGACATTTAAAGCACCACACTGGGTTTGGCACATGGCCCAACTTTAAGGTTGTAATATAGGCCAAATGGTCACCCCCTTCAGTAGGGTTAGCAAAGAAAAGACCACTGGTTCAAGTGGGTTTCCGGGTCTTTGTTCTGTGTGTTAGGGCTGAGTCGTGCAAACGTTTTAACGTGTAAAAGCCCGCGCGAAAATATACACCCGGGATACCCCGCCTGACTAATCCGCCTACACCCCCACCCAAAAACCAAACTCGCAGATTTTTCCGATGTGGCGAGTTTGGGGACCGGGCGACGAGCAACGAGGCGTGTGTGGGGTCAAAATGACTGGACAGTTAGACACAAAAAGGTGGAGATATATTCATCAACGAATATAATAAATCACCCATGTTATTTCGTTGATTTTTTTAACATTACAACTAATTTTTGTTCTCATTTTTGGATTAGGAGGGTGTTACGTTTAAACGCCCAAAATTAGAAAATATAAACGTTTACAAAATTTAACGTTTTCTCCCAGTTCTACTGTGTGTTATCAACTACTATAACTTTTCCATCCTTATGAGTGTACCTTTCTACGTTTTGTATTACCGCCCTGATGAAGTAGGCCTATTCTGTTAGTATTTTTTTCACGCCATTTTTTGAGCTGTTGTAAAACAATTGTTTCCATAGCTTACTTGTTTTATGTGTTTTCAGAGAGAGTGCTTTGATATATATAGGTACACAAATTAAAAGAGAAACATGTAGGTCTATCACATGACATTGAATCCCATCTTATTAGATATGTTATCAAGTCTATGTTTTGAAAATTGCTTAGCATACAGTTCCAGTTATATGATATTCACACTGATTCCATGGTAGCTAAAGCTGTAACATGACATAACTTCACTATAGGCATACATTGATTCATTTTTAAGTAGAAAAAATATGAACTTTAATAGAAACCATTATGCTACGGCATATGGGATCTATCTATTAAACAGGAAAACGCTATGGAAATATCTCAAACCTAAAACTCGCCTTGGCACCGTAGTCTATTCTTGGAAAGTAAGGACTGAGGAACAAGCTTCAATAATGGAAAAGAGAGAAGGCCTACCCACAGCATTGAAATCTAGTAAAAAAATATATAATAATATTACGTACATACTAAACCATTTACAAGATTAGTATAAAATCCAGCTTAGTCCCTTGTTTATTCATTCTGTTCATTCAAATTTATGTTTAATTCAAACTAGTGTTAAAGTCCCTCGAAAACGTTTGGGTTTAGGCTTAATGTTTAGTGTTTAAATGTTGTAATTCATCCCTGAGATTTTTAGGGTCCCTTGAAATTTGAATTGAAGCAAGACTTAATGAGGCTCATGTTACAACAGTCACTGAACTTAAAAAAAAAACTATTTTAATAAAATTCTGGATTTAGGCCTAAAACAACAATAAAGTGGTTTTGTTTTAACAAAATAAAAATCAGCAGTTCCTTTCAAGTTTGTTAAAAGTAGGCTTGACTGTATATTAATAAAAATGCATTTCTTCTTACCTGTACTCACGTTCAAGTCTTTTCCGCAAACCGAGAAGTCGAAATCATCTGCATTTAATGACGTAGAAGTCTTTTCAAAGAAGTTTCTGAGCTCATTTCGTGAGCGGAATCTTTTTTGTTCTGGACTGAAAGCAACAGTTATAAACATAATTACTGTATAATAAAAATACAATAATAAGGCAAGATGATGATATTATTGGCATTGTCATAATTCGGAAACAATGCATATTGTTCATAATTGACTGTACATACTTCAGTCAGAGCCGGGTAGTAAAGTAGCCTAACGTAACGGAAGTAACGCATTCCTGCAATGGAATTACTCTTTTTGGTACTAATGTGCCAGTAATCTCATTACAATGTTCTGAATGTAGCAGACAAGCAATTTCACTAGGGTACTTATTTTATGGTAATTTGAGGTAAGTAATGCGTAACTGTCGGCGCGCCCGCTGCCTTTAAAACCAGTAAAATATAATGTAAAGTTGGCATAAGTAAGAAATTACCATGCAACTTGAGAGATACCTAAACCTGAAAAGCCCTGATACATCTGTATTATGGTATTTATCTTCTTATTTATTTTTAAAACGTCAACAAAATATAATATTAATACGCAATAGGCCTACTAAATTACCGTAATATGTCTAATAAGCCTACAGATTCCACATAAACAGATTTACAATTACCTCGCTTTTCAAAGTACTTAATTGTTATTTCCTTGCCTTCTTTAATATTCCTGTGATAAAGAGTAATTAATCGAAAGGACTTTTTTATTTTGAAAGTAATATTGAAAGTAATTTTTCCTAATATAATTTCATTACATTTTTGAAAAGTAACTTCATGGTAATTTTATCCGGCCTACATTTTGGCTCCAGTAATAAATAACTTAACTTCACTACTTTTCAAAAGTAATTTACAGTTTACCCAGGTCTGCCAACTGTACATATATATCTTCTCCGTAGACATCTGCAGGTAGGTCTGGTATTTTAACCTATCACTCTTAAAAAAAAAAAAAAACATTTCTTCCACACATCTACAACTTGCTCTTACATATCCCATCGTTGTTCCTCACTGTTGTAAATTGGAATGGGATCAGAGTTTTTAGATATAGGCCTAGGTACTTTAGATTAGGAATGACTTCGGGTACCCTGAAGCCGGTTTTCAATCAGTTCTATTTTTTTCAAAAGCTGCCTTTGCGATTGATGCTACGTCAGCACTGTAGCCACGAGCCCGCCCCCAACCCTCCCCGCGCACCACGTTCTGCACAGTGTCGTCTGTAAGCACGAGCAAGTTGACCCGACAGCGTGACCAGACCACCCTAGCCTGCGCTATTAGCTTTGTGCCTTTCGCCTCACCAAAAATGTGTTTTTTCCAAGAAATCATTAAAGCTGCTGCTGCTGCTAGTTTTACCAATCACCCGATAATGAGTCAGTCCTGTGATCTTGCAGTCAATAGTCAATACTTACTTCCAGGCAGCAGAGCTTACGTGTTTTCTAGAACGCACGGCCGGCATTGTTTAAACTTCAAACTGAAGTTGATATACAGTACTTCCTTTTATTTTTGTATGGCAAACAATCGATTTTATGATTTTAAGAATTAAAAGAAAATGAAAAAAACCGGTTCCAAACCGGATCCTGACCTGTAGGATCCGGTTTAGTATTTTAAGACCCGAAGTCATTCCTACTTTAGACATTAGAAGCTATCACTAGTTTAATCACACACACTAGTTTAATCAAATACATTTGAGCCCATTTCAAGACACCTCATTCACCACCTTAGACCTCATTGTTTTCACCACCTTCTCACCCACACATTCTCTGTACCGTGACTATGCCATTCTCCATTAACAATTAACACTGTATAAAGACTATACATAGATCTACCTTGACACATGCATAGACATACAGTATTTCCTTTAGAAACTAGTAGTCGAGTATTAGAACCCATGGCTTTTATTTTTAAAGTGTTTATTTTAAAAGCAAGGTTAGTTTAACATTATATGTATATGCACAAGGCCTATAGCGCTGTACCTTATGATGTAAACATCGTATTTTCCAGCGGTAGCTCCCCCTTGCCGCTGAATTAGGTTTCTTGACCATCCTTCTGGTAGACGTTTGTCCTCGAATAAAGGCTGCTCAACACCACCTGATACCATATTTAAGATTTTAGATTCTTTCAGGAACTAAAAACACTAACAACATCAAAGGCATCGGGCAATCTAAACGTCGCACAAATGTTTGCCTGTGGCTAGGGACAATTTTTTGTGGCAAATAAAATCATTGTATTTCGGCGAACATTTTTTATTTCAGCGGGGTAATAAAGCGGTGGGAAAAATATATATCGGTAGCGGTAGGCCTATCTCACAACGGTGAAAAAAACTTTTCAGATGGATTTTTAAAGTCAAGAATAAACGATTACCGACAAAGATATGCATAAGGTAATGTAACAATCATTTTATTGCACTTTAAGATGAACTAATATATTTTGAAATCATCCAGGTGCTCGTCTTGAAATTGTCAAATTACGAAGTCAAACACATTTTTTTTTTGCATAAAATGGTTGCACAGGATTCAAGACAAAATATTAAAGTTAACAATTTAATTCAAAACATTTTAGAGAATTTTTGAGAAATTTTGTGTAAAAAGTAGGGATATCAACGGGTACCCGTTACCCGCCCGGTACACACGGGTACAGTTCCAACTTTTCAATACCCGTTACTACCCGTTCCCTTCTTCTGTTCAAAACGAAATCAATTCAACATTGCGATATTTTCCTGCTGGCCTCTTTGTGCGAGCGTACGAGCCGCGCTTTGCAATTGGCCGGCATTTAACTTGACACCTCCCCCCCCCCTCGTCTTGATTAATCATCGTCACAAAAAATTGAGACGTAAAGCCCAATTAGTATCATCTTCTGTAGGCCTATGGAAGAATGCTGCGGAACGGTTGCGAGTCTGAGGGAGCGCACCCGCCCGTCGTAGCTTTACCGCAATCATGTTCTCGTGTTCGAGCTCGGACTATGACGTCATCGCTTTGACGCAGCCGACCACCGCCTACCGTAGCGGAGACGCAAGCTTTGAAGCTTTGTTGAATACTTCCGCGATTGTTTTGGATCGAAGACAATGCAACCTGATACCGTGTAACAATATAATGTCTCTTTCCAAAACTTTGCGAATCATTTGACACCCATGACGATAAAACGCATATTTAGTATTATTTACTACCCGGGTACTTCGGGTACGGCGCGAGGGTACCCGGGTACAACTATTTCCGGGTATTGACATCCCTAGGAAAAGCATTCACCGAAAATACAATTGTCCTTACCTAGGATTCCACCCCTTCCTGTGCTTATTAAAATATTCGTGTACTCTTCACTTCACGCAGCCGCCCACCACGTTTCAGGTAAGCTGTTGGTCTCCTTTCTTCTTTCCCCAATATATATCATGGCAACTATCTCAGTTTTTCATTTTCAAACTAACATATAGGCCCATAGACCCCGAAACATATTTATATTTCTAAAATTTCTCTTGCATTTCTCCTCCACCCCCTGCACCCCCTCGCCACTAGCTAAAGAGTTCTGATGCAAGTGTGTTTAAAAAACCGTTGTGTAGGCCTACAATTGATAAGGCTGGGATTCCACCCACTTTTTTTAAAAATATGCACACAAAGAAACTTGTGAAGAGTGCACCTTAAAATATAGGGTGCAATGGAATGTTCAAAAAATATAACAAATACAAATTTTGGGCAATACCTATTAAGTATACCATCAATATTATGTTTTACAAGTTCAGACTATGTGCCAGCTCCAAGAAAGTGTGAAGGTTAATATTTTTCTGAGCACTTTTTTAAACACACAGTTGTTTGGAAAAAGTTTGAAAAAAGCAGCTTGAAACGGTTTTTGTAGGCTAGGGCTAGGTTATATGACATTTTTTGTGAACCAGTGCTAAATTTTCTTAGAAGGCAGTGCATGAGTGACCTTCAGTGGTCTCCTTTAGTGTTGGCAAGTTGAAAATTTTCAGTGACATTTTCAAAGAAAATTTCGAAGTGAAAGTGAAAATTCAGTGATTTCAGTCGAGATACAGTACTTTATCAGAAATTTTTTTCAAATATTTGTTGTTGCTCTAATATGATTTAGGTTGGTTATAGTTTTTATGCCTGCATAGGCCTACCCATTCTAAGGTCTAATGCCAGGGGTCATTTCATGGTAGGCATATCATCTTGTTACCACTGTTAATTGGCTTGCTCATAAAATGTTCTGTAGCTTAATAATAATACATAATAATAATAATAATAATAATAATGTATCTTTATTTAGCTTTCGCTATTTGTCCAACATAAGTAATATACATAGGCCTACATACGTGCATACAGTGTTACAAACAAGGAGCTGCAGATTACAATACAATCATTACATAAATACATTACTCTTTCACAAAGCGTCTTACAAAATCGACCATCTCACTTTTAATTGTTTTTTTATCACTCTTTCTTTTCACAACCTCAATAAAATTATTATACAGGTTAAAACCACTGTAAAAAATTGATTTCTGGGTTGCTCTTTTCCCCACTCTTAAAATATTTATCTGACTAGCGCCTCTTGTTTCATAGTTATGAACCTCATTTAAGTATGTCACCGTTTCCTGGAAGTACTTGGGCAATCTGCCATTGGTCAAATTATCCGCAAATTTTAAAACATTGAATGCAATCCTTTGTTTAACACTTAAAAACTTTAAAATATCTAACATTGTGGAAAGTGAACTCTTTTGTGACACCTTAACACTGCCCTCATTCCTCTATTTTGCATTTTCTGTAACAACTCCATATCTTTTCTGTCAATATCCCATAAAATAGTACTACAATATTCAAAATGTGGAGAAATTATAGATTTATACACAATCTCTCTGGTCCATGGCGATAAAAACTTTCCAATTCGAAATAAAAACCCAACTTTCTTACTAATTTTATTAGCGATAACCTTGACATGGCTACTAAAATTTAAATGCTCATTTATTAATATTCCCAGGTACTTAAATTCATGCACTAGTTCGACGTTGTCTTCACCAATGACAATAGAGAATGTTTTGGTACTTTCACTTAAGTATTTCTTCTTCATTGCCGATGACGATGTTATTAGCATACACTTTGTTTTGGCAACATTCAGTTTAAGTTTATTTTTTCGCAACCAATTTTCTAATATTCCCAACCAATGGTTAACCCTATTGCATACTTCCTCTATATTATATCCACTGCAAGACAGCAGAGTATCGTCAGCAAACAAATTTTAAAATACCTCATTTATGTCTACACTATGATGCATGTCATTGATTTAACAAAAACAGCAGGGGTCCCAATACAGAACCTTGAAGTACCCGGTAGTCACACATACTTTCCATAGATATTTCATTCCTGAATTTTGTCAATTGCTTACGATCTGAAAGATAACTTTCGAACCAAGAATAAACTCTACCCTTAATACCAAACCCTTCCAGTTTATTTAACAAAATTTGTCTGTCCACAGTTTCAAACGCTCTTTTCAAATCAAGAAAAACAGCCACTATACACTTATTTATGTCCAAGTCTTTCTTCCATTTGCACATCAATAGTTGGAGGGAGGTTTCACACGAATGCCCTACTCGAAAACCAGACTGATTAATGTATAACATGTTATTATTAGGGAAGACGACGGGTACCCGATACCCGCCCGACGAAGTCGGGTACGGGTTTGTGTTTTCTCTACCCGTTTACCCGACAAAACCCGGTTCCTGAAATTGAGAACCGCCAATTAGCTAAATGTTTTGAATTTGAACTGATTCATCTGTCATTACGTATTTCATTTTTGTGCTTGGCGGTATTTCCCTAAGAAATAGAATCGCGTCTATAAATAAACTGTCCACTTTGATAGTTTCTTTTGTTCATGCCACCCGATTCCCTGTTCATGTAAGCCTGGCCGCTGGCAATCTTTTAGCATGAACTGCTACCCTACACCCCCCCCCTTCCCCCCTCCCGTGGCCTTGAGCTTGAGTGGCAGCTGTGACGCATTATGTTTCATCACCCTCCGATCCTCGACCCCCCGCGCTGTTGTAACTTTCTCTTGTCATGGGTGTTTAACTTTTCATCACGAAATATAATGAAACATCCTAATCCCTGCTACTACAATATACTATATGTGGTGTTATTTTCGACGAGAGCGATATTGAGCGGTTGATTTGACACCCCACACGATTTTTTTTGTTTTATTAGGCATAGGCCTACCCGGGTAACCCGCGGGTATAGTGAACGGGTACCCGGGTCGTAAAAAAGTCGGGTTTCGTCATCCCTAGTTATTATCATTCAAGTATTTACTTATTTACTTATAACTTAGGCCTACACAGCTTATTTGACATTCAAAGTAAAAAAACTGCAACTTGTTGCCTGCCAAGAAAATTGCCAAAATGTCTTCAAATACCTTCTACCTTAATTAGGCTACGATAGGCCTACTTATTTTAGTAATGATAACACACGAATGTCTGACTTGTTTTTATACCTGTAAGTTTACGTTAGGCCTATAATAACAGCCCAATTTCTTCAAGTACAAACATCAAATTAGTGTAGGCCTATATGGTAATACAGATTTTTCAAAATGTGGAAATTTACATGCAAATTTCCAATTGAAATTTTGATCAAATGAAAATTTTCTGAAAATTGCCAACACTAGTCCCCTTACTTGGACAATAGCCGCTTTCGTTTACCTCGCCAGAGCAATCTGTCAGTCCGCAAACCAAACCCAATCAGTAGCAGGTTACTCTGGTGCGTTCGGCAACTATGCCAGAGTAACCCGGTTTTCTGACCCGATCACCAAAAAAGTGACCTGCCTCGGGAGCAGGGTAAGTTAGGTTTGGGCGGAAAATTCAAAATGTTATGATTTTGATGGTGGTGTTAAAAGTGGCTGTGGATGATGCATGTAGATATTTGGGCGCAAAACCGTGTTTTTGAGTAGGCTTTTAATGAATTTCACGTAGAAAGTAAGTACATCAGGCATTACAAAAAATTCAAAACAATTTGAAGGTTAGGTTTAGCTATGCAAGCGCACGGCATCCATTTGCAAACAACAACACAACAATTTGAAGGTTAGATTTAGCTATGCAAGCGCACGGCATCCATTTGCAAACAAACCCTACTCCGAAACGCTTTCGTTTACTCGGGTTGAAAACTCTGACCCAGTGACGTAAAGTCACGTGACATTACTGATCGGACAGGTTACTCTGGCGAGGTAAACGAAAGCGGATTATATCAGTGGTTCAGGTTTTACCAACATTTTTAATGGTCCGTAAGTTAAAAAAGTTTGAAAACCACTGGATTGGCATTAAAGATGAGGTGTTACTGGAGAATGTTGAAGATTGACAAAAGTAGAAAGTAGGCCTACCTACTTGAATGAGCAAATGAAAACAGAAGTGTAGGCCTATAGAGAAGTTAGAACTTACCAAAACTAACTGACTTTCTTTTTACGCCAGCAGGTTGTCCCGATGATTTTCCTATAGGTGTCCCTGTTTTCTTTGCCACCTGCTTTTTCACTGTTGGCTTCACTGCATTTATAGGTGATCCTTCTGCCCGTTTAAATGGCTCTACTGTATTCATTTCTTCACCTATGTTTAGGCCTAATGTTTTGTCTTCACCATAAAACTGTCCCTACAAAAACACACATAAATAAAATTTACACAATTAAATAAAAATACTATACAACCATACTAGTACTTAGCCTAAGTAATTCTAAGCCTTGATGTTGACCCACATGTATCTATTGATACCAACACCAGATTGAGTCTTCATTCAAAACCATTTCGGCCCAGTAGGTAGGCCTATTATGAACAGCTGAGTGATCAAGACCACGAGTTGGCCGAAACGTCTCACTATATTTATTTATTTGTCTTCTCATCTATATGTTTCTTAAAGCGACCTATCTACTTTCTAAGGTAAGCTGTCGTCCTTCTGTACCTTTTCTCTCACTAGAACATGTTATTTTGTTCCGAGTTCCAATTAATAAGACAGTAAGATAGCTAGGCAACCTAAGACAACCTTACACATGCTTTCGTCACATCCAGGGTATTCCTAGCGCAAATACCGATCTCTGATTTGCTACAAATACCTCGCCTGTGACGAAAGCATACGTAAGGTAGTCTTGGGTTGCCTATAATCACTTGTTTTCACCATGGCAACCACCAATTTCAGAAGCCTTAAAAATTAAAATCCACCTTTGAATAGGAAATCCACAATAGCTTATTAGCTCCTGTACCAGTATTAAATTCCTTAGCTGTTCATAATAGCGGGCCTTAGGCCCGAGGCAGGGACTACTATAGGCCTACCCCAAAACCCACCTCTTCTTCATGGAGGTGTACTAGGGTTGCCAGACGTCCCGATTTTAGGTGTTGTGTCCCGCGTCCCGATTCGTTTTGTATCGGGACCATATGCTGTCCCGATTTTTTAAAATGTAGCAACTTCACTATAAAATCAGCGTTTCGGTAACTCTCGGCTCGCCACTTGGTAAAAATGTCCGGCCACTCGCGAAGACAATAACATTTTTGTGGTCTCGTCAGTCGTCTGCAATTCACTACCCCTCTTTCACCTCCCGCACTCCACCTACGACTATGACTCGCGCGCGCCAGTCCCATCCACGCGTAACAACCAATCACGGCACTACACAACACTGACTGACTGAGTCACGTTACCACAGATTATACTACGTAGGGTTGGGCTAAACCCAAAACTTTGGGTTTAGCCTAAATTCAAACAATATATAATCAAAACTTAAAATATTACGAACCAAATATAGGCCTACCTTTTTGTATACAAATTAACAACTTTTTTGTGAGAATAAAAATTGATTAAAAACCATTTGTTTTTATGTAGGCCTACCTAGTAACCTTACCTCATCCATACATATAAGATAGGCAGGTCTACGATTAGTATGCAGGGTAAAGAATAACAAACTGTTATTGAATTATCGTCTTGTAAAATCCCTTACTTACTCCCAACTTTCCAAGCCCCAAAAATTAATACTTATTTCTCGTCAGTGTTCCATTTTTTTTTAGGCTTTCTGGTTTTTGCACTACACAAACGACAGTATTTCAGTATTGCATTCACTCCGGTATTTTTTTCTGAAACGCTCAGAAAACGCTTTAAAAACTCTGATTTCAAAATTTTTCGTCTGCGGCGCTGTTGTTGGGGGCACGTCCCCCAAACCCCCCAGCTGTACCGCGGACCGCCTAATGTCCCGATTTTTTATAATTGTCATCTGGCAACCGGCCGCAACCCTAAGGTGTACATCACCCCATGTCAAGCTTTGCAAGAAGTTATGGAGTACCTATGTGACAAGTGTTCAGAATAACGGAATTTGAAGAAGATACACATAGGCCTTCCCTCGCTGCAGTTTATTATCAACCTTCTCTAAAGCCCTAAGGCAGGGCTGCCACCAAGTCAATTTTTTTATCCTTGAAAGAAACTAAAATAATCCTGAGAAATCCTTGAAAACAGTTATTTAGCATTAGCATATTATAACCGCAAAGGAATGTTAGCCTACAAATTTTCAGGTTTCATGCCCAAATATGTTAGGCCTATGCCAGCCTGATTTTCGAGAATCTAGTCAACATTACGAGCAGAAACGCATAAGAATCGAAATTTTCTTCGAATATATTTTAACGTTTTACTTTTACTCACCATAACTACTACTTGTGGGAAATGTTATGCAGTCACTTATGTGTATTTTTACTAGTAGCTTACCTGATGTTCTTTTACTGTCTAGATTGCTTTTTTTTAGCTGAATTAAAAAAAATGTATTTAATATATTTTTTAAAGACAGTAGGAAATCCTAAGATTTTGCCCAAAATCCAGTTATCCTTGAGACACTCATCCTTGACTCATTTTCCCTGTCAGCATCGTGATTGACAATTGAAATCCGGAAATCGGGAAAGAGTTAGGCCTAAAACTAACTAAGGGTTTTATGGCGCTTTTCACAGGTCTAAATCATAATTTGTAGCAATCCAGCTTGAATCGAGAATTGTGATCATATTTCTACGATTGCGCTGCTGACAACTGCGATATTAATGGAGAAAGAGCAAATGAATAAGATAAGAATAAAATGGTTCAATTAATAATAACTTAATATAATAATAATAATAATAATAATAATAATAATAATAATAATAATAATAATAATAATAATAAAATTAATAATAATAATAATAATAATAATAATAATAATAATAATAATAATAATAATAATAATAATAATAATAATAATAAATTGAATGTAGGCTATGACAATGGCATCTCTCAGTAGGCCTACATAGGGCCTAGGCATACAGTAGGCCTAAGCCTAGGCCTAGGCCGTGATTGGAACCAATTGTGAATTGGCTATTTCTTTACGAATAGGCTACAATCACGATTACAATCACAATGCTGACAATTGTAGTCACGCATTAGGTATGTCCCAACCGTGACATTTAGGCCTAGGCCTACCTCGAGTCGGGTTCTTGGTAAAAAGTCGACTTGAAAGCTAGACCCTAAGCTATTAGTGGAAGAAGACTCAGGGCGTATCTCAAATCTCTATTTTGTCCTGCTTCGCCTACCTCGCTAAGTAAAACAACAATTATCAATTGTTATTGTTAGGTTAAGTCGGCTACGCTAGGCCTAGTTGACTAGCGAAAAACATCGATTTGAGACACAGCCTTAGTATGGCTAGGCCTAGGCCCTAGGCCTAGTAGCCTAGGGCAATTGGGACAAACCCCTATGGTATGGCTAGCCTAAACCCTAGGCCTAGGCCTAGACATTGGGTTTCCTATTTCCCACCCAATGTCCTAGGCCTACGCCATTGGGTTTGAATATTTCAAACCCAATGCCTAGCCTAGGCCTAGGTCTTGTGATTGATTGATATGTTCGAAAACTAGTCAATCTTTTTTGTACCTAGGCCTAGGCCCTAGGCAAGGAGCTTATTCTGGCCAGAACTTCTTCCATAAAGTTGGCATATTAATATTTAATTTTGTATTATTTCCGCTTTGATTGTGCCTTAGCTTAGACCTAGGCTATAGGCCCAGGCCTACTTCCTTCAAATGCCTAGGCGTTAGTGTAATTTAGAATGAGGGTTGTAAAAGCTTCCAAGGGGCACAATGCACACTTTTGCAATGGGCATTTGTAGGGTTAAGTATTTGAAAAAGACGCTGCTAGGGCCTAGGCCTACCCTATATTGGTTTTGTCCCTCCTTCCTAGGGCCTAGGCCTATAACTAAAATGTAGGCCTAAGCCTAGGATAATATATATTGTATTCAAAACCCTAGACCTAAGAATAGGCATATTTTGTTGACTATCTAATATAACAGTGTTAACTTACTTGAAATACGGGCTTGAAAGAGGTAATGTTGTACACTGTAGGCCTACCTGGTATTGGAGGGAAACTGTGAAATAAGTAGGGTTATATCCAACGACCTCGAAACCATAGATAGGCCCTGGATAGGCCTAGGCTAGGCGAAGAAAGCTTTGAGCGTTCGGAATGGTCTCACTGGTCTCACCAATCAATGGTCTCACCCCGAGGTCTCATCCCCTGTCAGTGTCAGTTTTTATTTTCCGTATATTATGCAAAATGCGACGAGAATTAAGGTCTATTGGTATGTTTTGGCATTTTATAATAAGTACAGTTATTTACTTAGTGCCATTTAAAAATCTATTTCATTGCCTGAGGGAGGGCATTCCATTGATTAATGGGCGCGCAGCAAACTAGGTGTTTTTGTCATGGCTGCCGACTCCTTCACATGACAACTCGAATGTTCTAGTGTGCTAGAAATATACCTGTTGAACTTTAAAGAGGCTAATAAATCTTATCTTATCTTGTCAATATCGAATATGCAGAGCAATGAAACAAAGTTGTCCCAGTCAGTCCCAAGGCCGGTCCCATTATTCGTTTGCACTTCATTCATTCGTACTTCACGCTATTCTAGGTCGTACGCCATTAAGATCATTGTTGTCAGGAATACCTGTGGGAATATGGCCAATCGGGCGCTGTGAATTTATTTTCCCGCGAATTAACAAATACTGGCAAATACCAATACAGTGGCGGCTCGCCCATAAGGACATAGGGGCACGTGTCCCCCCTCTCGACAACCGGCAAAAAGTACATTAAATTACGTACGAGTTGTGGACTTGTAGAATGTTTATATAAAATCGAAAAGTTAGTAATTGTAATGTGCACATTTGAATAAAGGGGCTGCTGACTTATCCAGGCAGCAGGCGGTACCCGAAGTCTCTGACGTTACAGTTACGTTTTAACTTCAGCCAGCGCTAGCCGCCGCGTCTTGCATTTTGTGGCGAGTCACGTGCTGAGCTAAAGACGATAACACACATACCGCGCATGCGCAATTACGTTTTATCCACGAATAAGTGAGTGAAGACAGCAGATTTTACATGACGAATGAGCATGGTTTGTCGTGAGCCCCAGTACGGAGCGAAGCGCTGTCTATGCTGTAGTCACTGGCGCACACCCCACTGGAGCAGGGTAGCGGGCGCTCTAGTAGCCATAGGGGGGGGGGGGGGTCTGGGGGGGAAAGGATGAATAACGTTGACGATGATGAGTTGAGTTGATGACGATGAGTAACGATGAAATAAAGGATGGATATTGTGTTTGCGACATTGAATGCATTTCCTTGCAAATGTTGGAAAAGAAAATAACGGGATCGCTATTTGGCGGCGCTGATTTGTGCCCTACCCATTTCAAAACCCACGAGCCGCCACTGCAATACTACACTGATCAGTGGCGTAACTTCAAATTGGAGGCCCCCGGCTTTGGATTTATCTATAAATCCAAAGCCCCTGGGCAAACAATTAGTGTCCCCCCCAGCACCCCCCAAAATACTCCTAGGTAAAAAAGTTTTGAAAAACTCACATAAAATTAAAATGTCTTTCGTCTGGTTTCTGTTTCCGCGAACACCTTGACGATCTGTTGGAGATGTTTAGGTAAGAGCTGAATTTCTCGTGCTTCGTTGACAACACACTCAAGCCTCACAAACGTTCTTGGAAAAAAAAATCTTTCAGCGGTGACAACTGCAACTGTAGGCTAACTAAGATTGTTAAAACATTATTAGAAAAAATTAGTTAAAAAGTACATACATTGGGAAAACTGTTCGTCATGTGTCATGACACAACTAACATACACAACTAACACATAAACGTAAGTTTTAGCATCACTGCTTCGCTCGGATCCAAACAAACAACAATGTTTTGTTTTGGGTTTATTCCAATGACGAGTACTTCATATTTTACAAGGGTACAGAAGGTAGTTAAATTGACAAAGTGTAGTGATGTATGAACGAACGTAAACTTATGGTAAAGTGTATGCACTTTTGTAAATATAGTAATAATTTGACGTGTTCTACACAATTTGTAATGGAAACTAAATAAATGAATATGAATATGTACTCCATCAAGTAAACTCAAGTCTATTTTTTGACATGCGGCCAACAGGACGTTTATAGCAACTCTTCTTTTTTAATTGTAGTAGGGAAAAAATAGTGATGCTAATTTTTTAAGGAAAGTAGTTGTAGCAGAAGCATGCTTCTTTTTAAAAGTAGCGTCCTCAAGACTTAGTTATGTATGTTATGTACCGGTACTATGTACTATGGTCTTAAATAACCATTGCTATTTTATTAGGGTACATGTCTTTTGGCCAACAGGAAAAGTACCTACAGGGAAAAGCACCTATATTCTCTGCGGAAAAGTGCCAACTGTCAAACCCATGTCATGCCCCAGTCAGTGCGGCAGCCTTTGAGGAAACCACTTTATACAAAGTCACCGCCAACCAATTAAGATGAACAGTATTCAACAGTATAGATAAACCACCCCCTAACCTGTTGCCTCAATATCCAGGTAGCCAGTGGTCATTTTCCCGTAGGTAAAAGTACGGGTTCCCTTTTATTACTGTACTAGCCTTATTAAGGCCGGTTTCACCAAACTTTAATCCAGCAATTTTCTGTTAATCAGAGTAAAAAATGGCGTCGGGTAGAAGCCACCGTGCATTTTGTATGTAATGTTTGTTGAAACCATGCCAACCAATCCGAGATTTGTAAATCGGTCGATTAAAAAGTTTGGTAAATTCGGACGTTAGTTTTTAGTCTTATAGCTAGTACTTAGTTTAGTTCAGTAACTAGGTACGTAGTTTAAATTTTAAATTCTACACTTATTTGCTCTCTCTGCAAAGAGAACTTACACAATGTACTACGTAGGTGCTTGCCAAATGAATAATAAAAATATCTAATCTAATCTAATTAAATAAAACACATGGCACAAAAGGACAACGATCCATCATCCACTCATCATACGTCAATATAATCATGCAACTGGAAAGGAAGGAAAGTGATAGGGTTAATCAAGGAAAGAAATACCATTAGCATAGACTATACATAACATATTTTTTATTCTGGTTACAAAATATTCATGGAGCAAGTGCACACATTACGAATATTAGGTAGTCAAGACAGGTTAAATGCACATTCAACATTGCCATAGTTACCAATCTCTAAAGAATATACACAAGATACAAACAACGTACAATACTGTTCTAAATAATGCACCTACCTATTAAATATACTGAATATTAATACAGATATTCATAAAGTTGTAAACTGTTAAAAGTCTATTGAATCCAGTCACAGAATCAAGAGCTTTCTCACCTACTACTAGGTAGACCATGTTAGTGCCACTTTCACATGCCTTGTAAAATATATTATTTTTATTATCATCATCATTTTTATTATTATTATGTAGTTTCTTACTGCATTAAGGACTTGCCTTGTTTGTAATCATTCAGTCTTACTTTCCATTAGGTCCATTTTACTTGTTTCATTAAATATTCTCGAATTTTGTTATTGAAAATAAAACAAGTTTACAAAAACCTGAAATGAGAGTACATATATTATACAAAACATAAAAAATTAATCATGTATGAAAGCATGTAGATTACCCTGTTTAAAAATATACCTGTCATGTGCAGACATGATGTGTGTGAAGCTGAACGTGAGTGTTTTTTATTTAAATCACATTTAAATCAAATGATCTTTAAAAATAAAAATCCATCAAAAACCAATACAATTGCAATAACAGGGTTTCTCACTTATGCATAACATGTATAGCTGTAACGATTCCAATACCACTTTCTAAGAATCGGCGATTCTTAGCAGTATCAGCCGATTTCGCCGATACCGATTATTCAAAAAATTTTCGTTGGCCATTCTTTTAAATTTCGTACTCAAAAAGTTTTAATTTCAAACATCGTCATGGCTGTGTACTGCGCATCAATCAAAAGCCAACTTGGCTCTTGTGTAACAAGTGTAATTTTGAAACTATGTCGCATTAGAGAATCTGAATCGGTGAGAATCGGTATCGGTGGAAATTGGTATCGGCATCGGTATCAGTATCAACAAAAATGTGGTATCGGTACAGCTCTCACACAGGCGGGCGAGGGGGATTGGTCGGGCGGGGTATAGCACACAGTTAGAGGTGAATGAATATTTGTACAACTATTTTTTCGCGCCGTTTACACGTTTAAACTACAGCCAAGATCCCCTTTATTATTCATAAGATTTAACTGTTATGCCTTTTAAATATGCTGACTTCCTGGCATGTATTATTATTATTATTATTATTATTATTATTATTATTATTATTATTATTATTATTATTATTATTATTATTATTATTATTATTATTATTATTATTATTATTATTATTATTATTATTATTATTATTATTATTATTAATTGTTTATTCTTGTCATCACAAGACAACGTGCGCAAAAAGGAAAAAAAAATACTCATCCAGTAGCAACTTTTAACTGACACATTTTAGTGGCAACCAGTACTTTATTAAAAACTTTTAAACTAATAAACTCTTAATAAATATAACATTTTTATATCAAAGGCTATCGTATCGAGTTTTCGACAGGTCTACTACACTACACATAAACACAAATTCACATCAATGTGACAAGAAACAAGAAAACAATAGAAAATTAGGACAAAGAAGACCGCAACAACGCTTGTCATCTGTGCAGTCATGGGATCAACAATGATAGCCCGTCCAAGGCGTCAATTTATTCGCTTAATTTAACACGACAAAGAAAAATGTTAGTAGTATTCGTTTTTAATGTGCCTTGTAAAGCAAAAAATATCTTGCTACTGGTTTCCGCACATTAACTTAACTCATTTCGTAAATTGCATCTTAAACACTCTCCCCTACTAAATAATAGGAGTGGGTAGGCTAGAGATATTTATATTTCAATATGCAATCGACATATGAGAAGATTTTAGTTAATGCTACAGGAACTTGATACCAAAGCCTATGAAAAGGAAACTCCTCTAAAAAAACTATGATTTTTTCAAGATTTTATGTTCCTTTTTTAATTTTGAGTAAACCCATGAGAGTGGGAAAACATAAAACACTATCTTTACGATATTTTACTCCGTTTTTGAGTCACATTTCTAAATGAAAAAAACAAATTTAGGCCCTAGGCCTACATACAAAAATCGTTTTTTTTTATCACTATTTGTACTTGCACAATGTTGATAATTTAAACGTTGTCTGCTTAACTCTAGGTCCCCTTTTTCTCACGTTTCTGTGCCGGTTCTTGACAATCGACCGAGCAGGGTTCTACCGTATCCCAGTGACAATTAGGCCTCAGCCTATATATTATTATATATGCACTTTACATCGGTCTAGCTACACAGATAAGCTCTTATTTCAATATACAAATCTACAATCTATTTAGTAAATTTACAATTTAGTAATGTGCAACAACATCGATTATTCATATACGATATTGATACTTGATACCGTGAGTAAAGAAGATTAATTTCGATATCGATATAGTTTCACTATATCGAAAATATCGCGATATCGAACAAAAATGGAAAATTGGAAACATATTTTTTGTCCGTGTTTTGTTGCGGTAATGGAAGAAGTGATGCTGCATTAAGCTTATGCAATTTCAGATGTAAAGCATTGATGTCCTTCCATATAGCTCAATTACGATCGGCTATTGTTTCAAAATGAAGTTGTGGTCAATGTCAAATATTCCAGCCGGTTGCCTGCAAGCATGGCCTAATTGATAGGCTTATTATCTCGCATGGTAACTTGTATAGGCCTACATCATTCTTGTGTTTTTTTTATCATTTTATTATCGCCAGAATATTCGACATCACGATATCGATATAAATTTTACATAACGATATCGAAATTTGAAAAAATATCATTGCACACGACCTATAATTTCCGGGAAGGTTCCGCCTCACGTGACGATGTGTGACTCCTCGGCCTCCGTGTTGATGCTGAGTCGGATGCGGAGCGAGCGTCGTGTCAGTCCGTAGAACTCTCGGGGCTTGAGGCCCGGCGACACAGCCGTGAACAGCCAACCCATGTGTTCGCGACACCGCTCGCAGTCCACGATGGTCCACGCGTAGCTGCGGCGAGAAAACGTTGGTCATAGTGGCGGGAATCTGTTCGAGGTTCCCACAAAAACGTTCGCATGCATTTTCCTGAAACTTGTTCTTCAATTTCCTGAGCACAATAAAAATATGGAGACAAGTAGACAAAATGTTATAGGCCTACTATTGTGCAAAAAGAAGGGATTTGATTACGGTCTCGAACTATAGCCAATTAATACAATTCACTTTTAGTTTTAGATAATTTTTAGTGGTATAGGTACTTTTTTAACCCAGTCAGTACTTATTACTTTTTAATTAATTTTTAATTAGTTTTTAGTTTTTAGCTTCATATCAATACTCCTGTCTACTTCTTCTATTTTGTTGATTTTGATGTACTAGGCCTAATTGGTTAATTTGTTATTTCACTGCTGTCTGTGTTCACATTTGTACGTCTTTAATTCATTCACTCGCTTTTTATTATATCAATTCTGTTTATTATGTACGGTATTATGTATAATTATGTCCTATGCCTGTTATTGTAATTTATGTATAATGCTGACGATGCTCATATAGACCTATGTACTTTGTAGGCCTATATCTACGGACAAAAATAAAAAAAGTTTAGTGTTAAAACTGTTGGCACATAATTTTTTTTTTTTTTTTGGGGGGTGTTTAACGACATACAGATGGATTAATTTTACACTACTAGTAATACTATAAGATAACTTTTTTGTTAGGTTTACTTTGTCAGTGAAATATTATGTGACCTAGGCTATAATTTAATTAGTTACTTGTCCTGAAACAACCTTACGAGAGTGGTTCGTGGCTTTTATCACCAATCTGTATCGAAATTGGGTCTTGGAGTTGGCCACAAATCAGTCACTCACCTATGATGAAAGCATCAGTAAGGTTAGTTTTGGGACAAGTATATATAACGTTGAAATTCCCTGACTTTTGCATCAAAATGTTCAACCTACTAGTTTACCGATCTGTGGGAACCCTGAAAGTGAATGCTGCCATTTATATGGCATGCTTACATGAGATGTCATTTACAATTAGTAAACAACTATTTATTAAACATAGCTAACGTATGGCAGAAGTCTTTCTTCTTAAGCATAAAAACGTACTAATCAGGAGTGTCCTAACTGCCTAATGGGGCAGAGTTTAACAGCTGAGTGATGAAGGCAGGGCTAAAGACACTCACCCCGGGAACCAAGAGCACTCGGTGGACGGTTCTGCCGCCTGCTTGTGTAGCCCGGACGCGTTGCGCAACGTCAGTGTTTCGTGAAGGTAGCCGCCCGGGTTCACGTACATGTTTTGGGGTCCCTCCAGCGACATCGAGAACACGTTGGACTGAAGCGCGATCTTGTACGAGCAGTTGCGGCAGCAGAACACGCGGCACTGGGGACACATGTTACGTCGTCACTAGGGCTGGGAGAAAACGTTTAATTTTGTAAACGTTAGGGATGTCATAGGGAAGGAAAATTCGGATCCGGTTCCAGACCTTCCAAGAACCGGGTTACCCGAATCCTGAAAGCCTAAATTATGTCATCTTATCTTGGTTACACCCCTTCCCTCCCCCCTCGAAACCACGCGGTTGAAGGCCATTCTCTGCCCGTGTCAGTTGCCGGCTGCTGTGTGGATTGGGCCACTGTGCGGCAACTGCGCGGGAAAGGCGTTAGGGGGGTGGGGGAGGGGAGTGTATATGGCCTCACAGAACTCGCCCGCAGTAATGACAGCGCGTACTAACCAGCGACCAGCTGGCCACGCCCACAAGCAGGAATTCACTGTAGCTTCAAGGAAAGTAGTCGCAGAAATATCGTCGCGTATTTTTTTTTTTTTTTTTATATTTTACAAAATATAATACTACCCGATAAGGATTCGAATCCTAAAAATGGATTCGGGTAATTTCTGGATCCGGGTAACCCGGGTACCCTATGACATCCCTAGTAAACGTTTATTTTTCCGAATTTTTCACGTTTAAACTAGGGATGTAATAATAATAATAATAATAATAATCTCTTTATTTAGCTATAATAAGCTATCAGTTCACATACAAGTTACATTTGCACAACACATTAAATTACATACTTTACATTACGTACATACATTTGGATCAATAATAGTCATCACTCATAGTATAATAGTCATACAACAATTTTCAAATTAAATTTCATCACTCCAACAACTTAAGTTTTGTATATTTTAAGTAGGGATGAACATCGATAAAATAAAAACTATCGATAATCGAAAAGATGACTGCATTATCGATCGATAATATCGAACGATAATAAATTTACAAAATTGAAGTAATCTTTTACAGTTTCAGTGATATGTCGCCTAATCGAGCACATAAGGATATGGCAACATTACTTGGACACATCTGACGTGACACTGCTGAGAGTATAATCACATTTTACGAGGCCCGAGGCCTAGTATTTTGGCGGTATCTGAGTATTTCAATACTAGAAAGGTCCGAGAAGAACGAAATAATGCTTTACGAACCTGCTTTTTTAGAAATCATACCTTTCGATAATATTTGTATTATCGATTATCGAAATTTTATTGCATATCGAATATCGAACGATAATATCGATTATCGTGTGCATCCCTAATTTTAAGTACTTAATTTTAAATAACCTAACATCTTTGGCCATAGTGATCTCACTAGGTAAGTCATTAAATTGCCTCACTCCCATATAAAAAATAGATTTAAGCCCTTTAGATTTATTCCCATTTGATAAAAACCATGCGTTAGCATTTCTTGTCCCATGTTTATGTATGTCTCCAACTTTAATTAACCTAGTACTCAAATATTCTGGTAACATACCATTCTTTAATTTAAACATAAATAGCATCACTTGATAAGTTAACCATTGATTTATACTCAGCCAATCCAAGACCAATAACATTCTGCCCACAGGAGCAAATCTATTACATCGGAGAATACATCTCATTGCCCTATTCTGTAATAGCTGCAGATCATCAAGATTTGTTTTGAAAGCTTGATATAGTAATGTTGCACAGAAATTAAAATTAGGCTTAACAATAGTATTATAAACAATAATTTTTGTACTCATTGATAAAAAAGAACTTATTCGACATAAATATCCAATTTTCTTACGTACTTTCTTTTCTATATTGTTAACATGCTTCTTGAAATTTAACTTGTCATCTAAAATAATGCCTAAATATCTAAAACATTTCACATATTCTATAACAATTCCATCAATAACAATCTTGTTATCAGTCTTAAGTATATCTGCATTTCGCAAACTGCCTGCCCCAAGGAACATTGTTTTACATTAGGAATATTCAGCTTAAGTAGGTTAATACCCAGCCAGTCCACCACATTACCCATTTCATAATTTATAATACTAAACAATTCTTTTAGATCATTACCTGTTATAAAAATTACTGCATCATCAGCATATAAGTTTAACCAACATTTCTTTACACACACAGTAATATCATTAATATAAACCAGAAATAAAAATGGCCCCAACACGGAGCCTTGAGGTACTCCAATGTCTATAGATAAATTGTCAGATACAGCATCTTTATATTTAGTTCTTTGGGTACGCCCAGTTAAATAACTTTCTATCCAATTAAGCGCTGTGCCTTCGATACCATACATGTATTTCAGCTTATCAAGTAGTCTTCGTCTGTTAACGGTTTCAAAGGCTCTTTTCAAATCTAGAAATATTGCAACAATTGACCTACCGTTTTCCAAATTATTCACCCATTCAGCCACCAATCATTGAACAGCAGTTTCACAACTGTGTTTTTTACGAAAACCTGACTGGTTTTTAATGAAAAGATTATTATCATTGAAGTAATATTCCAGCTGTTTGTGTACCGTTATTTCTAGTATCTTTTCGAAAATCGGGAGCATATTTATAGGCCTCAATTCGGCAGCCATATTGGTATCCTTAACTTTTGGAATGGGTACAATCAGAGCTTCCTTCCAGCTTTCTGGAAACACACCCTTTGAAGTTGACATATTAATAATATTCAGCAAATTATATCTTAGTATAGGGTAGGCATCTCTAAATATTCTCATAGTGATTCCATCTAGAGTTCCTCCACCTGTGTTGCCCAGTTGTTTAACTATCTCATCTAGCTCCTTTATTGTGATCTCTTTTAACAAATTCATCTTGGGCCTAGCATGCTCAGTTGCATTTGGTACACAATCCAATTTGTTACATTGCAAAAGGTCAATAGTATCTTTCACTTTATAATTTAGAACATCTTTACTTAGTGGCACTTGTATACTTTCAACAACCTCCACCACACTATTTATAAAATACTGATTAAGGTTATTTGCTATATCCATTTCATCTGCTAACACACCTTTACTAATCCCAAAGTTAATTTCACTTGGAAGTTCTTTAATATCTTTATCACTGACCAATGATTTGAGGGTTTTCCACATTCCTTTACTGTCCCCACTCATGAGGTCAATTTTGTCTTTATAGTACTTGTGTTTAGCTTTTCTAGGGTACCCGGGTTACCCAGTATCCAGAAATTACCCCAATCCATTTTTAGGATCCGGATCCTTATTGGGTAGTATTATTTGTATAGGCCCTATATATATAAAAAAAAAAAAAATACACGACGATATTTCTGCGGCTACTTTCCTTGAAGCTACAGTGAATTCCTGCTTGTGGGCGTGGCCAGCTGGTCGCTGGTTAGTACGCGCTGTCACTACTGCGGGCGAGTTCTGTGAGGCCATATACACTTCCCCCGCCCCCCTCGCCCTTCCCGCGTGCAGCGGCCGCACAGAGCCCAACCCACACAGCGCCCGCGGCCGGCAGCTGACAGGGGCAGAGAACGACCTTCAACCGCATGGTTTCGGGGGGGGGGGGGGGGGGGTGTGTGTAACCAAGACAAGATGACATAATTTAGGCTTTTAGGATTCGGGTAACCCGGTTCTTGGAAGGTCTGGAACCGGATCCGAATTTTCCTACCCTATGACATCCCTAGTTTAAACCTAACACAAAATTATTAAATTCACAAAATTAATTACAAAAAAATTAGTTGCTATGTTCGCGAAAAACATTTTCAACGAAATAGCATGGTGATTTACTATATTCATTGTTGATTATGTTCTCCACCTTTGTGTCCAACTGTCCATAGTCATTTTGACTCCACACACTAAGCAGCTATGAATCGTTGATGAGTTGTGACATCTGAAAAATATGCGAGTTTGGGTCTTGGGTGATGGTGGTGGTGGTGGCAGGGGAGGGGATTGGTCTGGTGGGTATGAGTAGAGATCCTTGTAAATGGCTTTATTTTTTAGCATATTTCGTTTTATTAAATCCAAATTTCGCTGTTGAGCAGTTGGTTCAGCTTTTTGGCAGTGTTTCAATTTTAATTTACAAAATCTAATTTGTATCTTGTATTTTAACGTATGTGGCATGCCTACATTGTCGCGTAGGTCTACCATGATAGTAAAAAAAGAAATGGAAGGTAATACAGTCGGTAAGGATTCTACTTACGGAATGAAATGCAATTTTTAGTACCTGAGTATGTTATTTATTGATTAATTATCTATTGTTTTAATAAAAAATGTGGGGGTTTTGACAGAAATTCGGCGATTTCACATGAATTCAACAGCTTCAGTTTTTTTCGTTTTATAACAGTAAACTTATGCTATTTCGCGTATACACGGGATTTCCTTTTATTTCGCGATTCAAAAAGACTATTTTTGGACTCACAACAGACTGTCATGCTAACATATTTCAAGTGCTGCACGTTTCAAGTGATTTTGCGCTATCGCACATTGCAAAATACAAGGATCTCTAGGTATGAGACATATGAATATATGTACACACGTGTATATTTTCGCGAGGGCGTTTACACATTTAAAGTTAAACGACTCAGCCCTAGTTGTTACATGTTATACCATCTTTTGTGGAACATTTACTCTTTTTCTCTTCTTCTTTCGAACGCCCAGAGTTGGAACATATGCCATTCTCTGCCTAGTTGCCCAGAAAAAGGTTTGCCACATATTTCCTTCTTGCTATATTTTGCCCCTCCATTAGATCCCTTTCTTCTGTCAGGGAACATTTACACATTATCATAATTGTTCTTCTTCTTAACTGAACTGCAGGTATATGCATAGGAAGTAGGGATGTGCGGGTAGTGATTTTTTAACTCGGGTCGGGTTCGGGTCGGGTATGGAAATTAACCTCGGGTCGGGTATGGAAATAAACCTCGGGTCGGGTCGGGTCGGGTAGTGCTAAAATTAATACACACGTATAGATCAGTCAAATATATTATAAGTAAAGTTTTTAGTAATACTAATAATTAATAAAAATGTATCAATCAATAGAAAATACGTTACATAAAATGTAGTTGTGTACGAATCTACGATCCGAATCTACTTCAACACATTCGAATTTTCTAATTATTTGAAAATTTGAATTTCCCGCCGTATTTCACGCTATTTCCGTCAAGAAGGCGGTGGGGAGTTCTGGCATATGGTCGCCATCTTTGTTTAGATCATGGTCAAATGTCAAATACATCGTGAAATCATGGTGAAATATTGTTATTCACCTAGGCTACACTATATTCATGAAATAATAATAAAGTAAGATAGAAGGTAAGGCATCCTCATATAAATATTAGTTCCTCCCAAGCTTCCTCGTCTTGCAGCTTCATATTGAAATTCACAATTTCGACCAATCATAACCTCGAAATTATGTTGTACTAGGCCTAGGCTACCCGACCCGGTTTTTTCGGGCATAATTTACGGCCCGACCCGACCTCGGGTAAATTTTGCTACCCGAAAAATACCCGTTTTTCGGGTACCCGCACATCCCTAATAGGAAGTCATGTTGTGCCGGTGGTTTATCTGTTTTGCAAATGCGCACCTGATGATAATCCTTGTTGCTTTGTAACGTCCCTATTATTGCAATCCATCAAACAATTCGAGACGATGAGGGGCGATAGATGAAGATGAAGGTCCAAGGACTAATGTTGGCATTAGCAACACTGTATCACTGATTCTCTCATGGTCTTCTAGTGGCATGGTCTCTAGTCGTTAAGCTACATTACAAGGAATTACATTACAACTGTATAGACTCACGTTCTCCAGGACGCTCAGCTCCCATCGCAGTCTCTGTATCGCCGAGTCGAGGGAGACCACTATGAGTCTCTCGTCGTCCTCAAGAGGTAACGTCTGCGCGACCCAGAACGACAGCTCGACGGGATCCGTCGGAATCGTCCGCGCTCCGCTACCTGCAATGTTTACAACGCACACTTGAATACAAGAAGTTCAATTCAAAACAAGACTGTGATCTTTTTTCAATCATTGGAATTCAATTCAAGTAACAATGTAGGCCTGGCCTACCTAGTAGGCCTACAGAGTTGTCACCAAAAATAAATTCAAATCCTGTCAGAGAATTCAAAATATCAATGTATCATCATTCATCATCATCATTATCCATTGACGTTTCCTGCTTCTGGCAGGGTCAGCTTGGTTTCCACAGCCAAATTTTTCCACCTCTTCCTATCTTCCCACAAATAAAATATCAACAAAACTACGTAAAATGTAAAGAATCTTACTATTAGCTTAAATACGTAATTAGTTTATGACCAATACATCTGACAAACTCTTATTTTGAATGCTCTTAAGGATGCATGTTTTGCACAAAAATTTTTGAAGTAAGATTTAAATAGCCTAGACCTAGATGTAACATTTTTAATTGCTGCAGTGTATGATTATACTTAAATTTCATTCAAAACAAAATAGGTACCTACACTTTCAATGTGATGATTCTCGACATTGTACAAGAATGTTTCCTTCTTCCACAATTTCCAAGATAGAAGGGTGAATTTTTGTGTGTTTATACACCAGAGTTAAGGCAAACCATGTTGAAAAGAGTTTGATGCTCTGCTCACCCAACTCTATGATGGATCCAAGGCATTGGTTGACCCTGGCAACGAGGTGGCGAGTGTCGTAGTTGGCATGGACCCACGAGGGCCAGGCCGTCATCATCGCATCGCGTCTGCAGATTCTGTCCTTGTTCTTGGAACTCTGGAAGTATTTCTTCATAGAAGGCGATCGAATCTCGCTAAGAAGTTCGGGCAACACTTTTTCGGGTAGGATAACGACTTTAGCCATCAGAGTCCTGCAAAAGTGGAAACATCATTTTACCTGTACTGTTTCTGACAGGAGGAGGATAAGTTTACAACATGAGATAAGACGATGCAAGCCCGGCTCATGTGTCAAGCAATGCCACTCACCCATTGGATGACTTAGTTTTACTGAGTATCCTGAACCTCTGGCGAGCCTTGGCCTTGATCCTGAATGCAAACTGCAGCGGATCCGCCCCATCAACGTTCATGTCATGATACTCGTAGATCTCTGCTGTGGTCCCGATATTTGTCAGATGGTGTGGCATGTTGTCCACGTACCTAGGAGACCGACGAAGGTTGGTTTTATGGAAACATTTCTAAATAAAAGTGTTAATTGTTGTCCTCCCTTTATCTTTCATAAAAAAAGGAGGATTTTGCAATTTTATCCACTTTTGCCTACCATGTTTATTTATCCATGTTGTTTGTTGTTTTATCCATGTTTCACTGCCTGTATGCGGGCTATGGCCTTGCCCTAGATGCTCAAAAAATGTTTTAAAAATGTGACACTGCACTCCATGTTTCACTGCATGTATGCGGGCTATGGCCTTGCCCTAGATGCTCAAAAAATGTCTTAAAAATGTGTACTGTATCCATTAAAATAAATGATCTGTGATTTAACAAATTAAATAATTATGTTAATTTGTAAATATAATAGCCCTAGTGTGTTGTGTGAACACACCAAACCTTTGAATTTAAAAAAATGTACTAGCCTATTTAGTTCTATTTTGTATATCTGTAACTAAATGTACCTAGCCCGTCGGGCTGCCTGGGCCACGTAGTGGGAGCCCGAGAGGGTAGGTAAAGTGCAGCACTACTCACCTGAGACAGACAATGCCGAAGGTGCGGTCCCTGGCAATGCAGTTGCGCATCATCTTGATGTGCGAACTGTGGAAGAGAGTCATCGGTATTGTCTGGCCGGGCACGATTACGATGCCGGGCTGCGGTAGGAGGGGCAGCAAGTGGTAGGAACCGTCTTCTAGTAGCGTCCTACCGCTGAGCTCCTCGAGATCGTTACCGAGGTACTGCAAACAATGTCTTGCGTTATGGCTAGAGACAACGGAACCCAACATTCTTCCTCTTAGGGCTGGGAGAAAATGTTTAATTTTGTTACGTATCTTTTCGATTTTTTCGCGTTTAAACTTAACATCTCTCCTGTTCACAAAACGGTAACAAAAAAATTAGTTGTAACGTTTGCAAAAAAAAATTCAACAAAATAAGACTAGTGATTTATTATATTCATGGCTTAACAGAAAATACATGGTGACATGAGTTGTCAATTGTGAGTATAAGAAAAGAAGAAAGAAGATATTCATTGTTGATTATCTCCACCTTTTTGTTTGTGTCCAACTGTCCAGTCATTTTGACCACACACTAACCAAGCTACGCCTTGTCGGCTCGTCGCCAGTCCCCGAACTAACCCCATCAGAAAAATCTGCAAGGTTTGGGTTTTGGGGGGGGGGGGGGGGGTATTGGTCGGGCAGCGTATCGGATCACGGTTAAACGTATCAATATTTTTATTTTCACGCGGGTGTTTACACATTTAAACATTTACACGGCTCAGCCCTACTTCCTATAGGCTAAGTTTGTTGTGTTATTAGAATTAAGATGTGTAGGCCTACGTACTATTTGCATTAATTTCTACTAGACATGCCATGTATTGCTATAATGTGAAGTATAAAACGGGTTTAGTGGACAGAAAACATGTAATGATTAAACCCGTTCTTGCTGAGCTACTTTTCGCAACTCTTCAGACGCGCAAGGCATGGTCACACCAGTAACAGGGGTGTTGCCAAGCATAGGGGCCTACAATATTGAGCGGGTTGCATACATTTCATACAATATAAAACTATTAGTCTAAGTAGGCCTAAGTGGAATTTGAATCAATCTCAGTCAAAATGTTCTTGAATATGGGTTCTAAAACGAAAAACCGAGACACTTGAAATTGTGATCACACGGTATTTAAGCAGACTGTAAGGGATCTGGGGCAGAGCCCCAGCCGCAGAAGTCTAATTTTTTTTTGGAGTGTTGTGGACCTCAAGATTTGGACCTTAGAGTGATCTGATCAAAGCAGGCACTAAACTACTAATTACAAAAATTTGCAAGAAAATGTATTATTAGTTACTATTTGTGTTTAATTTTTTTTTCATCTAAAATTTGTTAGATTTATAATTGTGTGGGCTTATAATTTAATAATAAACTTAAGAACTGTTGACTCCTGGGCTGGTTCGTTGTATCGGTAATGAGTTTCTATTCAGTTCACGCGTGACAAACTATTTTTTATTCATCATTATGTCACACTCACCCTAGCCCAGTCTCAGGTAGACATTAATATATATTTTTATCTAGCTCAGAATGATCGGTAGTACTTACGATTTACTGGTAGGCTGCTCCACATGGAACGAAAACGGCGATGATTCGAAGGAAGTATACTTCCTTTGAAGTCCCGCTTTCGTTCGTCGCACCGAAAAGATGCCTGTACTTGACGAAAAACCAAATCAAACTGAGCTTTTATATTTGTTTAAACACTCATCTCTCTTCCAGCCACGAAGGCCCATCCTGTCACCTCTAAGCTAGACGGCAACACATTCACACTGATTTGTTTTGTTCCAAAACCTTAGTAACTTCACCAACAATATTCTTTCAGTTTTCATAACAATTACTACACTGCCTTCTACAATTACACCTTCTCTAAGCTTCCTGGGTAATCATGACCACAGGTGCCACAATTATCATTATCCATCGCCGTTTCCTGCTTCTGGCAAGGTCAGCTTAGGTTTCACAACCAAATTTTTCCACCTCTTCCTATCTTCCCACAATCGTACTTCCTCTACTTGCTCCCAGTTCTCTCCTTTCTTCTGACTAGTCTTCAGCAATCTTTTCCTTCCATCTCTTCCTTGGTCTTCCCCGTCTTCTTCTTCCTTCGATCTTTTTTTCATATGTTCTCCTGGGCATCCTCTCTTCCATCATCCGTTTCATGTGTCCAAATCATCTCAGCCTTGTCCTTCCCATTCTGTCCCCTAGCTTCTCCACACTTAGCATTACTCTAATGTTTGTATTTCTAATACTGTCTCTTCTTGTCTTTCCCACCGTGCTCCTCAAGAATCTCATCCCCGTCGCCTGTATTTGACTTTCTTCTCTATCCCCCATATTCCAGGTTTTTGCCGCATATGTGAGGACCGGTATGAAATAGGTCTTGTACAATGTCTTCTTGACCTGTATTGGTATTTCCCTGTCCCATACCAGACCTTCTACACATTGATAGAAGTTACTGGCCTTTTGTATCCTGTTGTTGATTTCCTTTCTTATCTTACCGCTTGACATTATTTCACTTCCTAGGTAGGCAAAGCTCTCCACCACCTCCAGGGTTTCACCTCCAATCCGTATCTCTGCATGGTAGTTCCCTACGTCTCCTCCTGGCATTGTTACCACCTTGCTCTTGCTTATGCTTATTTTCATGCCTGCCTCATCAATATGCCTCTTCCACCTGTCCGTGTATCTCTGCAGTGCCTCTTCATACTCCGACCATGCACAAAGTCGTCTGCAAACAGCATATAACCCCCACCTCTTCTGTTTCTTCCATCTTTACCTTATTGAATGTGTATGTCATCCATCACTATTATGAATAGCAATGGTGACAACACACTTCCCTGTCTCAGCCCTTGTGTTATTTGGAACCACCCCGACCTCCCAAACTGTGGTTTTACACAGCTTTTGCATACTCTGTACATGCTTCTAACTCTGTCTGTCAGTTAGGGTGACCAGATGGACAAGACTGTATTTCGGGACATTTTTTTTCTGTAAACCAATGCAGGTGAAAACATTTGTTTTTTTAAGTTATTTACATTTTCTTACTCGATATGTAGATTGTTTAGATTTGTAATCTATATTAAGTGTGGCTCCACAGCAACTTTAGGGCTGGGGACGTCACAAATGGGTGTGTCGGAGCCAATCAGTGATTGGTTTTCATCAATACTCACATTTGGTTGCCCAAGCCTCACTCATCTGTGACGTCCCCAGCCCCAAAGTTGCTGTGAAGCGACTTTAGCCGTCCTGGTCGGTGCATTGCACGCTAGCGCTCTGCTAGGGAAGCGCAAGCGAATAGACTATTTACTCAACAGTCTGCCAGTTGCGTGCTCGCGCCGAAGTACAAATTTGCCACTGACAGCTTCTCTTCTATGTTTTTTCCCAGTTGAAATTTGTAATTTTTGAACCGCAAATCCAAGAAAATCATGAATGTACCAATTTCGGGACAAAATGCATCCCGAAATGAAACATTTCGGGACGCGGGATACTTGCGTCAAATACGGGACTGTCCCGCATTTTTCGGGACGTCTGGTCACCCTACTGTCAGTCCTTTGTCCACTCCTTTTCTTCTCAGGCTTTCCCACACTACCTTCCTTGGAACACTGTCATATGCCTTTTCGATGTCCAGCCAGGAACACCATACTCATTCTTCTACCTAACTCCCAACTTCTTTCCATAATAATGCTACTAATTTAATTTTCGTTTGAAAACGTATTAATTTAAACAAAATAATAAATCATTGGTTCAATTCTGAAAAACGGGATACTTTGCCGTCCCCACAACTATTTTCAGGACACTGGGACAGACCTCAAAAAACGGGGACATCTGATCTGGTCACCCTACCAATAAGTAGTCGGGTCACTCAAAATTACCGTGTGCCTAGCTGGCAACTCGAGGTCGAAAGCTGCTCCTGCAGATGGGACCTCGGGAAACGGTGTTGTTGTCGTCGTTTCCTCTTCTTCACCAGAACTCGAGCCATAGCGAACAGTCAACTCTGGGGTAGTCAAAAAACAAATTATCGATGAATAAAAAAGAACACTGTAAGTCTCAGAGGACAATCACTGAGCAGATTTAATTTTTTTTATTGCGTCCAAGAGCATAAAACGAATTTCCGCACATTTGCCGACACAGCGGGAACAGATTATCTGTAAGTTCAGCTTTTAAAGCGTAGGCCTAGCCCTAGGTCTAGGCCTAGCTTCTTTGTCAAATGCTTATTAGGAAATCCTTTTTTGTTGCACTGACTAAGCCTAGGCCTAGGCCTAGGCTAGGTCTTCGTCCTAGGCCTAGGCATTATGTTTCAAACCCAATGTCCTAGGCCTAGGTCTAGGCCCCTAGCCTAGATGTCTGAAAAAATCTAGGCCTAGGCATAGAATGTTCGTGAAAACAGTAGGCTACGTCTAATATTAGGCTTAGGCTACGAGAAAAGCTTTTGCAATAGTAACATGTGTGTGTCTGCAAACATGTTTATTACTGAAAATGGGAGCGTTCGAATAATGCTTATTTTATCTAAACAATGTGTTTACATTTTAGTCAGCTGTCACGCAAACAAACCTAGGCCTGCCTATGGGCGGCGCACGGCTTTACCTGAAGAAATACTTGATCTCGTACTAGCTCCCTCCCTTGGTAGGCCTATATCTTCTCCAGGAAGGTAAAGTGACCACAAATCTTCATCGTCGCTTGAACCATCCATTTCCTTGTACTTCTATATTATTTCTTACTTTAAATAAAATTAAGAAATTTAGCAACCATTCACGTTGCTGTCAAAAACTCACTGCCTACTTGCTCGCTCGCTAGGCCTACCACAGCCCACCCTCGCGATATTCGTCACCGGCGCAGAGGAGCACTACAGATTTGCGCGGTTCTTTTGAAATAAAGTGGCTTCCAACAGGATTGAAACGGCGACCTTCCGCTTCCGTGTGCTACACACTAAACCATCTTTATCGGTATGCAAATGAATTTATTATATTTATTCACTCCAGAGTATTCCAATAGCATTATAATTTGTACCGACCCCGAGTCACAGATAACACACTTCGACTTCGTGTACCAAGAGTTATGCCGGTGGAAGCGTATGCTTCTTGTAGGGTCACAGAAGCCGGACAGATCAAGGTGGAGAAGCCAGACGAAGCCTCTCCTTTACGTCCTACTGGTATTTTTCCTCCAATCACCCCCCGACGCCGTTAATAATAATCAAACGAAAAGTTTAACTTTGATCCACTCTTGACTTGCGCAGAGTATGTAGATGTGTAATTTTGTTTAAGTCAACACCTAATGAAAGTACTTGAAATCTTTTAAGTTACTCTAATTTACTGGCGTTCATTGGATGTGAGCGCCGCTTTACTTTAATGAAATTGTTATTTCCTCCTTGAAATCGGATAAATTTAAAATTGGCATGCCAGATTTCGTGTACCAAATTTGATTGGAATAATGTCGTTAAATAATAAAAAAAGAAAACAAAAATTGGGCCTTGAAAGTCAAATGAAGAGGTTCGCTTCATAATTTATATACAATAGCTAATGGTCAAATTTTCTAACGTAGCAAGCCAGAGAAATTATTTAAACAGTGTTATTGGGAATAGCTTAGGCTACTCATACTCAACCAAAAGTCCAGGGCTAAAAAAACAGTATGCCCGAGATGCGCGGGGCATGTCAAAAAAGTGGCCGGACATGTAAAATATATTTTGCTTACATGCCCATTCGGGCACATGAGTAAAGTTGGCAAAAGGTAGATTTCTTGAAGCCAATTTAATTTGTATGCCGTGCCCTTGCCACATATAATTCTTAACCCTTGTTCCACGGTCTGTTTCCAATGCTTATACATCCCAGTGAATTTGGTACATGAGAGAGTGTAGGAAACGGAAACATATAATAGGCCTTCCCCATTTTATGACACGCCTTCAATGTTTTGAAAAAGTGGGCTGAAAAAGGTAAAATAAATTCGTTTTACGTCTGGGATTGTGCTATTTGATACATTTGTTTCTATCCCTGGGTAAAAGTGGGTATACTTTCCCCGAAATACCTTAACAATCCTATCCATGAGTTACTTGGCCAACCATGGCTAGCCCTAATTTCAAATACCGATCGCCATGGTTTTCCACAAGACCACCAGATTATGAGTCACTAGTCTATGACGATTGCAGCACTAAGGTTACTTCGGGGAAGTGGTCTGGTCGCTCCTCCTGGTGACCGGTACCCGCAAATAGTTTTGTGCATTCTTTTGTACTTTCATTATTCATCTCGTAGCCCCTCATTTCTTCTTCCAACTTTCACACGCTTCTTCTACATACTTGCCGGCCCTCTTTACAGCTCAAACGCCTCTCCCGATACGCTAGCGGTTTCAAGAATCTAAGGCCAGTGGCTACAACTAAAAACACGTTTTTCGATAGCTTGCGAGAGATGAAAATGTTATGCTGCTCGGCTCTTGAAAGACAAGAAATTATGTACGATAATACAAGATTAACAAAACGTATCTGTTCTTTTTAAAAAGCGAATTGAGTACACTAAACTTGGCGTGGCACACAACAGGCTGCTGATTTTGCCGCAATTTTCTTTAAAAAAAAAAAATCGAGTACGACCCGGCACCTCCACCAAGCCCCTCTCGTTGTGGCAATAGTTGAAGTCTAATCGTTTTGCGGAGGGTGGGGGGAATTATTCTCTGCATTTAAAAATTGCTCTGTCCACTCACTAAATCACTGGGCCCGGATTCACAAGAGGTCCTAAGTCTTAGTAACTTCTTCATGTGACCTGGGTCTGGTTTTACAAGAGGTCGCCGGTCTTAGAGTTAAGACCAGAAAAATACTTAGGACCTCTCCGTCGCCACGTCTCCTCTGCCGGGGGTGCTCGCCCCACCGAGGGCCCCCTGTGATTCCTCGTCGGTTCCGCCGCGCGTTTAGGGCCACGACCGTCGTCCCCCGTCTACGTCGGCACGCGTTAAAAGTGCGCCTCGCTCGTGGGTGCTTGGCGCGCGCCCAGTGTTCAGTGTGCGAACTAACCTGGTCCTGGGTCGTCAGTCGCTTCATATTTTCGCAACTCCCAGTTGCTTTCGCCCTATTAACATTCGCAATTTTGGTTGGATTATTGACACTTCGTGTCAGGCACCAACGCGTTCAAGGGGGTGCGCCAAAGGTCGCACGCAAACCCCCCACCTTGATGCTTTGTGTTTTTGTGTTTCAGTGCAAGGAACTCATCGACAAACTTCTCCGTTGGGTGGAGCTCAAGTTGACCTTGTGTTTTGTTTCATTGAGAAGGTTCTTATATTGTTGCGGTGACTTTGGGATGTTGAAATGACAGCTTCATAACAAAGTCGTGAACTCATGAGAAATGTCAAATATCATACCAACCTTCGATAACCTTTCAGTTTAAATGTAAAATTGAAACATTTTCATAATGGGAATTGATTATTATGGTGTACTAAATTTGCAAAAAAAGTGCAACGATTGTGATATAAAGAGAGCGTAAGTATTATATATACTTCTAATTTAAATGTAGTGGATTAAATCAACATTTTACCAATGTGTGAATGGGAACCAACTTCACTGTTTTCGTTTTCAAACAAAATTAAGTAGACATAATTTGTTTTGAAATGTTGATTCATTAGGTTTATTCTATTTCTCGTAGGCGCTCTACGTGAGAGATATAATATTTTCATTGTAATCTCATGTTTACAAGGGTAGTTTTAAATTTATTTTAGTTTTAGATACCTACCTAAGGTAATAGACTGTTATGCATCTTTACTGAACTATCAATAAATACACATTTTTCAGGTATCGCAAGCTTATCATTAAATTTAACCCTGTACGCCAGAAAGATGAATCTCTGGAGGGGTTGTTCACCCTAGTGGGCGAGGCATACGACGTGCTCAGCGATCCGTTCAGACGTGCTGTTTATGACCAGTACGGTGAGGAGGGGCTGAAACGCGGCGTTCCCGGCCCCGAAGATTACATCCAGCCCTATGTCTATCATGGGGAACCCATGAGAACGTATAGGTTAGTGTTATCACCAGCACATACATAAAAACGTACACAGCATACGAATTGTAACACATTATCTATTGAAAACGTAATTATATCATACGTATATTCTTAGTTTAGTTTAGTTTAGTTTAGTTTAGTTTAGTTTATTGGACAACATATACATACATTACATAATCTTCTTCTTCTTCTCAAATTCCCACATTTGGTTATTATGCCATCATGCTGGATCTGGTCAACCAGTAAAGACAAGCTTCTTTCTCCACCCTCTTCATGCCGCTCGGCATTGCCATTGCGTCACGTTCACCTGCCAGTTTTGGACATACATACATTTTTTTTTTATATATATCTGCTCCCTGTGTCCAACAATGAAGTCGGGTAGGGGATAGGAAATTAATCCTATCATATTCTGGCCTCTAGGTACATCGAAGCCGGCCATGGCCATGCCTGACGCTATCCTCATGTTAACTTCCTCCGGCTCCTCCTTTTCACTTTCTTCTTCCTCTGCTCTTTCTACAAATTCTGTCCATACTTTTCTATCTTCCCACCATCGTTCCTGATTGACCTCTTCCCAAGTTGCATTTCTTCTTTCCACGTCCATTGCTATCACTTCTTCCCACCTCAGTCTTTATCTTCCCCTCTTTCTTTTCATAATGATACATTTGATGACAGATACATTGATCTGAATTGCTGCCCTGTTTTATATAGCCATATAATTGTCATATTTTGTTACTTACCAACTCGGTTATTATAAAATATATCTCATTGGAGAAAATTATTTATTTATTTATTTATTTATTTATGAATTGGCCACATAGGCCCTACAGCATTGTAGGTTTTTTTTACAGTGACCAGTATAACAAGTGATTAATAACAACGATTTATGAATTACAATTTTGTATCATTTTTCGAAGGAAGTCTGCCCAGGGAACATTTTGTGCATTTATGGCCCTCTTGGTGACTAACTATAGGTAACAATTGTAACAAGATCTGTATCGTTAGTAATGGATATATGTTTATTATTACTTTAGGGAATTCTTTGGCACCGACAGTCCGTTTGCAGATTTGTTGGATGTGCTCATCCACCCGTTGCCTCTTTATGACCTGCCAGAAGGAAAAGGAGTAAAGCGCAAGGATCCACCATTAATAAAACAATTACTTCTGACTTTAGAAGAGGTAATATTAATTTGATACATTTCATAGCAACGTCCTTTTGCTTTTGTATAACGTAAACTAATTTTAGGTATATCACACCTATCAGGTAGGTACACTACAGTGTGTAGAAAATAAGGAGCCTAATTGAAACCATTAGTAGTCTAGTAAGTTAGCCTACATGTTTTGTTTAGTTATGTTATAATAGCCATTTGAACAAATGATGGTCTACCGATAATATGTATGCTTTTTTTATTTTGTTGCTTGATTTACTCAAGGTGTAATTATAATAGAACGTGATGTTAAGGCAACCATAAGGGAACTATTTAAATAACGACCGAATGTTATCAATTTTATTATGTGAATCAATTGTCAAGTATGTATGTATGTATGTAAATTCTTTATTAGCACTATTGCCATACATTTTACATATAAAAATGATATAATACAATTCTACTCTTAAATTCTCACAAAGCAATTCTAATTATCATTTAACAGTTTTATATATTCATTCTTAAAACTTGATTCGAAGGTCTTCGAAAATACTTCAAAATCTTTAGAAAAAAATGAAGGACGTGTTTCGATATCTGAGATTTCTTCGTGTCAGTGTGTTGATCTTGATAGAGTGTGCCAGCGTAGTGGTGGGTGCCCGATTAGGCATTGATTGGTATAATAAAACATGCTCGCCATTACTCTCCAGATTCAAAACCTGGCTTGAGCATGTCGCATGAATGTCATAAGGAAATGTCACCACTCGTCTTCCCGGTTAGCAGCATTTGCTAAAATATGAGCATGAGCAGAGGCAGCTGATTTGATTACGAATAGATTTAGCGAGAGAGGGGAGGGGAGAGTCAGCATGTCAGCATTATGGTCACTGTGCTAACACGTATCATAAATACCCATTTAGAATAATTGAATTTTACATACCTATTATTTGTACATGTTTCGGATGTGTCGTGTGTGTCTTAGTCGTATTGTCTATATAGTCTACCTACTAAGTTCAATGTGTTTTTTTGTGACCGTGTTAAGGTCTATCAAGGTGGACTAAAGAGGATTAAAATTCAACGTTTAGAGTTAATGGGAGACGATAAAACAACAACAGAAATGAAAGAAAAAATTATAAACGTTCCAATACAGCCGGGACTCTTACAAGGTACAGAGTTCCGATACATTGAGTATGGAGACCAAGGACCAACTATAATACCAGGTAAGTTCATATTCTGCATGATATAATCATGTAATTTGAATTAATTCTTACTATACTTATATTTTTCTTTTCGATTTCGGCCAATCAATAATTATTTCGTAATTATTAAATTTCATTCACTCACAGTCACACATAAAGAACCAGTTTGGAAGTAACACGAACACTATATATATTTACTGCTCAAACAACTGAAAATGAAAGCCACTATAATCGGAAACCTTACAGAACATAATGCCATATTGACACTTATAAAAATATATAGCAATATTTGCTGCCAGACCCTTTCCGTTCTAATACGTCTTACTTTTTATATTCGATTTTGTGCACCTCTGAAAATCCCTCAAAACGTACCCTGACTTGAATGTGTCCACTACACCCTGACTACAATATACTACACTACACCTAACTTGTGTACACTACATAATTTACAGTACTACACACACACACTTCACTACATTCTCTTGTTTTCAGCGGACGTGGTTTTGGTGGCTGAAGACAGGCCGCACGACAGATTTGTCCGTGAAGGTATCAATCTGATAATGACATGCGGCGTGACGCTCAAAGAGTCTTTGGTTGGGGTAACCGTTTCAGTCGAGACTTTGGACGGTCGCAGATTTAAAGTACCAATTACCAGTATCATATCGTAAGCTTTCAAATTATTAAACATAATATCATTATTAAACACAGATCAAGACGTAGCGACCGTTTTTACCGATGTTGTATCTTGTTTTCAGGCCAGATTACGAGAAGATAGTCCAGGGCGAAGGTATGCCTTTGATGGATAATCCCGACATGAAGGGAGACCTGATAATAAGATTCCAGATCGAGTATCCACACTACCTGCCCAAGTCCAGCAAGATCATGGTGAAGAAGGCGTGGAACCTTGCTGAACAGGCGGGTGGTCCGGGCGCGCCGGAACACATCAACCTGCTCATTTTAGCTGACAAGATGCGCCGCGTGTCACAAGACGAACGTTTCCCACCCTATTACCGTTGAGTTTGTGCTATAACTAGACAGGCGCACGTAACGCACATTTACATGCAAATAATACACTTTATGCTAAGAACAAACTGTGGATACCTACTTAAGATTGTTGTATTTTGTTTGCTGTAAATGAGCAGAAGCTACATTCGATTATTATTATATTTTTATTTTATTATTTGGTTTTTGAATAAATTTCATAATAATGTCGTTCAAAATTTGTGTGAGTTTACATTGTAGCTTATCTTGCCACAAGAGACAAGATGATTTAATGTATAATATTCAGTATAATATTTTTTAGTTACTACTATTGATTGGTCTGTGTACTTCGTGGCAAAAATTTGAATGGGAAATCAAAGAAGTCCCCGAAAATAACAAAACACGGAAATATCTTTCAAAACTAAACAAAATAGGCCACCAACATGGCGAGTAGTCGACTTGAAAAAATTGGAACTATTTATACGAGGTAAGCGTATGTATTTCTCATTGTATCAAGCGTACTATTGTTTTTCTCTTGAAATTATGAAATGATAACCGAAGAATAAGGCAGAAGAAGTACAAGGGTTCCCTTGGCTACTGCTAAGTAGCTGCAAAGTAACCGTTATTTTTAGGTTAGGTTTTGTTTTCTTTCGGTGGAGTGGATATCCAGCCTTCTGAATATCTTAGCCTAAAGCCTAGGCCTACTTCAAATCCAAAGGTCAAAGGGTGCTTACCGCAAACGCGACTAGACCGACCATTGGCAATGTATGTAGGCCTAATGGTAATAAGAATGACCAGCCCAGGCGTCCGATCCGCTTTAAGCAGCCTTCACGATTTACTAAACACGATTAGTGTTAAAGGTTTAATGTTTATCCTGAATAGTTAGTCCAATTAGTCATTCGTTGTGAACTGAGCTTAAAAATCATTGTTTATGGTCGGTCTACACACATGTTTAAGGCGTAAGCACGGCGTAAGACCTTGTATTGAACAATAGGAAAACAACGCTAGCGTTCACACACGGGGCTAAGGTTTAACGAAATGACCAAATTTCATTTCTTAGACACAAACCTTAGACCAACCAATCAATTATCATACAGTTGTGACGTCAGAAGCGTTCTAGCCAATGGTGTTGTGAATACTGGAGTGAATTGAGTATTATCATAATCATCTGTGTGAACGCCTAACCCTTAAACCAAAAATCTTTAGACAAAATTCTTAAACATATGTGTTGACCGACCAATACCCACAAACTAGGCCTTCCCACCCACTACGAGTTACAAACAAGAAAACTGGTCACTTCTGTGTGGCGTATAATGTCCTACTCCATGCTCGGAAGCAGCCCGAGCCGTGCCGTAGGGTTTTTACACTGGATAAAGCACAAACACGCCGCAAATATGATTTTTTTTTTATGATGAAAAAACTGGTACTGACGGGTAATATCGAGTAACGCGTAGCCTAATGGAAAGTTGGAACCATACCCGTGCGCACCGGGCGGATAACGGGTGCCCGTTTACATCCATGCTTAGTATGTATTAAATACAGGTCTTCATCATACTACAATGAATATTGTTTCTTATTTGCAGAGTAACTGGCTTGCTGAGATCAGGAGCTATGAAAGAGGCAGACACGCCAATTTGGTACCCGGTGTACAGTGCTTTCCCACCACAGTATGAACCAAAATACGACCGACCAGCACCTAATATAACCATTCCTAATATATTTTATCTTGAAGATGAAATAAGAGCGTAAGATTGGCTTTTTATTTTAATATTCATGTGTGTACAGTCTACTTCTCATAAATACCTTCACAATCTAAAGGACCAGAAGTACAAGGCTAAAAGCTTGTAACAAAGGCTTTTCTGCCACTTTGTCTTAATAATAATAACCAGACATCTTCGCTTATGTTCTTCAAATAGACTAATGTATCCGTATGATTACATTTAACTACTATGCAAAATAGCTTTTTCACAAAAATTGACAGATTCCAAATGAATATCTGCATCATTGCCTTATAAATCAAATCCTATCCCTGCCTTGATCTGTCCAGTTCAGTTAAAATCCTTTTGACTCGTAAAGTGTGCAGTGACAATTCGCAGTGGGATGCATACATATCCACACCGCACGTACATATATGAAATTGCTCTAGTTGTAACACATTGATGACTTTCTCCTAAGTATGTTTATATTTCTCATTTGCAGAAGGTTCCATAAGCAACAAAAATTGCTTGGTACTGTCGATATGAGTAACCCATCTTCTCAAACTAGAGCACAAAAGTTAATCTCTCATTACAAAGAACTTGAAGAAGAAGGTAGTATTTCTGAATCAGATCTTTATGACGCTGCACTCAAGCTACTAAATGATAATACCTTGGCATTGAGCGAACAACCCAAATCGGAGATGGAAAGTTCCGCCGACGATTCCAGTGTACAAAGTAAATCCAGTTTGGCTTCTTCATTTAGAAAAGCTCAAGGAAAACTCAGTAGATCTATGCCTAGTGAGTCCACTAAAGTGGAAATCAATTTGAAGGACATATTTAAAGATTGAGGTGTAAGTAGGGTCTAGTTTACCATTATTAGTGTATACATGTACAGTATAATTATTTGTTGACCAAGAGGTAACTTCAGTGGGCAACCAACGTCCTGTGCTTGTTCCTTGATGACGGCCATATTTGATTAATGGCTTGTGTTTACATTTTCTTCCTCATAGTTCCAAATGTACTTCTTCCTGTCTTGTAACATTGTCTGCTATTGTTTTATCTCTGTTGATGGTTAAAAAAAGAACAAAAAATTGAGTTTAATAATAAATAATTGTATTTAAATCAACATTGATTATGTTTTGAACATTAAACAAAAATGATCAGTTCACAAATGTACAAGATGTTCAATTAAAAAAAAAGTAATTAATTACCGGCAATTTAATTACATCTGAAATAACAACCACTTTTTTGTGTGTATGTCTCAATAGCATTGAGTTGCATAGACCTAGTTGCATATCTTAGTCGACATGTATCTATTGGTAGTTTAGTAGTTTAATAATGTTACTTCACAAAAAAAGTTAAATGTGATCATCTGGACTTTTGAATGTGTTTAGCAGAGTTTGTTAAAACATAAGTATAATACATTTGTTGGCATAGTTTGTAATGCTATGCTGTATTCTACAATGATTTTTATTATTAAAAAGAGACTAGCTTTCTTGAGTTGTGTTCATTCTTCAGCTGCCTCAAACACCCTGACACTGGTTGTGTGTTATTTTCCTACTTTTCTTTTTGAGGGACACAATTTCATTTTCAGTTTTTAGACAGTCAAATAAAATTTAAAATATATACTTCATTACTTATCATTAATCTTGCAACTGTTCATTTGTGTACATAAATATTACATAACTAATACCTATCACTCTCTCACATTTCAAGGTGTGTAACGTAGTTGTGCGATGTTAAGGTGATGTCAACAGAACTTGCAATCGATAGTATCTTTCCGAATTTAAGATTTTGACAGTTTGAGTAATGCTCATTAGTCATTGAGTATGAAAAGCATAATATGGCAGGCAGGCTAATGCAACTCTCCATTTTAAAGGTGACCATAAGTCCTGGATTGCCGAGTACAGATGGACTTATTGATTTATTTATTCTACATTTGCAACATGATCGAGGTCCCACTAGTGCACATTGTTCAACACCAATAAATAATATTAATTAACTAGTGCATATGCAGTTCAACATGTATTATAAATATCTCCTAAGAATAATAAAAATACATGGTGATGGATGGTGAGGATGGGAAGAGGGAAACCGGATACAAGGCAAATAGCGTTAATAACGCAATTGTTGTGTATTTCTTTGATTGGCGTACATTCAATGATTGTCCGAAACAAAACATTGTGGAGTGACTATTTTTGTATTCGAAACTAATGCTATAGCACAGTGTACTCCTATTTGTACTCTGTACCATATTTGTACTCTGTACAAGTCGCATGGTGAAATAAAATAAATAAAGGACAGTTTGTTTTTCGCGCTGAAATGAATTTCAAACATCCACAAGGTGGTGATTTGTACAGGAAAATGTAAATAGAGGGCAGTGTATATTTTTGATTACTGTCAAAACAAACAAGTTTTTAAAGTTTTGTTTTAAAATAAAAATCACTTCGTTATCGGAAGGGTGAAACAATGGTTTAATAAATCACATCGTTATCTGAGTGGTGAAACAATGGTGTAATAAAACCCAAACATTAAAGGATTAGCGTATCTCGTAGGGCCTACTAGCCTCCTAGGCCTAGCCCTAGGGTTACCATTCCGCATCTGCTCAGAAACTGCAGGCTTTGGTCGACGATCCAAAATGACTTCTCAGGTATGGGTAGGTTTAGGCATAGGCCTAGTTTTTGAAGCGACTTTTTTAACAAGGTTTGACCATGGGCCCTAGAGATACATTGGATCCGGATAGCCTAGGCCCTAGTTCTAGGTCTAGGCCTAGGCCCTAGGATAAGTCCAGGGTAGTGGCCTAGGCATATCGGGGGATAGGTGCTAGGTCTAGGGCAAAGATAGTAAGATATACCCTGTCGGGTGGGTCTAAGGCCTAGCCTATTTTACAAAGTCCTAGGCTAGGCCTAGGCCTAGGTCACAGCCCTGCCTATCGTAAGAGGTGACGAAATGGCCGATATCAAGAGCGAAGTGATATCTGTCCACCTATGTGATCCATTGCTGCTAATAAAAACGAAACGAAGCCCTTTCTCATAGACCTAGACCCAGCCTAGAGTAGATTGCATAGGCCTAGGCCTAGGCCATAGTTTGGCATGGCAATAGGCCTAGGCCCTAGGCTTCTTGCAAATCAAACAAACTAATTGAACTGGTGGTCAAGCCGCAGATTAAGGCGGGTCCAGACAAAGACGTAATGCATAAGACATAAAACTCTGTGCACAATATGCCCGGGAAGGAGCTCCAGGAACGGGAAAGTTGGCTATGAATTTATGATTTAACATTACTTAGGTGATTGTTCATCGACCTTTAAGACGTACACAGAAACGTACACATACTGACATCCTTTGAAGTTCTTTGGATAGTGTCACCACATACTGTAAGGCCCGAATGCATAGTCCACACTCAAGCCCTCCTCAACTCAGCCTCTCCTCAGCCTCGCCCAACCACCAATCACGGAACGGCATTGCCATGTGGACGGCTCTGTGATTGGTGGCTAGGCGAGGCTGAGGAGAGGCTGAGTTGAGGAAGGCTTGAGTGTGAACTATGCATTCGGGCCTAAGTCTACTAGGCCTAGGTAAGATAAAGGGTAAGGTAAGGCCTAGGTAAGCAGATGGCAGGAAGCAAGAAGTGATCTTGGTAGGTTTGGATTTGTTAAAAGAACGGTTAGGGAATGGAATGAGTTACCCGAGGAGGTTGTTGAGTGTGAATCAGTAAGGGAATTTAGAAATAGAATGAAGGATATGAAGTGATGAGGGTGGGAGGGAGGTTGGGACAGGTTGCCACCGGGTAGTTATGGCCCATTTGCAGCCTTGAAGTATTTAACATTAACATTAACATTATTCCGTTGTAGTGGCTATTTACGGCTAAGGTCAGTGTGAGGGTATGTTTGAAACCTGCAATTGCTATTTCAGATCGACAAAGCCGTAAAGGTGTTCAAAGCAGTGTCCCAGTATCCATCTCCGACATCGGCGAAGGTACTTAGAGTTTCAGGAAGCAATAATGGAGTAACTATTGTTTCATCTTGGTCTCAAAGGAACCTGGAGAGAGGGACATCAATTAAATTTCAACAGACTCACTTTCTTGAGACAACACTGCAGAAAACTTCAAATATGTTGCCGACTGATATCACATTTGAGTAAGTGTAGGACCTTAGGCATAGGCCTACCTACCATAGATATATTTTTGAAATTGTGTACTAAGATTTAGCTATGTGTCCTAGGCATATGGTCACATAGTAGGCCTATTATATTACTGTATAACGTTAGATTTGAATTATTTAAGTAATTTGGGGGGAAAGGTTTTTTAGAAATCGATCCCTATTTAAATAAGGTAGGTATGAGTAATTTTTATCTAGATGGTTCAATGGGTGACATTACAAGCATGACCATAGGCGTGCGCACGGCCCAGGCCGGACCTAATGTGTCAACTTGGCGGTCGGGCCGCGCTGGACTCCAATTTCTTTAGACCCGGCCTGGGCCGAGAGCAGTTTTACTTCAAAATAACTTTGAATTAGTCTTCAAATTAAAATGCAGTTGTCAGTAGCACGTTTTTTACGCAAAGTGGCAAAAGCACACTTCACCCGGGGATGCGGAAATAATTTATAATTTATCTTTTATTTAAATGAAACGAAGATCCTATGGCAGCGAAAAGCGTCGCATTTTAAAATCGCGTTTTAGGCCATAAAAGTTAGTGCACCTACCGAAATTTTTTTCGCCCACGGCGAAATTGCCTCAGGCGGCTGGGGCTTCACCCCAGACCCCAGCTATACCACGCCACCTTGTGCCGGGTCTAATGTTAGATGCTGCGCACGCCTATGAGCATGAGGTAGGCCTACAGTAATCCCCCTTTAATTCAAATTTCAAGGGACCCTAAAAACTCCAATTTGAATTACAAAATTTTGAATTAAAAGAACTTGAACACTATGCACCATACCTAAATCTTCTGCTGGGACTCCATCAATAGTTTGAATTATACATAATTTTGAATTAACCGAGTTTGAATCAACGAGGGACTACTGTAGTTAGATGCTCACTTTGCCTTGCAACCCACTCAGCTTCACTTATAGCCATTTGTGGTCTCACCGTCTCACCGGCCATTCAGAATTGTGTGTACCTATACTGTATACATATATTGTGAATGCCTTCGTACTGTTAATGATGGGTGTTCAACCCGAGAGCCGAGTTACGTCTGGCCTAGTCGCTCGGTCACAGGCATCCAACCACACCACACACCCCGAAGCATGCGACTAAGCAAACAATTGTACTTGAAGTATCATCCAACGATGCCATAAACTGTGGTTTGCTTATATTTTTGTTATGTCTACTTGTAGACAAAAACACGTCATTTGATGTAATAGTATGACTTTAATTCCAATGTATTTTTCTTTTCTCACTAGGATCTTGTCAAGCCTTTCAAAAACAGAAGAACTCAGAGGAGTGGTGCGGGAAATTTCTTTTGAATCGAAAAACAAAAAGCAGTATTTGGAAGTTTGGAAGAAAGGACAGCTGTGGAAACATTTTGACCTAGCTGCTGTTGATGTACATGGAGATGTTTATGCAGATGGTAAAACACTCGTAGGCTCATAGCTCATAGTAATAACTTTGTCATTCAATTTACAGCATGTAGGCCTAGGCCTACCACCTGCCAAATAAGTCTTCTCATAGCTTCTAGGTAAAAAAAGATTTACTTATTGGGTTTCTTTGTTTTAAGGTGACTTTGGAGCTTTCGATTGGTCACCATGTGAACAAAAATTGTTATACATTGCTGAAAAAAAATTGCCTAAAACTGAACCATTTTACAAAGCTGTTCCCCAGACTCCAAAAGAGAATGGTTTGGGTGATGTTAAAGCTAAAAAGGTACAGTAAACTAATTACAATAGCTAGACTGGGCTACTGAACATGACTGTATGCATACCTAGACCTACTGCCTGATAGTGGTGTGCAGCAATACTGATATACACTACGTATATCACAGGAGCAAGTTCGGATTAGATAAGCTCGCACGACGATAGGCCGAACCGTATATCAATACGTTTAATATCGGGCTAACTACAGCCGCACTAAAAACTAGACTCACCGCCTGCTACGTTTTGACTATTTCCAAGAGCAACCACCTTTGACCAGCGGTGCTACACACGCCCCCTAACCTACACGCCTAGCGCTAGTTGTTTGCTGCAACTGGATTCGTCGATCAGCGATTATCACGTTGCAGTGAAACCGAGCTACGCGTATATCAAGCACAGCTGGCTCGATTTAACCAAGCTGGCCCGCTTTGTTGGTCCGGTAAAATCTACTGCGCATTAAGGTGTATATCAAAGATTTCTAGTTCGCATTGAACTAAGTTAGGTCAGACTAGCGCCTGTGGTATACGTAGTGGTAGTCTTTCCGGAGGTGCGGAAGTGCTACGGTGCTACCACACGAAACATCTCCCACAAGAGGGATGAAAAAAGTATATTGGCTCTGCTTTGAAAGGCGGTTCCTTTGCCGTTACCCGATGCATCGTTCGCCGATCAAAGGCTCGCCGCCGGAAGAAACACATAATGATTAATATCTCAAACCGAATCGTAAAATCGAAACTGGTTTTCCATTAGTCAAAATTATCCCTAATTTCAAAATTTTGTCTTTTTTCTGGTATTTATTACTGTCAAAATCACCAAAAAACCATAACTCCACCATAACATCGAAATTATTAAATCCATACGTGTAGGCCTACACTTGATATTTAAAGCCCTACTTTTGGTTTGGTAAATGTGCCCTTCAATAAATCAGACAAAAAATTAAAAAAAATCGAGCGCAAATTTTATTGGGAATGGTTGAACCGTTTGGGCAGGAAGGCTGTTTTAAGTTTTTGTGACGTCACTAGCCGTGACGTCACAGCGGGGCAAGGCCGGCTCGCCCCGACAACCCCGCAGCCAGCGCCGTCCGACAGTTCGTGTCATGTCAAAGCAAACCCTTATACTCTCACTCATCGCATCTTCACTGAGAATAATGTTCGGAAAACGTGTAAAGTAAATTACAAACATGGTTGGTTCGTGTGTTGCTTTTCAGTGTACAACAGCAAAGTGCAAAGATCGGACTTGTATTTTATTTATTTCCAAGCATTGAAAAATATTTAGGCATACCGCATAATATATAGAAGGTGGTTACGAGTAGTAAAAAGAAAACATTCCCAACCTACTAAAACTGTATGTGTAGTTGGTCTATGCAAGAGAAAGAAAATATATCTGTTAAGTTAACTACGCAAATATCTATTCAAAACCGAAGTATGATGCTTCTTCCCCTTGGGCGGTTTTGGCCCGTACTCCGTATACACTATACACGCTGTTTGCTTCCGGGTACTGATTCTTGACGGCGCTCGCGACACACGAGGAATAACTACCCTCTTGTCTTTACCAAATGACTCTCAAGACTTCATCCCATACACCAATAATTGTTACGCAAAGTGTCTCCACATTTTGTTCGAAACAAGTTTGAGGTATTTCACCGTCTGCACGCATGCGTAACACGAAATCGTCTGCCGAACTGTGTTCAAACTTCAAACTGTCCAAGTCTAAAATTATTTTTTCGAAAATGAATGAATTGTTGTACACTCCCAAGTCAATGCTTAGCCTACTACTTTAATTGATTCAGATTCTTGATACTAAATCCATGTCCATAACAGTCACCGCATTGCCAACGTGTGCGCCGTTCCGTGTTCCAAACTCTGCCTTCGAATGTTTTGCACTTCGCACTCTCGATCACGTTATTCCGTCGTTTTTGGTCAATTTCTTCGACTGTGTATTTTGGTTCGAAACAGACATTCCACACTTAGTGTACATAGCTTGGATTGACTGACACTTTCTAAAAATAACGTAATAAACGAATAAACCGTACGTTGCCCTCTGAAGGAGGGGCTGGCAGCTGCGAGGGTTGCATTGAAGGCCGCGTAGACAATTCAAACCTGCCCCGCTGTGACGTAGTTTTCACGCCACAATCGACCTCGCTCGAAAATAAGTTTTCCCTCAGTCATAATCAATGAACCACTGAACCGATTTACGAGATTTTTTCTTTATTCCTATTTTCTATTGGGTCTTTATCACATAATCATCCATCGCTTCAAACCGGGATACTGCCTTTAAGGAATCATAACACCATTTACCAGCACCTCTAGTCCTCATAAGATATTGCAAAAGTTGGAAGGATTTGGTATAATGTCAAAGTTGCCAAACAATTATTGCTGTGTATCATCCATTATCTCTGCAAGTTCTTTGACACTTTTCCAGTTTGTTCCCCTAGTGACAATTTGTAAAAAGTGAAATTAGACCAAATCTTTCTACTGACAACTTGGTAGGACCTCATTAGTTTGTTATGACTGAACTTTCAACTTTCAACGCTTAATTGGTCTTTTGTAAGAATTGTAGTTTTTCAATACGATAGTTGGGAACTTTCAACTCTTCTATGACTATTGCGATGATGTAAATGTGTGAACCAATGTAAATAAATCCTACACCAACTTGGTTAATTAATAAGTACATACTAACTGTAGGCCTACCTTACTTCGTGTAAACTTCAACTTCGACTTCATCTTCTTCAACTTCACTTAATTCAAATAAACATTAAACACAAAAAAATTTGACATCTTAATATCTATATGAATGTTTACCTAAGATATCACTGTGGGGTGTAGTAAATTAGGTCAAATATCGATATTGAGATAATATTGTTGCACATACATCACTACTGCCTAGATTTGCGTATCTTTGGCACGAGACGTTCAACTATTTTAATAATACTGGTTCTGTGTGTAATGACAGGGAGAAGAATACGTATGGCGTCCAGATTGGGGTGAACAGATGGTAGGAAAGCACCAGCCCATAATTGCAGTATGTGATACCAAAACAGACATAATAGCTGTACTGGAGGGAGTTCCTGCTCATCTATCTCCTGGCCAAGTGATGTGGACGCCGGACGGGGAAGGAATTGTGGGCGTAGCATGGAGTAACGAACCTCGTCGGCTGGGGCTCATCTACTGCACTAACAGAGAAAGCTTCATCTTCCATCTAAACAAGGATGGAGTATATCGTAAGGACACTTTGTACTTCTAAATTTAGTAGATTTTTTCCCTACATAGTGTGGAACATGATGTACTAGTATTTACTATTTAGCTTAAAAATGGACTATAGGTAGAGATGCAAGTTTTTCGCAATGCGCGATAAAACGAAAAGTGTTAAAAAACACTCTAGAGTGCTGGTTTCAACATTTCTTTACGTTATGCGTCACTAGGATTCAGATTCAAATCGCGAAATAACACCATAAAATGCTTATAAAACGAATTATGAGTTTGTTCGCGATATAACACCATATTTGGCACTTTCTAGCAAAATAACACCATTATTAACAGTAATTCGTAATTTTGTTTTCCCTTTCGTTCAAATCTTCACAAGAATTACGAGATAAAAAGCGAAACTAAGCAGTCCGCATCATCACCACTTACTTATCTGCAGTCTAATCTAATCTTTGACGCCCATCACTATGTATATACGTTTACATTTATAATAATTTAGAAAATGTAACCTTTTTCAATTTTATCAATGATTTTATGTAAAAACATGATTTTCGATTAAAAAAACAGTAACACCACAAAACACCATAATTCTCAATTTCTCAAACGAAAAGTGAAGAAAAATAAAACCATTTTCTTGCATCTCTAACTATAGACTATAAGGCTACTTTGTATTTAATTTATATATTTATTTGGAACACAAATATTGCCGTTAGCCATTTTAAATTGAGTCAAACATTAACAATCAAAAGATGTGAATAAAACTAAGATTTGGTGTTGAGGGGGGTAATAGTATCAGTATTTTAGTTAGCTTGACCACATCCTTGACTCTTTCTTCTGCTTCCTCCCCAATTACTTTCATGAATCACTAATTCCCCAAAAGTGTATTGAATTATGTTTTGTTTGTTAGGTGTTCTGTCGAATGAAGGTTTGGCGGTCCGAGCCCCTCGATTTAGCCCCGATGGGGAATACGTAATCTGGCTGGAGCGTCCTGCAGGAGGGGCGCACCATGGAGCCCACAGGTTGATGCGGTATCGATGGAAGACCGGAGAGAAAGAGACCGTAATAGACATAATACACCAACATGTGAAAACAACGGGTGGCTCGTGTTTCTACGGTCTTTACAATCAGTCACTGCCTCGTCGTTGTTGGTCGGAAGACAGTAAACGTGTCATCTTCAGCACTCCGCAAAAGTGTACTATAAAAACATATGTGGTCAACATTGAAACAAAGAGTCTCACTGAACTTGAATGCCCAAATGGAAGTCAATCTGTATTAGACGTGTGTAATGACATTGTCGTTTGTTCGCAAAGCTCGTTGAAAACACCAGCAAGTCTGGTACTTGGCAGGTTACCAAGCAAGAGTTATGAAAATGATACAAATATTCAATGGAAGCCTGTTACCAACTGGCAATCTGCCACTGGCCTTGATAGTTTTGCAGTTCATTACATATCATTGTCAAATGAACAAGACCCAAAGGACAAATGTAGTAAGTATATCTGATTTCTTCTTCTTCTCAAATGCCCACATTTGGCTATTATGCCATCATGCTGGATCTGGTCAACCAGTAGAGACACGCTTCTTTCTCCACCCTCTTCATGCCGCTCGGCATTGCGTCACGTTCACCTGCCAGTTTTGGACATACAAACAGGTGGCTCCTATCCTGCTCCCCATTTCCACACAGCTTGCAGGTACTCGTCTCAAACACCCCTATTCGGTGGAGATGCTTCCCTAGAAAATCGTGCTGCGTTTTTAGCCTGAACTGGGCCGTTTCAATTTCATGATTTTTAAATGCCCTGTAAATCGAAACTCAAATCCAGAACAAGTATAAATCACAAATGAATTGATTGTTTTAATATCGTTGAGTAAAGCAACGGTTCACCCTAAATGTTAGACATAAAAATGTTCACGCTTTCCCCTCTTAATTCTCTAATAGGCAATCTTGTGAAGTAGAATGCTAAATTTTTCGTGTAGTGAAGCCTGTAGGTTACTTTTTTTATAACATTGAATGTACGTAGTTGTAGCATTTTACAATTTTTATAGCTTTAGCGAGAAAAGTAGCGTGATTTTCACCACTTCAACAAACAACAACGTCGCGACGTAATCCACTGGAATAATTTTCGGCGTAATTCCACCAGCCTAAATGCCGAATGTTTTTCTGCGGAAATCCACCGAACAACGTTGAGCATTTTTCTGCGTTAATTCACCGAAACTACGCCGAATCACAGTGTTGGACTGTTGGTTGATACACTTCATAATTCTTTTTAAAATATATGTTTTTTAGGTTGGTCAATACATTCTACTGCAGCTGTTCTTAACCCTTTTCACTCCACAGACCCCTAAAAAATTCTAATCTTGAACACGTACCCCCATGTTCCACAGAAGAGCAAAACGATTTCAAACAACGAAAAAATATATGTTGTATGACGAGACGACTCGTTATTTGGTTTGCGGTACCAGCCGTTTTCACTACCTTTTCCTCGTTTATCAGGTCCTATAATCTGTGATGAAAGAAATCTTCAGATTTATCTTTAAAAGATATTTGGCGTTCCAGTGGATTTATGTCGAAACAGATTCGATGTTCCGGGATACAAGGTCTACCTTTTTGGTTAGGATTAAACTTGATAGTGCAGTACACACGATCAATTCGACGTTGTTCCACTCAACGCTGTTCACGCGACCCCATATATACAGTACTACAGAAATTAACTATATACATTATTTTTAAGTTGATAATAGTATTCACTTGGGCGCGGCCGTTTTTTTTGTCGTGGCATAGGTCTTACTAGTCCCAAGTTGCTAGCATCGCTGGAAGATGAGCTATGTTGTACGCGCATCTATTGATCACTCTCATAGCTAACGAACTATTAGCAGTAGCTCACTCAACTTAATTCCTGGTTAATCAGCCATGTTTTCTCTTACTACTCAATGCTTCAACGAGAAGAACATCTAATTTTAATAGCTAGTGAGGAAATTTGGTTTTCAATACACCACGTTTGCCGTATTAACATGCACATTTTAAAGTCTGGTTAGTTTTTTTTAATTTTACGATAACATATTTGCCGTTTAGGAAGACTTGACATAGTATGACATGCTTGAAGTATTTTTGTGTAAGGATTTGCGTATAGTTATGTGATATGCATTGACGTTGTATCACTGTTTTCACGTTCGCACTGCGCTTCCAGCATTGGTGCGGCTTAACTACTCGTGGCTTGCTATCGTTTAGTACACAATCCATAGTGCGAGCATGAAAACTGGTCAATACATAGCACATAACTGTATGCAAAATGCAAATCCTAACACAAATTGGAATACCGTATTTTTTTAAATAATTCTACATGCATGTCGTATTATGTCAAGACTTCCTAAATGGAAAATATGTTATTGTAAAATATACTGACCAGACTTTTAAATATGAATATAAATACAGCATACGTAGCGTATTTAAAATTGATTTTCCTCATTATTAAAATTAGCTATTCATCTCGTTGAAGCATCGAGTAGGAAGGGAAAACATAGGAAGAGAAAACAGCAGATTAACGGGCAATTGAGTCGAGTGAGCTACCGCTAATAGTTCGTTTGCTATGACAGTGATAATAGACGTGCGTACGACATATCTCGTCTACTGCCGATGCTAGCGGAATGGGACTAGTAGGACCTACATCACGGAAAAAAAAAACGGTTGCGCTAAGTTAATAGTGTTAATCTAGTATTTGAAAATAATTTATAGCCAATTCCTGGAGTGGTTCTAGTTTTCGCTGTAGTTTTTACAATTTAAATCAATAGATTTAATGGGTATTTGAGCTAGGGTTTTGATGTTTTTTAAGGAAAAATGTGCTCTGTATGACAAATGACTTAAATTTGTTACTTAATAGTTTTTTCTTTTCACAGAGGCATATAATGCCATTTACTTTGGGCCTGAGAATGGATCCAAGAGTGAAGTACCCCTCATTGTGTGGCCCCATGGAGGGCCGCACTCTGTATTCTGCAATGACTATAAAGTAGAGGCTGCTCTTATGGTGCAGTTGGGATTTGCTCTTCTGATGGTTAACTATAGAGGTTCTATAGGCTGTGGCCAAGAAAGTGTTGAATTTCTACCGGGTAGAATTGGAGATTCTGATGTTAAGGATGTACAGTATGCAGTTGACGAGGCTTTGAAACAGTTCCCATTTCTCAATCCCAACAATATGGTTCTGTTTGGAGGATCTCATGGAGGATTTCTAGTCACACATCTCAGTGGCCAATACCCAGTAAGAAATGCTAGTGTTCATTTAAAGGAAGTTTGATATTGTTAATTAATAATTACATTTTTATAAATGCCTATGTGATGAATTGTACTTTTCAGATGACATACAAAGCTGTTGTAGCCAGAAATCCTGTTATAGATATCGCAACAATGTTTTCGGTTTCCGATATACCGGATTGGTGAGTGAAGCTGAATACATAATGTATTCCATTTTTATTTCTGTAAACGGTATAGAAAAATGTATTTTGGCTGGATATGGGCCCGATTTCGATTAGTACATTTTAGTAGAGATAGGCCCTATATCTAGTAGAGATAAATATTAAATCTACTTGTAAATAATAATGTGCACATTCCTGTGGCACAACCATTGTGAATCACTGGATTAGAGGGTATGTCTTGTCCAAAAGATGTACGTATTTATATTTTACATACCAAGACCTCTTTTAAAATTCACTCTTCAGAAGTATTTTTTTTATAGATATGAAAGAAAATGTAAACTTCTGTAACAATCTTAATATTAATTAATAATTATTAATATGCATTTAATAATAATTAAATGCTTTATGCTCGTAACCCCTCCCTCCCCCCCACACACACCAAAAAGTCAGTTCTTGTAACAGGGTGGGTAGACAATAAATATTAAATATAAAGTTACTTATTTTTCTTAGGATGTATTAACATTGTATATTGGAACTCGCCACAATTTGCTGTTTTTTGTTGTTTACAGGAGTGCCGTCGAGTGTGGATTGCAATATAGTGACTGCGACATCATGAGCTTGGAAGCACTGGACAAAATGAGAAAGTGTTCACCAATAAATTACGTAAAAAATGTTAAGGCACCTACACTTCTACTAGTGGGACGTAAGGATCAGCGAGTGCCAGACAGTCAGTCAATTCACTACTACTACAGTCTCAAAGCTAACAATGTTAAAACAAAGCTGTTGTCATATGATGATTGTCATCCTCTAAGCCAGTGTGCTGTGGAAATGGATAATCTAATTAATTCAGCACTTTGGTTCCTTGAACACACATCCTAAATCACGTTGGTAGAATCTTCATAAACAACCTTCACACTGTTTGGCCCAAGAAGTACATATTCACGACTCATGAGACATTAATTTTTCTCACCAGTGTTCCAATATAATGTGTAATTAATTATATAACTTAAGTTGCTGTTATGTACTCTTTGGGCCTTCTACAAGTAAGGAAATCGGAAGTATCACAATATGTATACTGTACATATACGTACTGTACTAAATAGTAAATACAGGGCTATTACATACAGGGTTGGGTCATTCATTACACGTAGAAAATTACGTAGAATATGTATTTATTTTATTTGATAATAATTGTTATGTATAAGACTATCTAAGAAAAAAATTAAAAACAGAAATTAAGCTCAGAGCAGTACACCTTTGCTAGGCCTACCTATTTTAATTTGGTAATTTCTTGTTAATAAATAATGAAGTTTGTATGATAAGATAAGTGATAATCAATCAACCATCTCCCCTGTTTCCAACCATGATGGCTGGTAGTGGGTAGGAGGTTCCCACCATTCACTTGAGCCTTGGGTGCCAAGCCATGCCTGCCAAGCCATGCCTGATGCTTCACTCCTTTCTTCATTATCTTCCCCCAGCATTCATTGCATTGTTTTATTAGTTATTGTATTACCCTACATAGATAGTGAATAAACGCAACATTGAATGTAAACATATGCATGAGGAGTGCATTCCCAATTATCTACTAATAAGGATGACAAAACCCGACTTTTAAGACCCGGGTACTCGTTCACCATACCAGGTTACCCAGATAGTAAGTAAAAAAATTAAATTAAAAAGATAAAGCAGAATGTCTTAATTATTAATTAGCCAACAAAGAAAAACATATGTCTCATTTATGACACATGAGACACATACGTAGCTGAATCCTGGTAGGCTAGGCTATCCAACCATAGGAGTGCATTACCGTACTAGGCTTATTGATATTAACTATTAAGTGATTACATTACAAATAATTCAAATTTGTAACACATAAAGAAAATAATAGCCAATCAGTAGTTACTAAAAGCCATAGATCCTGGCCATAACCAATCGGGGTGTTTGCTTGACCTCCCCAGTTAACCTAACAGGCCTAATAAGTAATAACGATAGGCTTCTGGCTTATAGCTATTGACCTATTGTGAAATTGAAAATGTACTAAGTAGGCCTACAAGTGTCAACTCCAAACATGTACCCAGTAGAAATAAGTAGAGGTCCGTGTATTTTGCAAATAACAATAACACCGAAATATGTAAGAATAATTTTATTTCACAAAATGAGCATGAATTGATCGATTTTAAACATGAAAATGTCAAAATTGAATCACCGCCAAACACCGAAATTCGTATAAATCGGTGAATAACACCGAAATTCGTATTATTCGTGTTTTTAATTACGAAAAAGATGAAAAATCAGAGATTTTTAATTATAAGCCCATTTTTTCCTTTTTTTTTGGCCGGTAGGCGACAATCTGGAAAAAATAGTGTCTCAAGTAACACTGTATAAATGCATATTCAAACTTATCGCAGAAAAAGCACCCACGTGTAAGTTGTAAATGAAACGCTACATGCCTGAAAATATAGGGAATATGGATAAAACCGTCAAAATACAGCTTTTCTTGAATAACACCGAAATTTGTTACTTCAAAAACGAAATTTAATGAAAAATAAAACCGTTTACACGGACCCCTAGAAATAAGGTACCTACGTACTTTTATTTTTATGTTGCTCTTCATTAATTGGAAAGGTGTGTCTGTTTACTGGAACAAAGGGTTTTAAAGTCCGGCGGGATTAGTGACAATTATTTTGGTCGTATATTTAGTTTTAAGCATTGTTAAGGTTGAAAAGGCCATTTCACAAAGAAATGTAGTGCAAAAAGGCAATAAGAAAATTACAGCCTTGTTGAGAAGTAGCGTTTGTTCCTCCTTCAAATGTAACCAAAAGTCGATCAAAATCATGACCGCACTTTTCTTTAGGCTCACTGTAGTTTGCTATATAAACAGAAATTCATGCTCTTTTGTGGACAATGATACAAGATCCATGATGTCAGAGTTACTGAACTGATTCCGTGCCCATGCAGAGGAAATATTCACGGACTGTTTTCCACAAATGTCTCGGGTGTTCAACAATGCAACTTTTCACATCACTGTGAAGATAAACATCATTTGAGGATAGAAAATCACACACCGTGGGAAAGCAGTCTGTGTTATTTGCCACAAATCAATTTTTTTAGTAGAGCCTCAATTTTATCGTACACGTTAACAACGGTGGAACTGTTCCCTTGTGGGCTGAGGTTCACCTTGTGCAAACGAGACGTAAATTACGCATCTGCAAGAATGCTAGCTTCCGTAACCATTTGTTATCGCCAAAGCATGTTGACAGTGGAAGCGTGTGATCAGCAAAGATACCGTGAGCAAAGAACAAGAATGAGAGAGTAAAAGCAATTTTTGGTTATCATGGAATTTTTGCGTACGCCCTGAAAACTCCCCGTGTACGCATACCACAGCTTGGGAACCACTGGGCTGGATGTTAATACAAAATTTCTTATCATCCTCAGATCTTTTATTATATTTTGTTAATGAAAAAATAATTGGCTACTTGTAAAATATTTGAATAGTGTTAATAATTATTTATTATGCAATATTTTTACGAAAAAAAAAATATTTTAAATTTTTTTAAAATATTATTTCAATATTTTTTACAAGTAGACAACTATTTTGTTATGTAGAATTCAACATTATATACTCTATGGTAGAATATACACGTTAATTATGCATTTTCTACGCGTAATAGTCTACTGACCCAACCCTGAATACATATTTTTGTCATACTGTGTATACTGTATTTTGTAATAGAGACTATTGTACTGTTGGATGGAAAGAGAGTTAAATAAGAAACATTATTTAATTATGTAGTGTACAAAAAATGCAAAAAGGTCTTTTTCACACAATCATTCTTGCTGTACTCTTGTCCATCTTCCCACGTGCCTAAAGTCTTAGTATTAGCACTTTTTTGTATAATTTGGTAGTGTTGACATCGGGTCCAAGAAGTGCAAGCATGTGTGCAAGAAGTGCAAGCACTTCGGAACCAGTTTTTAAGGCATATTTTTTTTAATGCCGCCGACATTACACGACTCAAAACTTTCGTCAAACTTATTGAATTCAAGAACAAAAGTGAATCAAAAACAGTTGCTAAAAAACTGTAACAATATAGCTTCTATTACTTCATGCTTTTTTGTACTTGAATTCAAAAAGTTTGACGAAAGTATTGAACCGTGTAATGTGGGATCAAAAATGTACCTAGGAAAACATTCTTTGAACAATGACTCACACTTGAATGAATCGCAAAAAAAAAGGCCTACTCCATTTATTTTACACACCTGCCAGGCAAGTGAGTGCCCACTGGCAGCCTCAGGCGACTAGTAAGTCAGGTATGTGCACGCATCTGATACCGTATAGGCCGGTTCAGACACTTTGCTAAGGATTATGGCTGAAAGTTGAATATACGGAAATGCGTGTAGGCGTTCACACGACAGGACATCGCTAACGACTAGCGCTATGGCTAAGAAAAGTTAACTAACTTTTAACTTCCAGCCATATCCTTATCCAGAATCAGGTCCATCCAATCAGAAGCTAGGATGTCTTTTTGCGATAACCAATCTAATAAAAACTACTGATGTAATATAAGCTAAAGCTATTATTAACTAATTTATTAATAATATTAAATATTATTATGAATAAGATAGGCCTTCCCGTAGGCCTATCCTTTTCTTGAAGATCATAGACATTCGTTATTCTAGTTCCTGCGTGTGAACCGGAACGTCTAGGCGCTAGCTCTTAATCACTATCCTTATCCTTACCAAATGTGTGTGAACTCCGCTTAACTCTCTCATTTCCGTAGTTCACCATTCTCCAGACAAATATTGAAACAACGGAACTGGTTCCAAATTTTATGTTTATATCAACTCTAAAGGTCAACAACAAGGTAAGCTGTTGGTTTCCATCTTATCACCTGCATGCTTAATTAAATAGTGAACATAATACAAACTTAATTAGTAATCAAGCACTTCTAGCAAACTTTGATTCCACTTCTTAGAACTCAAGTTTAATTGTATAGAGTTTTGGTAATTAGCATAAAGTATTAGGTCATCTAGGTGTTGTGTATGCATTGTATCAAGCTCGTATGTATGTGTGTATCAACCATGTAAGACGGCGGTGCTTCTGCCACGATGGCGTCGGCTACGTTTTAAATAAAAGTCCAGTGTTGAATATTGTCTTCTTGTGTTCATGTACGTACTTACTGCAGTAACCATAATACGGTATACTATATTCAGCAATCAACACTGGACTTTTATTTGAACGTAGCTGACGCCATCGTGGCAGAAGCACCACCCCCTTTGGTTGGTACACACTTACATATGAGGTTGGTATAATGCATATTGCATACACAACAGGTGTAAGGTTGAATACAATTTTGTTCAAAATCACAAAGCCATGCTAAGGTTGGTTGTACGTGTATTATCACTTTATTTTGATATTACATATAAGCTGTCGGTCTTATTTAAAAAGAAAAAATACATCTATTTGCAATTTTGCATAGAGTTTAGTAAGGAATTGACACAAGTTTTGTTAATAGTAATATTACGGACCGAAAGTATGTGACATGCAAAATTTAAAGGGATGAGAATTTTATTTTGTGTTAAGAATGTAGAATTCTTAAGTTCACAACTTGTAGGGCAACAAAAACTGTTACGTTGTGGTTACCATGTCTCTCTACATGAGTTTATGAAGTTCTGTGTTGTAGTAGTCATATCATGAACTTCCTGTCGAGTAGTTACCATTCCAATGCCAGCAAGATTGCATTCATCTGCATAGGGTGACATTTCTTTATATCCTCTTCAAGGCGATTGAAATTTGGGATCTAATGTCACTAATTCAGTGAGCTAATTGAGACAATTCAAAGTCGTTAGTGTTGGTTGACACAAAGTAAAAAGTGGCATACATCAATCAAATCAATCATAATCTGCAGTTAAAACAGGAACAGTTAAGAGTTTTGAAACTTGGTGGGCCACAACTAGTTCCTCAATTGATCATCATAATACAACCAACATTTATGAGGATTAAAATGAAAATAAATATTAGTTGCGGGAAAACGATCGTTTAAGAAACAATGCATTAATGTTGGACGTATATCATTGACAATGATATACGTCAAATTAATGCGTTAAATTAATTAATTGACAAGGATGGGCAACCACCACTCAACCTGACAAAGTTGGAAATGAGTTAGCCTATAGGCCTAGGCCCTAGGCTAGATTATTATTATTATTATAATTAATTAATTAGTTGATGATTCATACTGTGTTCAGCAATAAGTATGAAATACACATTTAAATAATGCATATCAAGTATTAGGCCTACTTTTGAGCTGGAATTGCCAAATTACTGCCCGCATAGCAATCATTTTCCACAATTGAACATTTATCTTCATTCTTCACATTGGTGTTTGGGACATACCAATGCACTCACCTTCAGACTCAAATGACCTTATCAGACCTTCTTAACAATTTGTACGACGTCTTCGTCATTAAGCACATGATCTTTTCCTACTTTCTGTGGCTGATGCTTCACTGATGTACCCCATACTAAAGCACTAGAAGGAAAAGTAAAGATACAAATTAGTCTAAATCTCTCAACAAAATTAGTCTTACCTTTCTCTCAGTAAGATATTTTAATTAATTTAGTTATATACTACATACTATTTAAACTCCTTGGCAATTGTCCGATGAAGTTTGTTGCAAAAATCTTCTACCGAAAGACGTTCCGAGTGCAAAACGACAGGAGACTCATAGTCAGGAAGCTGGCCTTTTGGTTTGGTGTAACTAAAAATAACAACAATCAATATTATTGAGTTTCACAAATGGTTTTAAGATGGCACAGATGGCTAACCAAATGAGGCGAGGCTTGGGTTGGGTTGGTTTTTAGTTTTGTTCATTTCTGTTGTACATATTTAGCCTACATAGGCTACATGCTGGGTTTTGGGGGGGGGCCGCAGGAGGTGGCGTGGTGCAGCTGGGGTCTGGGGCGAGGCCGAACACGCCGAAGGCGTAAAAAATCTTTTGGGGTTGCATTGAATTTTATGGCCTAATATGCAATTTTAGGGCGCGATTAACAGAGGCCACCCTAAATTGGCCATTAAATTAAACATGATTAATTTATGTATCACTTTGTAGATGATTAAACACTGATTAAAACAGGAATTTAAAAAGTAAATGTAGGCCTATTTGAACTCGTTTTGGAGATATTCGTGACTTAATATACAAAATAACATTGCGAAACGGGCGCGAGCTCGACCACGGCCACACTGCGTTACGTCACCGCGGGGCCGACCAATGAAAGTGTAGGGAGCCAACTTCAAATAGTGGGTTTGCCGTTTGCCTGTTACTCCGTGTGACAGCAAGACTCTTGCGTTGTGTTGAGGCTTAAAGTCGATCCATTGAAACTTTTCTTATAGTAATGATATTTGGCTGAAATTCACAACATACACCATTGTATTTGTAAGTGTGCTTTTCAATAAGCTAAAAAAAAATGGGGGTCACCGGCCTACTTTTGGAGTTATTTCGACTTAAAGATCACGCAATTCCCCTATCTTCACCATTGTAAGATTGGAAAAACCTACACCTGTAGACCAAAACACGGTACAATAGACCAACATGAAATTAAACATGATAAAATTATGTATCACATTGTCAGGGGCGGACTGGGTTTAAAAAGGCCCAGGATGCTGGGTTTTGGGGGGGGCTCGCAGGAGGTGGCGTGGCGTAGCTGGGGTCTGGGGCGAGGCCCTAGCCGTAAGAGGCAAATACGCCGAAGGCGTAAAAAATCTGTTGGGGTTGCATTGAATTTTATGGCCTAAAATGCGATTTTACGGCGCGATTAACAGAGGCCACCCTACCAGTAGCACTACTGGACGCATTATTCAAGTTTTAAGAAAACGATATTCGAGGTAGGCCTATGGCCATTAGTGTTACTGACAAGTACTAAATATTGTCACTCACCGCCACCCGACAGGGTATATCTTACTATCTTTGCTCACTGCCAACGCAAGACAGGGCTTGTTCCCGGTTTCCCCGCCCTTATCACCAAGTCGCGGACACGCGGCGTGCAGTATTTCAAAATAATGCTTATAGAGTGGGGTTAAATTTTTTTTAGCAATATACAGAGAAGTATTTACATCATGGGAAGTTTCTGGTGGCAGCCTGTGGGCCCGGGATGCGATCGCATCCCGGCAACCCTAACCAGTCCGCGCCTGCATATGAACAGGCTACTTATATGCATACTGATCTGACATTTCTTAACACAAATGTGACGTTAGTGATTGTGATTAAAATTATATCATAACATACATTCGAACTAACTGAAGATATTCCCACATCTTCTCCAAGAGATCATCAAAGTTCCACTTGTGATGAGCAGATATTGGTACACAATGGGGAATCTTATATATGATGTCTAGTTCTTCTATGCTGATTTGATCTGAAAAAGAAATTGTTTTGATTGAAGTCGGGTTTGTTTTGGTCGAAATCGGGTCTGTTGATTTAAATAATATTTCAATTTATTAAAGAAAAGCAGTTCTGACATTCTGACTAAACTACATATTCTTTAAAACCTATGCCTATGTAGGCCTACTGTAACAAAATATTAAATTCATAAATTGTGCTAATCACATTTAGAAACACTGGCATTCTTGCCCCCAAATGTAAATACTAAATACATAGTTGAAAATTATTTAATTAGAAAAACAAATAAGAATTTTAGAATAACGTTAACCATCTATTCACAGGTTTTTGTCAACTCTTAAACCTGGTTTAGGCATACACACTTTTCTTAAGATTAATGATGATGATCTAAGTAGGCCTGCTGTAATTGTATTTGTGTTCTTTATGCAGGTAGGCCTATTCATTTTATTAGATGCAATGTACAAACCTGTAGACCTATGTATTTTTGACATGGTCAACACAGATTATGTGTATCTACATGTTTTTGTAAGGAGTCAAACGACCGCAAATAAAATAAACCAATTATTTGGCCATTTAAACTTTAAAGCCATTTACAGAACTTCCTAAGGATTTAAGTTACAATAGGAATTAAAACTACAGTACCTATATTTCAACTTGGTACAGTAGCTCTATTTACTTAACCTCACAATTCAGTCAATGAGAATAACCTTTCAAACATCCGGCCAATGGCAGCAAGATGCTCTTTACGAACAGAACAGATCCTACGATTCCACCATCATTCCGTCAATGAGCGAGTGGAATAATAATTGAACAACAGTTCTAGAGAAAATCATGTGTTAAAACAAAATGTTACATTAATTAATTTAGGGATGGGCATCGATTCCAATTATGGGTATCAATAATCAAAGGGCAATTATCGTTAACAATAATATCGGAATATATTTTTTTTTTAACCAGTTCCGTGGTCATGACGAGATATTCCGTCACGCTGGTTATATCCCCGTAGCGCCTTGGACGTAATATCTCGTCATAAGTATTTTGAAATCCCTCCCACAGTGGCCGTGACGAGTCTCGCTTTAAAATTTTCCCACACTCTCTGCAAAGAAGTTAGTTCAATCTTTTTCTGCTAGATAGAACTACATGTATTGAAATGCTGTCAGCAACACGTGTTTGTAGAGAAGGAGGTCTGACGACGGACCGCGCGCAAGTAGCGTGGGGAAATAAGTCGCCACTACGCGCACGGCAAGCGCAAGGGAAAGTCGCCACTGAACTGGTTAATATTAGAATTTCCTAAGTTGGATTTAAGCCAAAATTCAAAATTACATTTAAAAATATGTTATTTGATTTCTTTAAATATTTACAAGCAAGACGTTTTATAATTCACTAGTTTAGTAGTTTTCAACCTTATTACAAAAGGTCTGAGACACCCATTTCCACCCCTACTGTCTCGATTCTCGAGCGAGAATCCGTAAACTAAATTTAACTAGGCCTACTCATAAACTACCCATAAACCGGTAAATATTTTGAAGTTATATTTATCTATTTTAATTTTTAATACATAATTTTGATACTTTCGAAACAAATTAATATCGATTGGCAACGTAAATATTTTCCAATATCAATCGATAATATCGATATTTTTGCCCATCCCTAATTAAATTAAACATTAGAAAATTGTGTAAACCTACCACTAATGGAATCTCTATTATACACATTACATTATTACAATACTACTAGCCTATGTATTCAACACTACCTATCTAGGATAGGCCTACCGTACCTAATATGTAACTAATAAGTCAATAACATATTCAATATTTAACAGGTAGGCAGTTCTGTGTATTGATCTAGGTCTACTTACCAATTTTATTAAGAAGATAGATGCATGGTACATAGATTCGATTTCCCTCTATAACGTCAATAAGGTCGTCACTTGTTGCATCATATCGGAGGGTAATGTCTGCATTGTGCATTCGATACTCTGAGAGAATCGTCTTGACCGTGTCAAGATCGAGTTCAGACTGTGGCACAAGGGTTTGAAGGTTCACGCCACCCTTGTCCTTTTTACGAAAGACAATGTTGGGCGGGTCCTTGTTTAGTCGCAACCCGAATCCTTCCAGTTCGTGCTCGAGCAGTTTCTTATGCTGCAACGGCTTAAGGACGTCGAGGACAATGAAGATAAGGCTACAAGTTCGGGCCACTGCTATCACCTGACGACCACGACCTTTGCCATCTTTTGCACCTTCAATGATACCAGGTAGATCGAGCAGTTGTATTTTGGCACCCTTGTACTTAATACATCCGGGCACAGTGGTTAAGGTTGTGAACTCGTATGCAGCCACTTCAGAGTACACTCCTGCCAATGTGCTAAGGAGAGTTGATTTGCCGACAGAAGGAAAACCTAGAAATACCCATTACTTTTAAATTGGTAGAAACTAGAATAAATAAATAAAATAAATTCAATAACTTGTATGGCTCCAAAAAGCACTTGAGTCATTTCATTGAATAGAGTCCAAGGGTGGTTGCTGACCCATCTCAGATATTTTTGTAACTTTAACCATTTGTGCCTATATGTGTTTGGACTCTGGCCCCAAAATTTTAGATTTTTTTTATGACTCGCTAAAAAGTTACAGGCTTCAGAAGACAGGCGGTCGCAGCAAAAATCACCATAGACTTTTGCGTTACATCGTGTACAACAAGATTTCAACATGCTCTCGCCATATCTCGCACTAGAGAAATTCACACTGTTTTTTCCCAAAAGATGAGTAGGCCTGTACAATGCTAGTTTGCAACACATCTGCTTCAATTAATTATGTGGAAAAAACTGTGTGTAAAGTTATCCCCATGGACATAAAATTTACGATAACGTCGCGTGTGTAATAAAATGACCGTTGGTATTTAGGGAACGTGCTAAAACATTAGGAAGCAGACGACGACTATTAGGCCTACCATCATTCCTTCAGCCCTCCTGGACCTATGACATCATTCCAATAAACAAGAAATGACAAGACATGGAGGTCTTTTACAAATATGCTTTGAGTACTATCCGCCCTGGAACTTTCAACTGCGACCAGTCGAACGAGTCGATCAGCGAGCGTTTAAAAGAAGAAATTGACACTTTAATGAAATCGAGGTTCAAGTGAAATGTTGAAGAACCATCAATTATAGCTAGGTAACAATATTATTGTTTTCTGCTGTATTTCAGACCATCATGAGCTATTGTAAGTAGGCCTACACTTTTTACGATAAGAATACATGTGCGTAACGTTGTTTTGACGGATTTTTTAAATGCTGTATTTTCTAACCCGTGTTGAATAACAATTTAACAACCCAAATTTTTTAGCCACTGACAGACCTACATAAGGGCATAATATTCCCTTATTTTCAATTTTTTATCTTAACCCCCATTGGAGATACATGACCTTGAACATGTCAAAATTTGAGTTTTTCCAATTTTGGGGATTTTTTTTAACCCATTTAGGGATAGAAAAACAAAGGTTATTATCTGAGATGGGTCAGCAACCAATTAATTCAAAATTGGACCATTTTCAATGAAATGACCCACTTGCCCTATGTAAGCAAAGTGAGAATATGGTAGCCTAGATATTTTAAGTAATCATATAAGGATTTTATTTAAATTAATTAAGAACCGGTAATAACTTTACATGCAAATTGCAAACCCACTTATCACAATAAGATAGTTTTGCATATTTTTTGTCAATACATTGAATTGTCCGACAAAGAAAAATGCCTTGCTAATTGTTTGGTGCCTGCTATCGCCTCCTAAACTGTCAGTTATGCTCTTGGGCACACAAAGGTTGGGGACCGCTGATCTAGGGCTAGGTCATTGAGAGATTCATCTTAAAACGTGATTTATACCATTACTGTAGACCGAGCATTAGGCTAATGTCGTGCAAGTGAGAAAAACAGTTTTGTTTTGGTCGCTGCGGCTCGCCCCAGACCCCTTGACTCCACCAATGACAAGTGTCATCTCGTTCCACCAAACCAAATAGATTTCATGGTGATTTTTTAATTAAAAAACAAAATGTGTTTTTTTTTGCCGAGGGTTGCACACTGGTGTGTTCTATTGTATTCTTGTTGTAATTGTGAAGGACGCACTCGGTATACTCCAGTGAAGCAATTGGAAAACACCATAAAACATTACAATTGCATAACAATTGGAATTGGTATTGTAAAATTGGGAAAGTTTATTTAAATTAAATACGATTTCAACGACGAGAGCCTGATAGGATTGTTGATAGGGCCTACGTGTATCTCCTTATAAGAATACACATTGCCATATTCTATATCAATTGTGGACGGATTCTACAGTCCAGATTGTTCACATGTCCTCTCTGGCTGACTGGGCTTTAGACACTCAAGGGCTAAACATACCTACAAATCCTATGCGAGCATCGCCAGTTTTAGCAACATCAAAGCCTTCCCCAGTACCACCGCCGCCGCCTTTTGGAGTAATAAGTTCACGTCGCAACTTGGCTAGCCGAGCTTTTAACAATCCCAAGTGGCCAGCAGTAGCTTTGTTTTTTTGTGTCCTGGCCATCTAAAAAAAAAAAAACAACATAAATCGGTAAATTTTCCTTCCAGAGTTAAGAGTTAAGGCACTTCTAGAATAGCCTGTTAGCGAGAACGAAAAGGAGTTTGAACTAGAAAGATTTGACCTTTTAATGAGGTAGCCTACTCGACAGCTAAGTCGTAGGGCCTAATGTGAGAATGAAAGCAGGAATATCATTGTCTATGCACAATAACTAGGGTGTCAATTTTTTAAAAGTGAAAAAATGGAACAGAGGAACCATCAGCCAGACTTTGAGGCTTGTCGATAGTTGTGTGGCCTGTAGGCCTGAGGAGTTGGCTGCCCGAAAACAAAAAATGTGTGCAATTTTAGTAATTTCATCCCCAAGACAGAACTTACAACAATCTGAGTAAGCAATTAAGGTTACCTAATTTGAGGCAAATTATCAAACTCAAATTCGAATGTAAATTTGTTTAAATTGTGATTGGTGCCTTAGGGAGCTTGCAATAACGTCATTTCCGGTATCGCACGGTAGCCATACTGAGGTACTCTGTAAACATTTGTTTACGTTCTTCCGACATTGCATTGTTGCAATATTGCAGATGTCCTTTGACTGACACATCAACTGTTTTCAAACAAAGGTTCCGTATATGACTGAAAACAAAATAAGGACACGTAAAACTCTGTTTGAAGACAATCATTTGCATGTGTTATCATTTTCTTGAACTTTTACTTGCACACATCAATCTATACGGCTTGAAACTGTGATATTCCCTGGATAACCTATGCGTCTTCTACTGATGTAGAACAAATGTAAACAAGCAATGTGTACCTCATAATGGCCGCCACGTGACGTCTACTGAAAGTTACCTATAGGGCCTAGTTGGCAAAACCAGGACAAAAGAGGGTCCCGTGAACGGTAGTGGGACACGGGGACAGGTCTCTATTAATGGGACTGTCCTGTTAAAAGCGGGATGAATGGACGCCCTTACAATAACCAACAAGAAATTTAACATAGTAGGCCTACTGGTAATCTTGCTTTTGTAAGACTGGGTAAATGTAGTGATCTATCTATCAAGTGTGTTAACATGTGACAGTGATGGCAATTAAAAGTTTAAACTAGATCATGTAGGGTACCTAAGGCAGAGGTCATCTTTCCTGTTCTTGTTCCCCAGACCCAGGGTATTGTAGATCAACCTTTAGCTTTTGAAATAAGATACAGGCCGACACAAAGCCTTTAAATAGGTCTAGCCACACTATAAACCCAATGGCCTAGGCCTAGCCTAGACATAACCTCATTATGATGGAAATGGAACAGAGGAACCATCAGCCAGACTTTGAGGCTTGTCGATAGTTGTGTGGCCTGTAGGCCTGAGGAGTTGGCTGCCCGAAAACAAAAAATCTGTGTGCAATTTTAGTAATTTCATCCCCAAGACAGAACTTACAACAATCTGAGTAAGCAATTAAGGTTACCTAATTTGAGGCAAATTATCAAACTCAAATTCGAATGTAAATTTGTTTAAATTGTGATTGGTGCCTTAGGGAGCTTGCAATAACGTCATTTCCGGTATCGCACGGTAGCCATACTGAGGTACTCTGTAAACATTTGTTTACGTTCTTCCGACATTGCATTGTTGCAATATTGCAGATGTCCTTTGACTGACACATCAACTGTTTTCAAACAAAGGTTCCGTATATGACTGAAAACAAAATAAGGACACGTAAAACTCTGTTTGAAGACAATCATTTGCATGTGTTATCATTTTCTGAACTTTTACTTGCACACATCAATCTATACGGCTTGAAACTGTGATATTCCCTGGATAACCTATGCGTCTTCTACTGATGTAGAACAAATGTAAACAAGCAATGTGTACCTCATAATGGCCGCCACGTGACGTCTACTGAAAGTTACCTATAGGGCCTAGTTGGCAAAACCAGGACAAAAGAGGGTCCCGTGAACGGTAGTGGGACACGGGGACAGGTCTCTATTAATGGGACTGTCCTGTTAAAAGCGGGATGAATGGACGCCCTTACAATAACCAACAAGAAATTTAACATAGTAGGCCTACTGGTAATCTTGCTTTTGTAAGACTGGGTAAATGTAGTGATCTATCTATCAAGTGTGTTAACATGTGACAGTGATGGCAATTAAAAGTTTAAACTAGATCATGTAGGGTACCTAAGGCAGAGGTCATCTTTCCTGTTCTTGTTCCCCAGACCCAGGGTATTGTAGATCAACCTTTAGCTTTTGAAATAAGATACAGGCCGACACAAAGCCTTTAAATAGGTCTAGCCACACTATAAACCCAATGGCCTAGGCCTAGCCTAGACATAACCTCATTATTTGTAGCCAACCAGGCCTGCTCTTGCTTGCAAATGAAAATATAGTGGAAGTGTAGGTATAGGCAATGACCTTGGAATTACTTGGGGTAGGTCCAGGTAGGGCCCACATTAGGCCTATATTATAAGTAGAAAGTACTAGCTAAATCTAGCCTAGGCTAGGGAGGCGGCCTAGGGCCTAGGCCTAGGACCTAATGCCACGTTGTTTACCTCTGCTTCGATCGTCGCAATTTTATCCAGTATCGTACTCATCGTGACCTAAAGTGTTAGTACTCTTAGGGGTAGGATAAGACACTCGCTGACAAGTTGGTAATGTACGATTGAAGACTATTTATAACCACAAAACACTTCAAATTAGCAACATTTGTAGCATGTTCTCCCACACACTGCAATCCATCAAAGATCGGATAAAATAGTAGTGCTACTTTACCGATCTTCTTGGCTCCGAAACCACTGCCTTGTAAAACCTGCACGCGGGTGATTCAACTTTTATACGACTATCGACTTTTCAGCAGCGGTAAAATTGAACCCCATTCCGATTCCCCCGTTCAGTTTACAAAATACATATAGATTTACTATCAGTGATTTTACTATTTGAGTATAAGTGAAGTGTAGACTTTTACGCGAGAATTTGTACACTTCACCCGGGAATAAAACGGATTGTGTCTTCATTTCAGACGGGTTCCCAAACTCATGGAAACGTATGTGTACCAGCTGAGTTGATAAAGAAGTTCCCCCTTTGGGAAAACTTCTTCATCGACTCTGGCACAGACTATCTGTGACTCTGGTCTAGCCTCATCCTTATCCAGATTGCATGAGAAATTAGATGTATTTTTACGAGAAACACTTACATGAATGCTACTGTTATCGCACTACGTAGCGAGCGTTTCCATTCTTTTTTATGGCACTCATTCTGTTTCTGTTTGTATATGTGTTTTTTGTCTTGCGCAAGGAAGTCACTTTAGCACTAATGATTGTATTGTATTAGTAGTGCGAGTAGCAGCAGTAGTAGTACTAGTAGTAGTACTAGTAGTAGTAGTAGTAGTAGTAGTAGTAGTAGTAGTAGTAGTAGTAGTAGTAGTAGTAGTAGTAGTAGTAGTAGAAGTAGTAGTAGTAGTAGTAGTAGTGTAGTAGTAGTTGTAGTAGTAGTAGTAGTAGTAGTAGTAGTAGTAGAAGTAGTAGTAGTAGTAGTAGTAGTAGTAGTAGTAGTAGTAGTAGTAGTAGTAGTAGTAGTAGTAGTAGTAGTAGTAGTAGTAGTAGTTTTTTTTTTTTTTTTAAGATTTTTATTGATGAAACATGACAATATACATTACAGACTCCACAAAGCTACTGCATCGTAGCTTGACTGCAGAGTCGTTAACAACATATGTATATTACAATAGGTATTCTTGTCCCATCACTTAACCTACACAAATACATTAGTACAAATACACACATACAAAGATTATACTTAACTAAACAATGATCTTGAATTGGTATTTTTTTTAAATTTAAAATTTAATTGTAATCAAGGCTTTAAGTCCTAATGTGAAAATAAACCACCTTGTGCAAAAAACAAAAATAAATCAGTATCAATATTCGTACAATATTCATACATTCATTCATACTCCTACCATATCGTTATCAGTTGTAAGAACCCATCTTTTAACTTGTTTTTTAACTTCACTTAATGTTTCCAGACTTTGAAATTCCTGTGGAAGGGAAATTAAAATATTTAGGCACCAATACTTTTTTCCCTTGTGCTCCGTAGTTATTACTGTATCTTGGAATTATATATTTATCACGATTTCTTGTTCCGTATTTATGTTCTGCAATCAATTTATACTTATGTGAAAAATAATACGTTCTTAAAATTAAATACAAATGTAATTGATAGATTGTCATTATACCACAACCGGAGGCGTTGTTACTATCCGGGCATATAATTTTAATTATCCTTTGCTGAATATTAAAAACATCTTTCAAATATGTTGCTGTGGTTGCTCCCCATGCTAGTAGACCGTAAGTTATTAATGATTGTGCAACAGCAAAATATATCGTTTTCAACAGCTTTTCATTTACATACATTTTTAATACTTTTATCCCATATAAGGCAGACCTTAATCTTGAACACAACTTTTCGATATGGTTACTCCACTTAAAATTATAGTCAATCACAAGTCCTAAATATGCTATTTCCAAAACATTATCTAACTTTCTGCTACAATTACAATTAATATTAACTAAATCTGTATCAGCTCTGAAATTCCTATGTAAACACCCATAATCGTGATATACTATGTCGACATTTTCATGATTTTTAAAAGGTGAGTGTATAAACATAACTTTTGTTTTTTTGTAATTGATAACTAAACCATAATCATGTGCCCATCGTAATAAGTTATTAAAATCAGACTGCAATATCCGCCTTGCAACACTGAGTTGCGCATGAGCCACTGCCAAAGCTGTGTCATCTGCATATAAATAGATTGAACATTTTTTAACCTGACGTAACAGTAGAAGTAGTAGTAGTAGTAGTAGTAGTAGTAGTAGTAGTAGTAGTAGTAGTAGTAGTAGTAGTAGTAGTAGTAGTAGTAGAAGTAGTAGTAGTAGTAGTAGTAGTAGTAGTAGTAGTAGTAGTAGTAGTAGTAGTTGTTGTTGTAATAATAGTGTGGCAATATTACGGTAATATAGTTGTAGTAGTGTAGCAGTGTAGTTGTAGTAGTGGTGTTAACGGTATTTAGTTAGGTTAGTATTTGGTAGTAGTATGACGTAGTTAGTATGACGAGGAGAAAAAGGACACAACGTACTGTGGGTAACGGCCGGACACCTTTTCTCTCCTGCATTATTTTTTCACCGAGAAAATTTTAAAGGAATAGTCAGGTGAAAAACTAAAAAGTCACCAATGAGTCATAAGTGCATGAAATTCAGTTATGTGTAAAATAAAATTTATATAGGTTGCTTCAATGCGAGAAAAAAAATAGTGAACATTAGCTATTCTATTAGATTTCCTTCGCCAGCTCTGCTGCATTTTTCTTCTAAAGCGTAGTACAGCTGTATCGGTTCTGAGCTCGCTATCGCCTTCTCGATAGACAGCACTCATTGTGTAATACGAATCCAGCCACAACACTCGACTGCGGACAGTGCCGCTCAAAACAAATTGCAACTTTTCTACACATCAAGTCACAAAAAAATTAATTGCAGGGCATTTTGTAGAAGTAGCCGTTCGTACTAAAAAGCATGTAATCGGTAGAGAAACGATGCACATTAAATCTCCTGATCGATTTTTGATAAGTGCCTTATTTTAGCGGTGGTTTAACTTTATCGAGGTAACATTTTTTTTATATGGGAATTACAATGAGAAGAGTTGCTCGGTGCTACTTGGTAGCAACAAGCCAAAAAACCGCGTTTTCTTTAAGTTTTTAACCGCCTGCTTTTAAAGTATGGTATCTTTTAGTCATGTTTTCCATATTTGAGGGTGGACATATACAAATGGTAGTTTTTTAGTTTTTCCCCTGACTATTCCTTTAAGATAAAGTAGATTTCTTTATAATATTGATGAAACTGGAAACGGTTCCAAAGTTTTCCATCACACAGGGTACGTTCCGAGACCTGTTGAGAATGCTTAAGGCATTGGCGCAGCGTTCCGAAACCTATTGAATGTGCTTTACCCAGCGTTCCGAAACCTCATTCGTGAGCATATTCAGCAGCGTGCGAAATTTTCAGTTGAGCATCTCCAGCATAAGGTGGTTTTTAGCGTCATTTTAAAAATGCTCTTAAAAATAATGTAGGCATAAAAGCTATCTTAAAAACCTTGACGGAAGCTTAGAATTCTAACAAATTGAGAGCAAGAGGCATGAAAAAATTAGCTTCCTTCTTACGTTGGTGCCCCGACTGCTATTGCAACTTCAGGTCTACGTTTTATCTTCGTAGTACAGTATAAAGAATTCTAGACACCGTTGTTGGATGATTTTAATGAAAACGGTAGAATACCGTGTATATTGAGTTATTATAAACTATTCGTATTATTCCTAGGACAGGCTATGAAGGGGGGGGGGGGGGGGGGAGGGTCCCAAAATCAACATAATGTGTGAATTCAAAGTGAACGTCCGTGGGTACTATCGAAATTGAATTATAACCTGAAATATGAACTTTTGCATCATATTGTATTAGACAAGCTAATATGATATTGTACCTAAAATATTTTCAACGTAAGTTTTGCTTGTTTTGGTAATAATTTTGGATAACGTGGAATTATTTGATTGTTTCTTATCCACAATGTGTTAGGACCGGTTTAATAAAACTTTAATCCGTCGATTTTCTGTTAATCGTAGATCAAAAATGGCGCCCGGTAGAAGCCACCATGCATTTTGTATGTAATGTTTGTTGAAACCATGGTAACCAATCCGAGATTAGTAGATCGTTGTACATTATTTTGTGTACGTCTTCAATTTGAATTTATCGATGTACCATAGAGTCCTCTTCTTCAAGATCTTGAAGATATTACCAAATAAATTGATAGTAATATTAAAACGGAAGTATCTACGTACATTAGTGATATCGCCATATTTTCTCGCTCTACTTCGCAGTTTATGCCCTATCTATCACTAAGCCGTCAAATCCTATCTGAAGATTACAACTCAGTATCACTTTTTTTTTCTATCTCATATGAACAAAGTATCAAGGAAGTAAATTCTCCCCTATAAAATACAAATAACCCAGCGGCCACAAGGAGTTACTTATAACTACGTCTTACCGGAAATGATTAAAACGAATACAGACCACCGGTCAATTGAGTGCCCTCCAGTGGTCACTTCCACGTCACTACCGATGTAATAAGAGGGTGAACGGCCGGGACCCGAACGCTTCAACTGTTTACAAATAATATATTACGAACGATATATATACAACATTCAAACAAAAAAAACACTTCGTGAGAACTACGGGTTGTGTGAAAAACGTGTCGGTTATTATGTATCGTATATATTATATTTTCAATAAAAACACAAACTGGGAATTGCTAAGTTATGGTAAGTAAATAAAATAAAAATATAATACATATTTTGTAGGTATTTATTTTGTCCATACCCACTTAGTTTCAGGACCTCATTTTCAGTGGGGCAGGTTATACCATCAGACGCGTTTTTTTTTTTTTAATCTAGATTAATGGAACGTCATTTTGTCACAGAGCTTCGAATTATTAAGTTTGATTTGTCCGTTGTAATAAATGTGCAGTCAAGCTAATCGGTTGTGTAGTTTACTAAACGTCTAAACGCCGCCTCCTGCAGCCGACGTCCATACATCGCAGCGTATACACAACGTTCTTCTTCAATACTTTTCGTGACCAGCAAAGGTTCTGAATGCGGCCGTATTTCATCCCGGCGTTTGTCCTGTGATTTATCTGGCCGGAAAACTCGTAAGAATAACCTTTTGTTTTGTGCGTGCGTGACTGGGATCGAGTAAAACCACGACATCCAGGTGCTCTGCGCGCTTCTCCACGCCAGTCGAAGAGTGAGCCACCTCTAAGGCCCGGATGCATAGTCGCTCACCTAACAGCTCCCCAACAGACCCCCAGCTGGGTATCCCCTGGGTCACCCCTGGGGGTTACCTAGAAAAAATTTTGAAATGCCATGCAGAGACGTTTCCCAACAATTACCCAGCTAGGGGAACGTCTTTATCGGCTAGGGAAACTTCTTTATCGGCTCTTCTAGAGATGTGTTTATTTCCACCGCAGATTCGTCTATTTCCACCATGTCTATGTCTATTTTCACCACGCACAGCCTTACAAACGTCAGGAAATAAGAAGGTGAAAGGCTGTGGTAACAGGTGTTGCTTCAAAACAACAAACATGGCAGCCAACAACCTGCGTTTCGTTCACACAGAGAGAAAAGGATATTTTAAAATAAATACTGGTTCTATATGCTTCTTTAAAAGAAAACAGGAAAACCAACACAATTCGTTACACCAGAAAAAAGAAGCCTGGATTTAAATAACGAGTATTTTCCAGCTTGTATGCAAATGCGCGCAGGTAAGTCATCCTAGCTCTAGCCTACTAGGCCTAGCCTATCCTTATTATTATAGGCCTAATATCTATGTTTCATCTATATATGTTCCGCCTAGATTTCGTTGCACCGATGAATATCATTGGAACATCTAAAATCTTCAGTAATATAGTAGGCCTACCTAGACTTACGACCGGTTCGGAATAACATAACCTAAAAGGACACCCAACCCAATGGTCTGACACCAGGGAGGTCTAGGCCTGCCTACATCGGTCTTTATGACACCGACAACTAACATTTGCATATTGTCAATGATCTAAACCTAAACCTTACTGTAGGCGAGACATGAGTTTACACCTACAGCCTAGACTAGGCCTACACCAAACCACCAGGACTAGGACTAGGACTAGGTAGGCCCTAGGCCTGGGCTACATATCCCATGGCAGGCATTAGCCTGAGATAATTCTTACAGACTGGGCCTAGCCTACAGTCATGGTAGGGTCTAGGCTTATGCTGCATATCCGGGATTATACCAAAAACGTAGCCTACTACAGCCTGGTGTAATTCTAGACTGTGAACTTATGATTAGCTCTAGATATGCTCTTAGCCCACATCTGTAGGCCTTACTTCCTGAGTGCAAACCAACAGTCTAGATAAATAAAATAAGCTAAAAATAGGCTTTAGGATTTCTGAAATCATTTGATAAATTACTAATATAATAATGTTGGTTATTTTTTTCCTAGAGGACCATAGCCCAATTAAAAAAAGCTTGGGACAAGTTAAAAGCCAGTAGCAAAAAGCAACCGTCAACTCTAATGCAGCACCGAATGGCAACCGGTGGTGGACCATCTATGCCTGATCTTCAAGGAAAGGAATTAAGTTTGACTCTTGGCGAAAACTGACGCTCTTCTGCGGCTGATGTTGTGGCCTAGCCGGCCTCAGCTCTGGCTTCATTCGCTGGCCTCACAGGGACACCCTTCCTACTTGAAGATGGGGATGGTATGTTAAAGCTAACTAGGGCTCCCATTTAAAAGCAAAATATCTAAACATTTATTTCCAACAAGCTTAACACTACTGGACAAAAATCCAGTCACACCTGTAAGGATAATTTTAGAATTGCTAATGAAAATTACATATTTTTTTTACTTAATAAATTTATTTACTTACCAAGACCAAGAAATGGAGTAGTAGGCCTACGCTGCTCCTCCAATCCAGACCAAAGTAAAAGTTGGATACAAGGTCAAGATGGTAGTAGGTCTGCTCGAAATTAATTGAAAAAAAAAATAAACATAATTCAGGTGTGTAGGAGTGAAATCAAATGGGGGGGGGGAGTTGGGCTCTGTACCCTACTTTGTTCCATAAGATGTAACAACATAATTAGAATTGGCACAGTATAATATTGTGAGTACGCTAATATGCTGCCCAAAAAAAAATTTACTAACTTGCGTTTAAATCAACGCGACACGAGTGTAACGTATAAGATGTAGGCCTATAGACTTTGTTAGTGTTTCTCCAAACTTATTACCTCGGCCTAATTGTTTACGGTTGTGTTACATTGCACCAAATAATGAGCCGTAAACACACCTTTATGAATTTAAAGATAATTTCTTCTAACTTAGCTGTAACTTCTGACATGTATGTACTGCTTTCTTCCCTAGATTCCACTGATGAGGATTCTCCCTATCTTCAACCCAGCACTGCTACAGTGGAACACTGCACTAGCCATCTTGAGGATGATAATCCCAAGCATGGTGAAAGTAGGCTGGGTGTCCTTCGTGAGGGGCACGCAACTCGGATGTCAGAGGTCTGAGTTGCGTGCAATGTGAATGCATGAAACCAAGGAAAAGCTCGCGTGGAACCGAAAGTATAGATGTTTAGGGAGATCAGGCATAGAAGTCACCGTTGCCATGAAATGTGTTACTGGCTTGTTGCTTTTTCCTAGATGGGGTGTGTACTGTAAAGCAACTGTACCCATCAGCGACAATGAAAATGACAATATCAATGACAAGCCCAGGCAGACTGGATCGCTTTACGGTACACACCCAAGATAGGTTGAGCACCCTTTCCCAAGCCTTTTCCTTGTTGCATTTGCAGTGGAAATACTCGTAACGAATCAAGGCTTCTTATGCTCCCGTTATTTGTTTTCCTAATTTCTTTTTCTCCTGGTGTGAACCAAAATCCAATTGTGCTATTATCCTAATAATAAAGTTTCTTCCTGCTTCCTTGAAACCTGTATTTGACTTTATTGTTACTTTACATAGGGTCTTCATTGTTAAAATACTAATCTCCATCAGTTTTTATTTTTTAAAGTAGAGCCATAATGCATAATATTATTTAAAAGTAACAAGTAGGCGAAGGCGTACTGTTATCCAGAAATAAATTGTCAGTGGTTATTTCCAAGCTATTGCTGAGTGAGTCAAATCTCGACAGCTTACTGTCAAACCACGAGGGATGGGGGGCAATTATTTTGAGGTGATTGTTAAATTTAGGCCTAGCTATGGAGGCACTTCATTACGTTTCATATGTTTCATATGTACTGTAATTAATTTCATATGAAATTTATCAAGTGAATTTCATATGCAATTTATTTAATTGTAATTTCTTAAGTAAAGATGGCTTTTTCACTATTAACTTACACTAGTCTTTTCAAAGATTCCCACTAAAAATAAGAAATAATGACAATGTTATGGTTTTATTATTTTTTTTTAAATATCATAAAAAAAAAAGAATTGTTGACCGGGTGGTAACTTAAATATTGCTGGGTGGCAAGCTTGGCTTATGGCCTATCATATAATGTAAATGATGAGTGATGGTGAAGAATTTTAAAATACCACTATTTGAATAGAAACAACATTTATTTACTATTATTAGATAATATGTTTATTTTCATTCATAACATTCAACACTTGTTACAAAATATTAAAATATGTGCTTTTGTCGCTGCAATCCTATACGATGTCGATCGAACATACATAATTATTCAATTAATTGGCAATAATAAGCATAGGCCTATATGATAAGAAATATCCGGCAATTATCATGGTAATGCGGTGTAGGCCTAGTATCCCACTCGTTTGTGGAGTGGCGGATTGTTCGCAGGTCTCGAAGGACAGTCGTTCAAGGAAGAACATTTGCTCATATAGGCCTGCTAGACATTTTTTACTATCAGATGGATAGCCTGCCTACCAAGACATGGACTACGTTTACCATGCAAGCCCAGCTCGAGCTTAATAGCTCGGTATTCGTTTACCACAGACTTTGAGATCGTACTAAATACTACAGGTCTAGTTTGTGCTGAAATAGAAGGCGTGGTTAACTGCTAAACGTACGTATGTACACAGTTTGGTCCGCATGTGTTGTATCACTCAATTTGAGATTGCATGGACAGCGTGCTGACTCGGCTTCTCACCTAGCTGAGTTGGGTTCGAGCTTAGGTGTTTATCAGGCAAATTCAGTTCGCATAATATCCAGTTCGAGCTTACGAGCGCAGCTCGCGTGGTAAAGGTAGGCCTAGTCATGAGTTGTCCCTATTGACTAAACAAACATGACATTTCTTAGAAAACGGCTAGGGCAAGATATATTTACAGTAGCTTTTTGCTTTAGGAATCAATGTAGGACAAGAACTGAGCCTGTTGGGTAATTCAAATTTGCAACTGCTAGAGCTTAGGGCCTACTTTTAAAACATATATTGTTTAAGTCGGCATTGTAAGGCCAATGAAGATGGAAATAACATCACATTAAATTAATACCCTGCTAATGATAATGGGAACGGAAAGTTTACACTTGCATGACAAGGCTTCCAGTTGGTAGGCTATGAATCGCAGTTTATCGCAAGACATCAAACGGTTAATGTGGCCGGGTGTTGCAGTTTGAGTTTATAATACTAGGCCGTACTCAAAACCCTGGGCCTGCAGGTATTTCCTAGGCTAGGGCTTATGCCTAGAACCAATTGAAAACTGCAGGATAGGGTACATACTCAGGCACAGGCCTATTTGTGTGGGAAGTAGGGCCTATACTAGCCCAAATAAGTAGGCCTACATTAAATTACAAACATGCCACATCTTTTAAGTAAAATCAAGTAACATTTGGCATTAGGCCCCGCGTAATGGGGAGAAATAAGGCCCTAGGCATACACGGACAGGTTATGTCAGCCTAGGCCTATATCCTACCCCCCCCCCACGCGAGTACGCGCCTAGAGCCAAGGCTGAACTAGGCCTAGGCCTAGCCTATAGTATAGTGATGTTAGCTTAATGATAAGGATGTACCTGGAAGCTACACGAATTGTATAAGTGGACGAAACGGTAGTTTTTGCCGATGAAATTGTTCAATCTTTCGGCGCTTTGGTGGTCAACCATCATTATAATCACCATATCGTTCTCAAAACGATACTGCTTCTTCAAATGTGTACTTGTGGAGAACTCTGCAGGTTTTCTACATTCCATAAATACCGTGTTGGTTGCTCAAGAACCTTGAAAAACCTCAAACTCGTAATTTCTTTCCAAGTACACGGCAAATTCGAGTCATTATGGTCCGCCATGTTGAAAAACGAGGCTAGGGAGCTGTTAGGTAAGACCTAGGGTTGCCCTAACGCTCACCCAGCCTGGGGGACCTCTGGGTGTGACCTAGGTGTTCCCTAGACGACTGTGCATTGCATCGAGCCAGCAAGGGGAGACCCAGGGGATACCCAGCCTGGGGGACCCCCAGCAAACGACTGTGCATCCCGCCCTAAATCTCTTACAGTCATCGCATCAGCCTAAATAGTACAATCATTTTGGTGTCCACTACGAAAAATCTATCATATTATAGTTTCAGTGTTTAGAGTTTGGAATAAAAAATATCTAGATAATATAAGGAACAAATTCTTTACGCATCGTTATTTATGGACCATAATTTATTTTTACACATACATTAATTGGCTTTGCTCACTGATGCTGATACTTACCTTCACATGTGATTTCTTTTCTAACAATATGTACATAATCTAGTAGCGACGATCTCACTAGAGAGTTCGACGAGGCTTGGCCGGCGTATTGAGAATGTAGTTTATGTAGTCGGTATCTTCCGACACGTGGATACATTCAAGCGCGTAGGAAGGGGGAGTAGAATGGAGACCCTCCTCTCTTACATGTGCCACCACAATTCCGTGTAGAATATATGGTAATTTTTGTACACGGTTATGTATGATAATTTTAGTATAATAATAATAATTTTTCGTAGGAATATCCGTTATAGGGTGCACACCAGCTTTACCTGATGTGCCTCTTCAGGTGACTAACTAGGTTATTAAGGTGTTTGGATAGCTGGGAAGAAATGCCCGAGGGCTATTAGTAGGTCTCAATCCCATCATTCGCCTTTACGACAGAGGAAAACCTCGGAGAAAACCTTCAGTCAGGACTGACAGTGGCTGGAATCGAACCGGCGACCTCCCGAATTAGTGTCTCGCGTCTTACCGCTGAGCCACAGTATATAGCATGTTAGTAGATGAGATGGTTCCAAGAAATATGTATAGCCTGCAAAGCTCGTTCATAGTCCAATCAGCAGCTCTGCTTGGTAGAGCTAGGAATGTTTGTTTACACCTGAGGGGACGCTGAAAAGCGCCGAATGGAAAAACGTCACTCGAGTATTATGTATTTGAGAGAAAATACTAAAATACCATAATATAAAGGCCCAAGGGTTACATAATGTGACTTTTATTTCTAGGCCAGATCTTCGGTTCGGTTATTCTAGAAATGAGTTTTCTCGTGCTAAGTACACGATAGATATTCTCATCTCCAGTACGCCACACTTTGTCTTTCAGATTATCATTGTAGCCAAACTATAAGGTGTAAAGCCACATAAAAAAAAAAAATACCACAAAATGAGAGCGTACAACGAAAAAACCGTTATCTCGTGTGTGAGGAAAGAGAGCGAGAGAGAGAGAGAGAGAGGGGGGGGGTTAAGCTACCAGATAAGAGGTCATAGCTGCATACAAGCTGCTGTAGGTGCCGGATTCTTTAAGCTGTTATCTACGGAAATGCAGGATCATTACTGCTCTGCAGGCATGAGTCGCAATCTATGCCATGAACGACACATAAAACGGAATGAAAATAATATTATGCATCAAAACAGTTTCGGGCAAAAGTAGCAGAGTTTCAAAGTACGAATTCTATTATTATCATTTTGTGTGACCCGAGACTTGGTTGTACTCAGCCATGTATTGTATATGTATGATAAATGTCAGTGATGCCTCCAAAACAATGTTGTATTTTATTTGTTTTTTATAAACCATACTATGGTTCATGTCATTTCATTTTTCCCTATTTTACAATTTCAACGTGATAGCAGGCAATTATTTATAGTTTCATCTCCATGAGCTATGGGTCACGGGAGAGAATGGCATAGAGAGAGGCACCACATAAAAACTATTTTTTCGCTTTGACGCTACTTACGGGATCTAACCATAAAAATGAATTAATAAATAAATCATATGAAAAGTTCTAATACGAACAAAAAATATATCAAATCTATCATACCAGATTTAAAAAAATTGTAGGTACATACGTCAATATTACGTGAGCAGTTTCAAACTTAATAATAATAATAATAATAATAATAATAATAATAATAATAATAATACTAATAATAATAATAATAATAATAATAATAATAATAATAATAATAATAATAATAATAATAATAATAATAATAATAATAATAATAATAATAATAATAATAAAAATAATAATAATAACAACAATAATAATAATAATAATAATAATAATAATAATAATAATAATAATAATAATAATAATAATAATAATAATAATAATAATAATAATAATAATAATTTCATTTTCATTTTATTTATTATTCTGTACAATTACACATAATAATAATAATAATAATAATAATAATAATAGTAATAATAATAAAAATAATAATAATAATAATTATAATAATAATAATAATAATAATAATAATAATAATAATAATAATAATAATAATAATAATAATAATAATTTTAAAGATACAAAATAAGTATAGTTCACTTAGAGCAAATCACTGATTAAAAATATTAACTTTAAGTATGTATTCTTCCTCTCTGGTAGTGTATTTATGTAAACAAGCCGTTATAATATGTGATGCAGAATATAATTTATGAAACATTATATATATTGTTAATTAATATTATAAGTTAATATGATGCAGAATTAATTAAGGCTCATGCCCCAGGCATATCACTCCGAACATAGGAGTGCCTGAGATTTGTTCTGTTCACTCCTTGCAGAAATACTACGTAATAATATGTTTCTGTTTCTATTTTGAAGACAGGTTATTTCGAAATAAAAATAATGACAGCCGAGCAGTGCCTTCGTTCGCCACTTGAAGTTGTTCTCGGCTTTAGCGACGTTTCCGTCATTAACCCTCGAAACTCGAAACATTACGGGTATTCTAAAACGTATCTCAGTACTAATAAAGGTATCTGTCCTCAAATCAGTTTACTACTCATACATACACAGCCATCTTTCTTATTTAAATATAGTTTGGGGGACGTCTTGCAAATCCAATGTTAACCGCTTGGCTATTATTCAAAATCGAGCTATTCGTAACATCTTTAACTACCCAAGGGAAATGCATCGCGTTAACATGTACTGTAAAAATAAAATACTGCCACTCCTTATCATTCACAAATACCAAACCTTAACTTTTATACATAACATGCTTCATAGCTATTGTAGGACGAATCTAACCTTCCAACTGAACAGGGACACACATGCCCATTATACCCGTTCTAGAAACAACCTTCACATTAGACATGTCAATACACAAAAGTTTGGAAAATCCAACATTAAACATCAGGGATTTGTCATCTATAATAAACTACCAACCAAAACTAAAGAACTTGGCAAACTTTCTTTCAAACGGGAAATAAAAAGTACTCTTCTAAAGGATATTGAAGGAGGCATTTAGGTTTCTAGCTTGACTTCACTACATACAACTATATATGCTTGTTGTTATTATGTAAATTTTATTATAAGATGGAATAGGTTAGGCCCAGGCCTATGCCTAAACGTGCATTGTATCGTATTGTGTGTACCTATACTTGGATTTAATTTGATGTGTATTGCTGTGTGTTATTATTGTTATGTCTATTTTATTTGTATTATGTTTACTATTATGTATATTTATTACGCTTTATTAATATTAGTATTATATCGTATTATGATAATGTATTGTGATACCACGTACAGTTTTTTTATGTATTAGTTTAATATTATTATTATTATTATTACGTTGAGGTGTATTCTTACTCTAAGCCTAGGTTTATATATCTTGTTTTATAATATATAACTATGTGAATCTGTGCATATCACAAATGTATTATGATACTTGCCATTGTAAAGAGCGAAAGCTCATTTTGGTCAATAAAAATACTACTACTACTACTACTAGTGAAAAGATTTCTAAATTAACGAGCATTGACGAGGGATGCGGAGTTCGCCTTCATTCTTTAGTGTTTGTGCGCTGAGTATCGGCGCGTTGGCTGAATCTGTCCCCGTTCACGGCCTCGTTGAAAAGACAAACGCGCATCGTTTTAACTTTGTTTTATTTATTTATTTATTCAGGATTTAAATACAGATATATATATAGTGCGTTCTGTTAGCACCAGAATATTGCGTTTCCGGCTACCAGCATGACATTTGGTACACATGTTAACAAACATATAAGGTACAAAAAACCGTCGGGACCCAAGCTGTATCCAGATTATTTCGGCCGCCATCTTGGAAAATGTCGGCCGAATCCCAGTTTTGCTCTATCAAGTCGGAAACGGTAAAAGATATCAAAAATATTTAAGTTACAAAAGTATTACTAGTTATATGAGGAACATGTCTTGTCTGAAACATTTTTTTATAGGATCAAAACCAAAGCGGCCATCTTGGAGTAAATGATGGCACTGTTTTTCGTTTTCCCCAAAAAGGGGCAACAGCTACATTTCCGATAACCAATGCGTACCACAAGTACTATTATGAACTTCTTTATGTTCTACCAATTTTTGGAAAGTGGAACACAGATCCGCCATCTTGGAAAATGGCGGCCAAATCCCAGTTTTCCTCTATTAACTCATAAACGGTAAGAGTTATCAAAAATGTTTAAATAACAAAAGTATCACTAGTTACATTAGGAACATGTTTTGTTTGAAACACTTTTTTGTAAGATCAAACCAAATCGGCCATCTTGGAGTAAATGATGGTAAGCCAACTGTTTTTGGTTTTCTCAAAAATGTTGCAACAGTGTTAATTTTCTGATAACCAATACCTACGGCAAGTATTATTATGAACTTATATACGTTCTACCAACTTTTGGAGAGTGGAACACAGCCATTTTGGAAAATGGTGGCTGAAACCCAGATTGACTCTTATAACTCGGAAACAGTAACAGATACAAAACATGTGGAAGCAACAAAAGTGTTGAGCGTAACAAGACGAACATTTTTCTGTTTCGAACAGCTAGTGATATGATGTCGGTTAAAAGGGTTTACAGCTTTAAAAGCTTCAGAAACAGAATAAGCAGGACTTCTCTGTAGAGAGCAATGAATGAAGCGTCTAGAGACTTCTGAGAGAGAAAAGGCGAGCTAGGCGTTTCCAACCTAGGGCTGAACCGTTCAGGGCCCGAGGCCCCTACTTTAGGCAGGGACAATCCCCTAAACCCGCCTCATCTTCGCAAGGGTGAAAAGGAACCATGTCTTAAGAAGAGTTTAATGGGAGCACTGTCCATCACTCGTACACAAAGCAGTGCACTCCAAATTGAAACGCTGGCACTTGCAGTTTCTAACACACCACATCGTTTTGCAACGGCAACTAATGAATTCGGAGCATTCGTCAGAAGCTTGTGACAAAACTGTCCAAAGTGGTTCAATTGCGTTTTCATCCCCACCAGAATGTGATGACTTCCATCCCCAGCTGGTCTGGTTGCAGGAGGTATGTCGGCTAGAAGCTGCAAGCACAGTCTCCAAATACGCGACTGAAGCATTGCTCGGTCAGGTGTTGGCGCAATGCTTCTTCGTTTGGATGTATACTTTCCACAGCTCGATTTTTTTGAGTATAGAGAACTCGTCTGCACTCATTCACTGTTTCCGTTTGACTTGTCATATCATACATAAGTACAGTGAAGAGCTGTAGTTTCTCAAAATCCTCTTTATCTATTGTGTTTGATGTTGACAATCGAATGAATATACCTGTCATGGGTTCTTGCATCGTCTTCCAGACATTCCACGCTTTTTTATGCCAACACCGTGAAATGCGGATACTGTATCACAGCCAGTATATGCATGAAAGAACGGCAGTGCCTCGCACATGTTTGGAGATATGTGTGCCAGGAACCGCGAGAGTGAAAAGTGCCGCCTGTTCTTTCCAACACCATAGTCGATCCAAAGATCATGTATACCAAGTTTCTTCAATTTATGGAAGGCAGCAGCAGCAATAGCAATAACACCCGAGTCCACAGTGCTTATCAAAATGTTTTTGTGGCCCGAGCCGAGAGTAATGCACTTTTCACGTGAACAATTAGTCTGGTCCGCTTTTTCATGTGAACATGGGGCAAGATCGTCACTGCTGCTTAAAGGACCTGCAAATGTTACTGAATCTTCGTCAGTACAAACCACTATCTTGCCATTGGTTTCAAGTGAAGAGATGTAAGATGCTAAAAGGTGGAATAGTTATTTTTTATTTGCCATCAACCAGCAAGAACTTACTAAATACTTTAGGCAAGGGTGTTGTTGGTCTGACAACCATCTCTTTTCCAGATCCTCGTTTCATTCGTGTGTCAGCTTTAAGGCTACCTGGCAAGTACCTATCAAACACTACGTCTACTCTCTGAAAGTTCAGGAGACGAGATTTCATCTTCACTACTTTGACATTCAGATAGCAAACAGGTGATTACATCAGATTTTTTGGTTGCCTTTCAGTGCTCGCCTTTTCTCTCTCAGAAGTATCTATAGACGCTTCATTCATTGCTCTCTACAGAGAAGTCCTGCTTATTCTGTTTCTGAAGCTTGTAAAGCTGTAAACTCTTAACCGACATCTTATCACTAGTTGTTCGAAACAAAAATGTTCGTCTTGTTACGCTTAACACTTTTGTTACTACCACTTGTTTTATATCTTTTACTGTTTCCGATTTATAAGCGTCAATCTGGGTTTAAGCCGTCATTTTCCAAAATGGCGGCTCTGTGTTGCACTCTCCAAAAGTTGGTAGAACGTATATAAGTTCATAATAATACATGCCATAGGTATTGGTTATCAGAAAATTAACGCTGTTGCAACATTTTTGGGAAAACCAAAAACAATAGGCCTACCGTCATTTACTCCAAGATGGCCGCTTTGGTTTTGACCCTACAAAAAAATGTTTCAAACAAAACATGTTCCTAATGTAACTGGTGATATTTTTGTAAACTAAACATTTTTGATAACTCTCACCGTTTATGAGTTAATAGAAGAAAGCTGGGATCCAGCCGCCATTTTCCAAGATGGCGGAACTGTGTTCCACTTTCCAAAAATTGGTAGAACATATAGAAGTTCATAATAGTACTTGTGGTAGGCATTGGTTATCCGAAATGTAGCTGTTGCCCCTTTTTTTGGGAAAACGATAAACAGTGCCATCATTTACTCCAAGATGGCCGCTTTGGTTTTGATCCTATAAAAAAATGTTTCAGACAAAACATGTTCTTAAAATAACTGGTAATCCTTTTGTAACTTAAATATGTTTGATATTTTTTACCGTTTCCGAGTTAATAGAGCAAAACTGGGATTCGGCCGACATTTTCCAAGATGGCGGCCGAAATAATCCGGATACAGCTTGGGTCCCGACGGTTTTTTAAACCTTATATGTTTATTAGTATGTGTACCAAATTTCATGCTGGTAGCCGGAAACGCAATATTCTGGTGCTATTGTGTTCTAACAGAACGCACTAATACATCCATTTTACATTAAGCCTTCAAATGTAACATTAACATTGTACATTTTGTATATTAAATAGTAGTTTAATAGTAGAAGCCGCAATTCTAAAAATAGATTTGAGATTGTGGCGCTGTCGTGAACGTAACTTCCGGAAATGCGGACAAACAAAGGTTATTCAGTGTCCTATCGATATCCATATGTCGTAGTTAGTGTGTGTTGTGTTTTGTCAATAAAAATGCCTTAACTTCACTTCTTGTGCTATTAGAATATGGACTTATAATGATTAGAACACGTTCTTAATATTATCCTCTATCGGAAAATAATTGCAATGGAAACGATAAACTGATTAATTCGTGTGCATATGACGCTTCTGTTACCAATTAATGCCCTACTTCACTTGGGAGTCGAAACCATATGCTACTGGTCAGGAAATATCCTCATCATAAAAAAAGTGTCATTATAACGTAACAGAAATAGTCTTACATGGCTGAGCTGGTCTTCACATCGAAATACTGTCAACGACAACACCTATGACAACCAATGGCTCCTAACACGGCAATTTTTTCAGTGGAAAAAATCTTGCCCAAAACTAGACTCATTCGTTGCGACTTTCTTTGCGCTGTATAAAAGCATCGCGTTGCCTACAATACATAACGCGTAACACCTGTCATGACTTATACCAGGGAGTTTCTGAGCCATGATCGGGTGTTGTTTCCCTGCCATAATGATACTATGAGACCATGAAAGCTCTAATTGCAAGCTCCGATCGATAGCTCTAATTTCACCTTAGAAACTATTTCTTATGCTAATCATGCACTAAACTAGTTGATTGGAACAATCTCTACAAGTTTATCAACTATATCGAACTAAACTATATAGACAGCTAGATGTCTTCCCTCCCAAGGCAGAACTCATTAACTCAATAATGGCAGTTCAGAGATGAACGGGATAGAAGGGAAAACTATTACCCTAAAGTAGAAACTAGTAATTGATTTCCCAAACTTCAGTAATTAGTAATTTTCATTTATCAAACAGGTCAAAATCACAATTGTCATCAAGTCATCAACATCATCATCCTACCTAGGCCTATAGTGTAAAACATGTTTGTATCAGTTATAAAATAAATACACACATTATATGATTACTTCTACACGTAACAAATTAACACATTTTCCTTTAAAATTACATCGACCCTTCTCGTACCACATAAAAATGACCTTAATCGTTTAAAATTGCCAACAGAAAATCACGCCAAAAGCGAAATTTGAGCAAAGTCGAACACAGATCGAATCACTTATCGTCCCGAAACCCCATCAATCGCCCCCCCCCCCCCCCCCCGGCCACTTCAACCCCTGCCTGTTGATTGAAGGCGAGCAATTATAATTTCCATTAACATTTTAAATGCACTTCTTGCGTGGAGGCGCCGTGCGCGGCGTAAAGGCGCATCGCAGCGCGGCCGAGCGCGACGCGTCGTGCGGTGTCAGTTGACGTGGTGCCAGCGCCGACGTCGGTCCGTCGAGCAGATGCCCGCCGACACGCGCAACTCGACGTCTCCGCGATCGCGACGCGTACGGCGATGTCTGCGCCAGTTCTTCGGGCACCTCTTCTCTAACATCGGCTTGTTCGCGCTGATCGTGGGCTATGTCCTGCTAGGCGCGCTGCTCTTCGAGTTCCTCGAGGCGGATGTTGACCTCCAGCAACGAGACAACATCCAACACTATCGGGAGGACTGTTTGAAGGAACTCTGGCTTATTACAGGTAGGACCGGCTCGTCTATAGGACGTAAACACCGACACACGTGTGCATGGATAACAGACCGACAAGGTACTTTGGTGGTTCATGACCTTCATTAAATTAAGAGGACACAAGTTTTATGAGATTTGAAGTAAAAACCTATAGGGTTTTGGTTTCTACTATAGGTGTTAACCAGGTATTTTTATTTTTTCGATACATTGAGTTGTGGTGGAGTTAAATATTTTAAAATACTCTTACGTTTGTTGAAAATGTGTTCAATTAAGTTAATTTGTTATTGTTTCCTGAAGAAGGGGACGTTCATCCAAATATGTAGGTCTTATTTTAATCCGAACATATGGAATATACGGATTAGTGTGCTTGGGTCACAAATAATGACGTATTTGCGCTCGGGCTTGATTATAGGTTGGGTCATGCATAGCTTGCACTTGCTGGGCCCGGGGTATAAAATTGGTCCAGGGTAGATCTGCCTGTTGTAAGAGGCGACTAATAGGCCGACGTTTTATGACCTATACCTGCCGAGTCCGTTGTAAAACAACAAATAAATCGACTTGCAGCTCATTGGTTCACCTACGATAGACTCAATATGATCTGGTTAGAGTCGTAGCCAAGATAAAATATCAACATGAATTATATGTGAATACAAATTTCGAGGGGGGGGGGGGCTGTCCTCCCTGAAAACCCTACTATTTTAAATTCTAATAATATTCTAAAGATCTTTTCGGTCTACACCTATGATTTGTTCCCACGAGATTAGGCAGATAAACATACACAATGACAAACGTTTTAGCTCTTGTGAGCTAGCGCAAATAGGAGAAACATATGGGAGGAATTGAAAATTGACATCAGTGCATTAACAATGTAGGAAGTTTGTGCGAGTGTGGCCTTGTCTTCATGGTATGAATATGATATGTCTGGGCCGTGGTTTCAGGGCGGCTTCGATTTATTCATACCGAATAATAAGTGAGATTGGATACATCCAGCTACACTTGGGGATGCAGACTCACTTTATTCGGAATTAGAAACGAAATAGGATACGTAACGAACTGCAACAAGGGGATAATAGTAATCAGCAAAATAAGAAGTGCTCTTTGGTTTCACAGTTAGAAATTCAAAGCCCATGCAAAACAAAAAAGTTTTGCTGATATAATATATTCAAAAGATCTAGTGGTCTTCAGGTCAGTTTAGTTAACAGGTGTTAACCGATGATATCCATACTTCAATAGTTATAGGTAGACTTAAGTATTGGATGCGTAGCGTAATTATATTTTATAACAGGTTGATCTCTTGATTCAGTAATACTTAAGAATTTAAAACACTTTCGTAGTCACTTAAACATGAAATAAAAATAGAGCAAAGGTACGTATTAAGGAGATAGAACTAATTTTAAGGAAATTAGAAGCAAGTCCAGATACCTCAAAATGATACCTGTAGTTTTTTTTTTTATATATATTATTATGCTTCTTCAACTTCCGACGGATAAAAGTGGAACTCGTGTAAAATTACTGTGGATAGTGCGATAGGTATTATGTCCACTTTCTGAAACCTACCAAAGTGTTAATTGATTTGGCAATAAAGCACAGTATAATGAAGTTTTTCACTTTCATGGTAAGCCCTACTTTTGGCTAATAAACAGTTTATTTTATGAAACTATTTGAACTTTTCCGTGGCATTTCAAACAAGATCAGAAGAACAGTCTATTATCTGTATCCATCTTATTTCGATGCAGTGTCCCGTGTATTTGGTCTTTGACAATAATTGGACACCGTTCGTACAAAATAATGATTGCAATCACGATGCGCTCCAGCAGCCTTCGAGATGGAACGGTACTGGTAGTAACTGATGAGCTTCAAAGGGGTAGTCAGGCAAAAAACAGTTAAATACGATGTTCATATATTACTTGGTTTCGCCATTTTGATGACGTATAAAAATATATGTTTTTGTTTACACACACAGCTTTCGTCTAGGTATAATGATAAATAAAACGATACCTCTTATGTTGACCTACACTTAAAAAAACATTACTAAAAGTAACCAACCAGAATTTAACAATTTTTTTATTTTTTTTTAATTTTACAAATTGTGATTTTTGCCAAGTAACACTGAGCAGATTTTCTAATAGCAACTAATGTTAGCTCCTTTAACGTACAAAAATAATGTGAGATGTGAGATTTTTCTCAAATGCAGTATTTACCTCTCTCCGCAATTCTCTCCTCTAAGTGACCACCAACAGTTCCGCTCAAAGCACTTGGAACCACATGCACGCAGTCGCTAAAAATGGAATTAGTTTTCGTGTGCTTGGGTTGCAAGTGTTTTGAGTGGAACCGTTCGTGGTCACAGGTAACAGGGTCAAACTGCATTTAGGCTGAATCTCACTCGAAAGATTTAAGCTAATGGAATTGGCATAACAAAATCGGCTCGGTGATATTTGGCAAAAATCACATTTTGTTCAATTTTGAACTGCTTTATTCAGAAATATGCGGTTTATTTTAGAAATGTTTTTCGTAATTAAAGGTCAACATGTACCATGATTTTTTTTTAGTTTATCACTAACCCCCTCAAGAGAGAATGGTTTAAATTATATCTCAAGAATGGACCTAGAAATCGAAAATCTGAATTTACAGTGGACTGTGGTTTGGTATAAGCCCTACAGAATGAATGCTCTAAAATTGTGCCTAACATTATAATCAGTATATGCTTTTTTGTAATTAATTTAATTACTAATTATGGATTAAATAATCAAAGTAACTATGCTACTGATAATATTTTTTCAGTCTGTAGGGCTTATACCAACCACAGTCCGCTGTAGATTCAGATTTTCAATTTCGAGGTCCATTCTTCAGATATCATTAAACATGAAAATGTTGTGCTGTTTTTAACAAAGGGCTTAAAGCCACCCCTCGCTCTCAACAGGCAATCAGACATTAAAAACACGCACTGGACGCGCGCATTGGAAAATGAAACCACGAACCACATTAAACTGATTTTTACTTGTAAAGAGAAAGAGCGTAAACGTACAAAAACATGTTGAATTGCAAATATCCTATTGGTGTGCCACGGGTTGGTGTATTATCCTTCTGTAATAACCTTCAGATATATACGCAATCATATGTTTAATACCTCTCATGCTACTGCATTACTACCACTACAAACCCTATCAAAGTTTGCCACTATGGGTGCTATTACTATCACTACTACTATCATTAGATTTGTTTTACTTACAAAGCAATTAACTGTGTAATTGAGTGATATTATTAGATGATGATATTAGATAGTCCCACAATGTTCGCGCTACGCGGTCATTTCTAGTTAGTATTAGTGCCAACCAAATTGACGTTGTACTATTTCTACTACTATTTGTAACGGTTATCGAACAGCTGCGAATAAGACAGCTGCCAAATGGTCTATTATCATGTTCTTGTCATTGTAAGACCAGAGTTGCAACGTCCAGCAATGTGGTGTGTGTTAGTTCGTTACCGAGCAGATCCGCTTGACGGTCCGTGTTGATACTAAAACTCTTGGTTACTCAACCGGACGAACCCTGTCAGAAACGTGGTCTGTCTTAGACTTCTGAAAACCTCAATTACGATAAGATCCGGCAGCTTTACTCGTTCCATCTCTACTTCATAACAAAAACAACGGAACATTTCTAGAATACTATTGCACAGAGCTAATCAACGTCAAAGCCAGTGTATTCGTATTGACAGAAACGCCTCGACATTTTATGTTTGTTTTCCTTACATTTGTCTTGTATATACAGACCAAATTTAACGATAATGTGTTCTGAAAACTGTGCGATCATACATTCCGAAAATAAAGTTCGTCAGACGTAAAACCATTACTTGTTCCGTAATAAAAACAAACCCGCATGATCTGTCCATGAAGCCGATGTGCATGCATCGCTTTCGGTGCCACAGCAGTCTGGTCATGAACTTAAATGCAGATACACACTCCCCACTTTCGGCTAAGCTGTCGTGCCCCACAACACTAACTTAGCACAATTCAAGTATTATACGTGAAACATTAATATTGTTGCGATGCAAAATCGTAGGTATTGGTTCAGCCAGGACACGTGTTCGTATTTTTCTTCTCAACTTATATTTACTGAAAGATTTACACTCAAACTTTCACAAAATCTCCAACCTCACGCGATGGAGAATCCAAGTTACAATATCAATATTAGAAAAGTACTAGTTTTACCTGTTGAGACATCACATATCACTATATAATTTAATAATTTCCCAAAGGCATTACGCCGTACTTTTGTTGGATTGGCTATTCGCTAAGAAGGTGCTCATGTGTTTCATGTATTCAAAAGTGTCGCATAGTCGTGATGATGATTTTGCTTCGTATTCACGAATATTACCAACAATATCGATGGCATTTCGACGGATGCCAGGCGCAGAACATTCCAATTTTAATTTTTATATAAAACCTTTTTAATTGCTATTGCTTTAAAGATTAACTTTTGGATGTTGTTTAATGTGGTTTAATTGCGTAACGCAACATGCACTCGACGGAATCGAAGTACGTTGAAATTACACTTGATTCAGACGATAATGATTATTCGTCGCGCTCTCGCTATGTTATGCATGTTGAGAGTATTCGAGATTCTGAACATGAGTTGAACTGAGTTGGTGAACATGAAGGTGTAAACAGCCATGAGTTGAATCTGTAACGTATGAGGGGCTGGACCCTGGTAGGAACAATAAAGCTCACTCCTAAAACATTCTGCAAACAGTTGTAGCTAGCTGTTTTTCTGCAAAATGGCATCAGGCATTTAAAGCGAACGCTTAACTAATAAAAAATACTCATAATTCAGTTTTAAGTTTGTTCGTAACCACCCTAGCAAAGTTGGAACTATAAACGTGTTTTAAAACTAGTTTATAGATTCGACCGTGTAAAATACAGAACAAGTTTACTATGTTAAAAAGGAGAACACAGCTATCAGACTAGTAATTTTAGTTGTAGTTGTGACATAGCGTGGAAAATTATTTGTGCACAGTATTTCTGATATACAGATGGAAAGCAAAATACAAAGAAGGTTTCTGTGTAAAAAACAAAATAGTCACTATCGTCACTAGTTTTCACACTTCCTTTTCAGTTAATTGAAGTTTAAAATTGGACGTTTCATGAAGGCTAGAACGGAAATACTATATGCTTTACAAGTTTTAAGATGTCTGCAAGTTGAAGGTATTTTATATAAAAAAAAAAACGAGCAAACTTGGATTGGTAAACTTTGAAATTCAAATATTGACTTAGTAATACGCCAAAGTAAACTTAACATAATCAGCAGAAAAACAAATAACATACACACATTGCATATAATATCACGAATCATAAATAAAATCATAAATTACGAACTTTATAAAATATTTCCGCATCGCGTCGATAACGAAATGATCATTAATGTAGTCTTCCATTTGAATATATTTCAATCTTTAGTTTACCGCTAGTATGTTTGAGTTACATATTTAGGAAACCCTGTGTGACGCGTTGATAAGCGACGAGCAAGTTGATCCACGACTGTACACACTATTACTGCAGAACTATATTATTGCAATTTATCGGAAGAGAACCATGAATTTTTCGTAGCTTGTTGGTCTAATGGTAGTATTCCTGCTTAAAATGCACAAGGCTCGATTCTCGGTTTGGGCTGTGGTAGCTCGGATTATTTAACTTATGGAATGATGACTTAAAGCTAAATCTATTGAAATCATACTACCGGCGTTCATGTAAACGGTGATTTTGGAGCCATGATGCAACGTAACGTAGCTAATAAACTAATCAGAATCACTGACTCATATGTTTCATATTTGAAATATAGATCTTTGATTGGTTATCGCTCACTCGTCGATGGTGTTTGGAGCCTACAGGGTTGGTTTAGTCGCTTTAAATTAAAGTCCCCCACTGAAAATCAGTCTTGTTACTGAGTGAGTAGATGCATGTAAATACGAATTTAGTTATTTTAATTATTTTAAACATGATAATGTATCTCGTTGAAATAAGTTCTTGTGAGCAAGTTTGGTAGACAGTATACAGAATTGTTTATTTTCTCTTTAATAAACCCACGTTATTTGACGACGTTTTCTTCGAATACGATTTACATTCAGGCCCCAAAATTAAAACAGTCATCATTTTGATCACTAATCGTAATATCAGGTTTTCCAAACAATGTGTAATGTCACCCACTCACATGGTTTGATTGGTTAGTGTTTGCAAATGTGTGTATTGTTGTGCGTTCTTGTGTTATTTTCAATAGGTGCGATAATGTCAGAAGGTATAAAATCTCTTCACACTAGTAATTTTGTAATTTCCATAGGGATACAGCTTCTACAAGCGCTATAGGGACCACCTAGTCAACAAAAGCTTGAAGCCGTTGAAGATTTTAAGACTACGAAAACATTTTCTTAACAAAGGACTTATAACAAAAGATAAGTCAAGTACGCTCACTTTGAGACGAGAGAAAAGAAACCTTTTTCATTTCAAACTCACTGATCTTCGCACAGGCTCATGAGAAAATGTAAAATTTACATTATTTTCTTAGCTGAAATAGGCTCAATATGGACCTGTCTGTGTTAATTACAACTAGGTTTATAGAGTCGTGAGACTGAACTATTCATTTGTGTTTGTTTTATTTATCGAGGATGCAATAATGCCGCGTATTGTGTGATGCATTTATAATGACTGTGAAAGATGCACAGAGTTGTTGCTTTGCTCTCAGCTCTTTGCTCTCAACAGCCGTAGCAAAAGATGTAATACTCAAGATCTGACCAAAAAAAAAAGAAAACTCCACGCTCTCGGTGAAGGTCAAACCTATGGGCTTCGTTAGTTGGTAGTAGGTATCACCGAATGCGCTATTCGACGATCTACCTCTAACGTTTATTATATTGTGTTATCAGCATTTATTTTGCCTCTTCTAAACTGGACAGTTATAACTGCTGCTAGCTATAACTAGTCGTCGTTAGCTACCCGAGTACAATTGTTACGCAATCCGATTATCCAAGGCCGAATGAACTTCGAAATACTACCCCCAGCTAATTTCCTAACTATAATACAGTAACATGTGTTTGTAGTAGTTTTGAATTCAAGGATTTCAGGTTTTATTGCGTGTCTCTTGTATAGATACCAACATACAATGACAAACTCATTAGTTAATAACATGGGACATACAACGTGTAATGCAGTTGGAGATTTCTTTTATTTTTAATTCAAATTTTTTGTAGTACCTACACATTTTGTTTTCATAGAAAACCTGCTCATGAGCAATTTGCCTCTTTCCACGTGAGTAACTATAGGTGTTTTAGGGTTTTTGGATAGTACGAATTGGAATGTCCGAGAGCTGTAAATAAGTATAACTCAAGTGTCGCCATTCGGCTCAAACCGTCGGACAAACCTTCGGGCAAGATAGCCTACAGCGGGAATTGAGCAAACGGGCTTCTGAATTAGAGCCCTGTGCACTTCCTCTATCGGTTCGTTCTTTGCATTCAGAAAAAACCCTAAAATACGTAACATCTATGTATGATAACGTAAAAGCTGGTTTGTAGAGATGTAGCCAAGTTAAACAAGTTAGTGGACTAAAGCCTCGCATGTATGTGTCGAATAGCTCTCTTTTCGTGAGCTGAAAGTGTATTCATGGAGCCGTCGTTTTCACCCCCCCCCCCCCCCCCCTCCAAGATAAGGGTGTGTTGTGTAGCTCGTAGCCCGCGGACACTCGAGGGAAGCAAAGCGTTACCGAAAGCCATACACAGAGTAAGTAAGTAAACGATTTGTTTACTGTTCACTCTACTTTGTATCGTGCACAACGTGTCTTGCAATCTATGCCTGGATGGGTTTTCTCTCCTATCCCCCCCCCCCCACCCCCTCTGAAAGCGTGCGTGTATATGGAATGAAATATTACATGTCTGGTGTTTCATTTCACCCGTGTCCGTGTTAGTTGGAACGGTGAGCTCTGTCAGTGGTGCGATACCCGTAGGCCCTACATTCCCATACAAATAGGATTTAAGACAAGCGTAGGTTTTATTGATGTTTTGTGAAGATTTTCTTTCGGGTTTCCGTTTGCAAGCCGTGTTTTTTTTACTCTCTGGATAAAATCGTTGTGAAGCAAACACTTTCCTTCTGTCTGTCAATAACTTGCACTAGGCTACTACATAAATAAGACATGTCGATAGGGTTGGCTTTGACTAGAGTCTCGTTTTAGAATCCTTATAAGACTTGGCTGTAGGTTTAACCCAGTTGTAGCCTGGTAAGCCCCTTAGTAATCTCCTATAATGCGCCATGTGCAACTCGCAAGGGCAAAAACAGAGAATGTGGATCTTCTTGTTCAGTGTTCCCGAGACTTTGTTGCTAGATAAGAAGGTGAAACTAACGAGGACTTCTGGGGAGGATTGATAAGTGCCCGAAAAAGCAACAAGTGGAAGCAAATCCAGCATCAATCAAATAAAAAATCCCACCGCGAGAAAGAAAGAGAGAAAGAGAGAGAGAGAGAAAGAGAGAGAGAGAGAGAGAGAGAGAGAGAGAGAGAGAGAGAGAGAGAGTTGTCTTTTGTCAAGGATATTTCCGTCGCTCTTCACTTACTCTATGCCTTTCGTCACATGCTTAGCACGAAATGAAATACATTTACATACGAAGTTTTCTCTACCTCTTCCAATAAGTCCCTACGTGACGCACTAAATGTCAGATCGATCTGTAGTGACAAGTCTGATGCAAACACAATATGCCCGATGAGCGTATAACGCGCAAGCTGCACACCGCCATGTTTTCAAGATGTCGCTCGTAGATCAAGCGACAGCGCTATCTCGTGGCGCGTCCAGTGCATTACCAGCCGGACTACGGTAGGTAAGCCTGACGGATCGTATCCGGAACAGAGAGCACGGGCTTTCACACTTTCGCACATTCAACTCCGGTGTAGGTTTATGCGTCGCTAACACCAACACGACCTTCGAGAAAACAAACATACAGCGGAGTAGATTTGGAATTCACTTTTGATCATGTTTAGCCAGGGCTCTGCTGCACAGAGGCAATTTTTGCTTTAGTCAGCTGTTAAAATAAACGTAAATATTAGTCAATGTCAAATTAGATGATGTACTTTCATTAATGCGTGAATTTTAAGATAGCTATTATTTTGTTCGTTTCAAAATAAACGCACATAAATAAAATAGGTACCTATAAATATTGTTAAATTACAACTGTTTTAAAGTGTAAAATCAAGTTCTTGAACAACGTACAATATACAATATAATATACAATATACAATATAATTCTACTGAATTCTTTCCTATGACATATTTGTTATTGTTCATATCCGAAAACATATTTATCACTAGAAGATGGTTTATGGTGGCCAATAATTAAAACCAATAATACTACCACTACTACTACTTCTAATAATACCAAACCAATAATTAAAGCTCCTTAGTGCAAATAGTCAAACTAACAATTATTGTAAGCACATAAATAATATTTCTGTGTACATAATATTATATGCGTTACTCTCATTTATTTATAAATCATAGAATTGCAGAGTTTAAGATCATCGCGCAAACAAATATACATTTTTTTTTAACAAAAATCAAAATATCCTCTTATAAACAAACACTGTCAAGTGCAACGTCTGGTAATGTGTAGGCCTACACGTCATCTTTGTTATTAATTCCTTGCAATAAAAGCATAAACAAACGCCGTATGAGCCAAAGTAAATAGGTCGGAGCACTAAAAACACACCACTATTTGAATGTTAATGTAGTTGTGTACATTTTATTGTAGTACAATTATTTTTGAAGCTCAGTTGACAGCTGAGTATTCATCATTCTACTACAGAGAATAGACGAATAATAATAATAGACCGACAGAAGCCGATGTTATTTTAGCAAGATGATTGACAATAGCGCCTAGCAGTACAGAGCTGCCGTGGTTTAATACAACATTGCACAACAACCATTAAACGAGGAAATGGCGCAGTGAGGCGTTAACTCGCGCTGGAAACTAACCAGACACCATGACTGGTACTATATTTAAAACGCTCGTTTTTCTCAATTCAATTCTAATTAGCCTTTGTAATAAACGTTTTGTGCTCCAATACGTGCATGGTCATAATGATTTTCCAATCCTATATCGAGCGTCGCCGATAAAAGCATGAAAGGGCGAGGGGGGGGGGGGGGGGCATCGCGGGGGCGTGATATAGTCCAAGAAGGGATCCAAGTTTTTTGGACGTGCCGATTGTTTATGATATCGAAAATGCAATCATCGTTAAAATATATCCCTAGGCTTACAAAACCATAAACCCTTGATCAGCGAGATAATTCTAAATTTTCTTTGATTAAAATTCATGGAGGGGGAGGCTGTTTACAAAATAATAAAAAAGAACAGACTCCTTTCGTCCTAGCTATACTTTTAAACTCTCCCTAGAGTTGGCTGGTTCCCCGAAACATTATTTCAAATTAAGGCCGTTTTATTTCGGAATTTTAAACAGCATTTACGGCAGCTGCTATGTGCTTTTATTATTTTAAAATACACACAGTAATCAACAATGCAAGAATGAATTTGGAGCGGCCCTATTTCTGTTTGGAAATGATAGCATAATACGTTATGAGAGCCGAAGTTAGTGCATGATAAATGTCACAAGTTCAGCTTGCCGTGACTTCTAATAAGAAGAAAACTAAGACCGGGCCGGGAACTTTTATCACACCTACAAATGGCTATGCAAGAATAAAAAACGGCTTTTTGAGGGCATGCATTTTGATGCACTTAGGTTTAACTTTAAATAAATAAAAAAAATAAATTTGTATTTATAGTCTATACCCACACTCAGTTACAAAAACTGATTTTCAGTGGGGAGGATCACACAATTTATTATGTGCCTCATTGCTATGACGGCTCCAAAGTCACCGTGTACAATGTACATGTACATCAGTATCATATGGATAGATTAATGTCGAATTTCAACGATAAAATCTGTTGTTCGAACCGGAAATCGAATTCTGGACCCTCTGCACTGTCTTTATGATTTTTGAGCTTCAGGTTATATATTTTGGCAACTGTACGCTATATAATCAAGACGATGCGTAATATGTATATAAAACAGAACACCACATGGCATCCATACCAGAGCAGGAGTCGAACTTGCAGTGAGGAACTATGTTTACAAGATTAACGACTTATCGACAATGGTCGCTACGCCATCTCCATTCCCATCAGATTGTTAAATGGCTCGTATCTCTCCATCTGTTAATCCGTCTATTCAACTCTTCATAGTTACTGCAAAGATTACAAAGATACAACCCTTTGTAATCTTTGGTTACTGCAAGTCTGAAACTACATATTATTTCAGTCTAGGTCTACCCATACTATAGTTCTCAACTCATATTCCTTCGTGTAATTACAGTGTATAAATAAATATAGTACATTAAATGATAAAACCATAAATGTATTTATTGTCATTTTGATAGAGGGGTACCGGATACACTTCAAGCATAATCACTTATTTGTATGGATGCCCAACGATATCAAAATCTGTTATCGATATCGTTCAAAAATAGTCTATAACGATATCGACGTATTAAAGTCGGTATTTTTTCCACCATTCTTAATAAAAACATAGTTTGTGTGATACTGATAGTTTGCCCAACACGTGCGTCTTCCCACCAGGCCACGTGCATTGAATGACACGTGGTGCATCAGTTTAATGAAAACATAGTTTGTGTGATAGTTTCCTCCAACACGTGCGTCTTCCCACCGTGCCACGTGCATTGAATGACACGTGGTGCATCAGTTTAATGAAAACATAGTTTGTGTGATAGTTTCCCCCAACACGTGCGTCTTCCCACCGGGCCACGTGCATTGAATGACACGTGGTGCATCAGTTTAATGAAAACATAGTTTGTGTGATAGTTTCCCCCAACACGTGCGTCTTCCCACCGGGCCACGTGCATTGAATGACACGTGGTGCATCAGTTTAATGAAAACATAGTTTGTGTGATAGTTTCCCCCAACACGTGCGTCTTCCCACCGGGCCACGTGCATTGAATGACACGTGGTGCATCAGTTTAATGAAAACATAGTTTGTGTGATAGTTTCCCCCAACACGTGCGTCTTCCCACCGTGCCACGCGTATTGAATGACACGTGGTGCATCAGTTTAATGAAAACATAGTTTGTGTAAAAGTTTCCCCCAACACGTGCGTCTTCCCACCGTGCCACGTGCATTGAATGACACGTGGTGCATCAGTTTAATGAAAACATAGTTTGTGTGATAGTTTCCCCCAACACGTGCGTCTTCCCACCGGGCCACGCGTATTGAATGACACGTGGTGCATCAGTTTAATGAAAACATAGTTTGTGTGATAGTTTCCCCCAACACGTGCGTCTTCCCACCGTGCCACGTGCATTGAATGACACGTGGTGCATCAGTTTAATGAAAACATAGTTTGTGTGATAGTTTCCCCCAACACGTGCGTCTTCCCACCGTGCCACGTGCATTGAATGACACGTGGTGCATCAGTTTAATGAAAACATAGTTTGTGTGATAGTTTCCCCCAACACGTGCGTCTTCCCACCGTGCCACGTGCATTGAATGACACGTGATGCATCAGTTTAATGAAAACATAGTTTGTGTGATAGTTTCCCCCAACACGTGCGTCTTCCCACCGTGCCACGTGCATTGAATGACACGTGGTGCATCAGTTTAATGAAAACATAGTTTGTGTGATAGTTTCCCCCAACACGTGCGTCTTCCCACCGTGCCACGTGCATTGAATGACACGTGGTGCATCAGTTTAATGAAAACATAGTTTGTGTGATAGTTTCCCCCAACACGTGCGTCTTCCCACCGGGCCACGTGCATTGAATGACACGTGGTGCATCAGTTTAATGAAAACATAGTTTGTGTGATAGTTTCCCCCAACACGTGCGTCTTCCCACCGGGCCACGTGCATTGAATGACACACGTGATGCATCAGTTTAATGAAAACATAGTTTGTGTGATAGTTTCCCCCAACACGTGCGTCTTCCCACCGGGCCACGTGCATTGAATGACACGTGATGCATCAGTTTAATGAAAACATAGTTTGTGTGATAGTTTCCCCCAACACGTGCGTCTTCCCACCGTGCCACGCGTATTGAATGACACGTGGTGCATCAGTTTAATGAAAACATAGTTTGTGTGATAGTTTCCCCCAACACGTGCGTCTTCCCACCGTGCCACGTGCATTGAATGACACGTGGTGCATCAGTTTAATGAAAACATAGTTTGTGTGATAGTTTTCCCCAACACGTGCGTCTTCCCACCAGGCCACGTGCATTGAATGACACGTGGTGCATCAGTTTAATGAAAACATAGTTTGTGTGATAGTTTCCCCCAACACGTGCGTCTTCCCACCGTGCCACGCGCATTGAATGACACGTGGTGCATCAGTTTAATAAAAACATAGTTTGTGTGATAGTTTCCCCCAACACGTGCGTCTTCCCACTGGGCCACGCGCATTGAATGACACGTGGTGCATCAGTTTAATGAAAACATAGTTTGTGTGATAGTTTCCCCCAACACGTGCGTCTTCCCACCGTGCCACGCGCATTGAATGACACGTGGTGCATCAGTTTAATGAAAACATAGTTTGTGTGATAGTTTCCCCCAACACGTGCGTCTTCCCACCGGGCCACGCGCATTGAATGACACGTGGTGCATCAGTTTAATGAAAACATAGTTTGTGTGATAGTTTCCCCCAACACGTGCGTCTTCCCACCGGGCCACATGCATTGAATGACACACGTGATGCATCAGTTTAATGAAAACATAGTTTGTGTGATAGTTTCCCCCAACACGTGCGTCTTCCCACCGGGCCACGCGCATTGAATGACACGTGGTGCATCAGTTTAATGAAAACATAGTTTGTGTGATAGTTTCCCCCAACACGTGCGTCTTCCCACCGGGCCACGCGCATTGAATGACACGTGGTGCATCAGTTTAATGAAAACATAGTTTGTGTGATAGTTTCCCCCAACACGTGCGTCTTCCCACCGGGCCACGCGCATTGAATGACACGTGGTGCATCAGTTTAATGAAAACATAGTTTGTGTGATAGTTTCCCCCAACACGTGCGTCTTCCCACCGGGCCACGTGCATTGAATGACACACGTGATGCATCAGTTTAATGAAAACATAGTTTGTGTGATAGTTTCCCCCAACACGTGCGTCTTCCCACCGGGCCACGCGCATTGAATGACACGTGGTGCATCAGTTTAATGAAAACATAGTTTGTGTGATAGTTTCCCCCAACACGTGCGTCTTCCCACCGGGCCACGCGCATTGAATGACACGTGGTGCATCAGTTTAATGAAAACATAGTTTGTGTGATAGTTTCCCCCAACACGTGCGTCTTCTCACCGGGCCACGTGCATTGAATGACACGTGGTGCATCAGTTTAATGAAAACATAGTTTGTGTGATAGTTTCCCCCAACACGTGCGTCTTCCCACCGGGCCACGCGCATTGAATGACACGTGGTGCATCAGTTTAATGAAAACATAGTTTGTGTGATAGTTTCCCCCAACACGTGCGTCTTCCCACCGGGCCACGCGCATTGAATGACACGTGGTGCATCAGTTTAATGAAAACATAGTTTGTGTGATAGTTTCCCCCAACACGTGCGTCTTCCCACCGTGCCACGTGCATTGAATGACACGTGGTGCATCAGTTTAATGAAAACATAGTTTGTGTGATAGTTTCCCCCAACACGTGCGTCTTCCCACCGTGCCACGTGCATTGAATGACACGTGGTGCATCAGTTTAATGAAAACATAGTTTGTGTGATAGTTTCCCCCAACACGTGCGTCTTCCCACCGTGCCACGTGCATTGAATGACACGTGGTGCATCAGTTTAATGAAAACATAGTTTGTGTGATAGTTTCCCCCAACACGTGCGTCTTCCCACCGTGCCACGTGCATTGAATGACACGTGGTGCATCAGTTTAATGAAAACATAGTTTGTGTGATAGTTTCCCCCAACACGTGCGTCTTCCCACCGGGCCACGCGCATTGAATGACACGTGGTGCATCAGTTTAATGAAAACATAGTTTGTGTGATAGTTTCCCCCAACACGTGCGTCTTCCCACCGTGCCACGTGCATTGAATGACACGTGGTGCATCAGTTTAATGAAAACATAGTTTGTGTGATAGTTTCCCCCAACACGTGCGTCTTCCCACCGTGCCACGTGCATTGAATGACACGTGGTGCATCAGTTTAATGAAAACATAGTTTGTGTGATAGTTTCCCCCAACACGTGCGTCTTCCCACCGTGCCACGTGCATTGAATGACACGTGGTGCATCAGTTTAATGAAAACATAGTTTGTGTGATAGTTTCCCCCAACACGTGCGTCTTCCCACCGTGCGACGCACATTGAACGACACGTGATGCATCAGCTGTAGATCCTCCTGAAACGACCACACGCTACGGAAAATTGTAATTTTATTTTTTATTTTTTTTTTTTTTTCTCAATTTTAAAGGTTAAAACTTTTCATCAAATTTCGCGATGAAGAATAAAAATATCGACATCGAAAATAATTGAGTGTATTGATATATCGATATAGATAGGCAACGTTGGACAGTGAAGGATGAATGCCTTGAGTGCTCTTCAAATGACAAAGAAAACCTTATTAAAGTTGATCTTTCAGTGCGTGAATGAATCTCTGCACAAGACTGTTATTTGCAGTACTAAGCCACTTCCGTCGGTTAGTCTGAACATCGAATACAAACACAAAGTTTTCGATTCTGTGTATCTTACGGATTAGACAGCTGGCACTAACGTAAATGTTAAAGCTTTTTTTTAAAAAGTATTTTACGTGCGCGTTACATGAATTCCCTGTCAATCCAACCTTGATGGGTTCGAGGCTACGGCCGTGTCTCTCCACGACACGATGGGTTCGAGGCTGCGGCCGTGGTCTCTCCACGACACGATGGGTTCGAGGCTCCGGCCGTGGTCTCTCCACGACACGATGGGTTCGAGGCTGCGGCCGTGGTCTCTCCACGACACGATGGGTTCGAGGCTCCGGCCGTGGTCTCTCCACGACACGATGGGTTCGAGGCTGCGGCCGTGGTCTCTCCACGACACGATGGGTTCGAGGCTGCGGCCGTGTCTCTCCATGACACGATGGGTTCGAGGCTGCGGCCGTGTCTCTCCACGACACGATGGGTTCGAGGCTGCGGCCGTGTCTCTCCATGACACGATGGGTTCGAGGCTGCGGCCGTGTTTCTCCACGACACGATGGGTTCGAGGCTGCGGCCGTGTCTCTCCATGACACGATGGGTTCGAGGCTGCGGCCGTGTCTCTCCACGACACGATGGGTTCGAGGCTGCGGCGGTGGTCTCTCCATGACACGATGGGTTCGAGGCTGCGGCCGTGTTTCTCCACGACACGATGGGTTCGAGGCTGCGGCCGTGTCTCTCCACGACACGATGGGTTCGAGGCTGCGGCCGTGTCTCTCCACGACACGATGGGTTCGAGGCTGCGGCCGTGGTCTCTCCATGACACGATGGGTTCGAGGCTGTGGCCGTGTTTCTCCACGACACGATGGGTTCGAGGCTGCGGCCGTGTCTCTCCACGACACGATGGGTTCGAGGCTGCGGCCGTGTCTCTCCACGACACGATGGGTTCGAGGCTGCGGCCGTGGTCTCTCCATGACACGATGGGTTCGAGGCTGCGGCCGTGTCTCTCCACGACACGATGGGTTCGAGGCTGCGGCCGTGTTTCTCCACGACACGATGGGTTCGAGGCTGCGGCCGTGTCTCTCCATGACACGATGGGTTCGAGGCTGCGGCCGTGTCTCTCCACGACACGATGGGTTCGAGGCTGCGGCCGTGGTCTCTCCATGACACGATGGGTTCGAGGCTGCGGCCGTGGTCTCTCCACGACACGATGGGTTCGAGGCTGCGGCCGTGTCTCTCCACGACACGATGGGTTCGAGGCTGCGTCCGTGGTCTCTCCATGACACGACGGGTTCGAGGCTGCGGCCGTGGTCTCTCCACGACACGATGGGTTCGAGGCTGCGGCCGTGGTCTCTCCACGACACGATGGGTTCGAGGCTGCGGCCGTGTCTCTCCATGACACGATGGGTTCGAGGCTGCGGCCGTGGTCTCTCCATGACACGATGGGTTCGAGGCTGCGGCCGTGGTCTCTCCATGACACGACGGGTTCGAGGCTGCGGCCGTGTCTCTCCACGACACGATGGGTTCGAGGCTGCGGCCGTGGTCTCTCCATGACACGATGGGTTCGAGGCTGCGGCCGTGGTCTCTCCATGACACGACGGGTTCGAGGCTGCGGCCGTGTTTCTTCACGACACGATGGGTTCGAGGCTGCGGCCGTGTCTCTCCATGACACGATGGGTTCGAGGCTGCGGCCGTGTCTCTCCACGACACGATGGGTTCGAGGCTGCGGCCGTGGTCTCTCCATGACACGATGGGTTCGAGGCTGCGGCCGTGGTCTCTCCATGACACGACGGGTTCGAGGCTGCGGCCGTGTTTCTCCACGACACGATGGGTTCGAGGCTGCGGCCGTGTCTCTCCATGACACGATGGGTTCGAGGCTGCGGCCGTGTCTCTCCACGACACGATGGGTTCGAGGCTGCGGCCGTGTCTCTCCACGACACGATGGGTTCGAGGCTGCGGCCGTGTCTCTCCACGACACGATGGGTTCGAGGCTGCAGCCGTGGTCTCTCCACGACACGATGAGTTCGAGGCTGCGGCCGTGTCTCTCCACGACACGATGGGTTCGAGGCTGCGGCCGTGTCTCTCCATGACACGATGGGTTCGAGGCTGCGGCCGTGTCTCTCCACGACACGTTGGGTTCGAGGCTGCGGCCGTGTCTCTCCACGACACGATGGGTTCGAGGCTGCGGCCGTGTCTCTCCACGACACGTTGGGTTCGAGGCTGCGGCCGTGGTCTCTCCACGACACGATGGGTTCGAGGCTACGGCCGTGTCTCTCCACGACACGTTGGGTTCGAGGCTGCGGCCGTGTCTCTCCACGACACGATGGGTTCGAGGCTGCGGCCGTGTCTCTCCACGACACGATGAGTTCGAGGCTGCGGCCGTGTCTCTCCACGACACGATGGGTTCGAGGCTGCGGCCGTGGTCTCTCCATGACACGATGGGTTCGAGGCTGCGGCCGTGTCTCTCCACGACACGATGGGTACGAGGCTGCAACTGTGTCTCTCCACGACACGATGGGTTCGAGGCTGCGGCCCTGTCTCTCCACGACACGATGGGTTCGAGGCTGCGGCCGTGTCTCTCCACGACACGATGGGTTCGAGGCTGCGGCCGTGTCTCTCCACGACACGATGGGTTCGAGGCTGCGGCCGTGTTTCTCCACGACACGATGGGTTCGAGGCTGCGGCCGTGTCTCTCCACGACACGATGGGTTCGAGGCTGCGGCCGTGGTCTCTCCATGACACGATGGGTTCGAGGCTGCGGCCGTGGTCTCTCCACGACACGATGGGTTCGAGGCTGCGGCCGTGTCTCTCCACGACACGATGGGTTCGAGGCTGCGTCCGTGGTCTCTCCATGACACGACGGGTTCGAGGCTGCGGCCGTGGTCTCTCCACGACACGATGGGTTCGAGGCTGCGGCCGTGGTCTCTCCACGACACGATGGGTTCGAGGCTGCGGCCGTGTCTCTCCACGACACGATGGGTTCGAGGCTGCGGCCGTGGTCTCTCCATGACACGATGGGTTCGAGGCTGCGGCCGTGGTCTCTCCATGACACGACGGGTTCGAGGCTGCGGCCGTGTCTCTCCACGACACGATGGGTTCGAGGCTGCGGCCGTGGTCTCTCCATGACACGATGGGTTCGAGGCTGCGGCCGTGGTCTCTCCATGACACGACGGGTTCGAGGCTGCGGCCGTGTTTCTCCACGACACGATGGGTTCGAGGCTGCGGCCGTGTCTCTCCATGACACGATGGGTTCGAGGCTGCGGCCGTGTCTCTCCACGACACGATGGGTTCGAGGCTGCGGCCGTGGTCTCTCCATGACACGATGGGTTCGAGGCTGCGGCCGTGGTCTCTCCATGACACGACGGGTTCGAGGCTGCGGCCGTGTTTCTCCACGACACGATGGGTTCGAGGCTGCGGCCGTGTCTCTCCATGACACGATGGGTTCGAGGCTGCGGCCGTGTCTCTCCACGACACGATGGGTTCGAGGCTGCGGCCGTGTCTCTCCACGACACGATGGGTTCGAGGCTGCGGCCGTGTCTCTCCACGACACGATGGGTTCGAGGCTGCAGCCGTGGTCTCTCCACGACACGATGAGTTCGAGGCTGCGGCCGTGTCTCTCCACGACACGATGGGTTCGAGGCTGCGGCCGTGTCTCTCCATGACACGATGGGTTCGAGGCTGCGGCCGTGTCTCTCCACGACACGTTGGGTTCGAGGCTGCGGCCGTGTCTCTCCACGACACGATGGGTTCGAGGCTGCGGCCGTGTCTCTCCACGACACGTTGGGTTCGAGGCTGCGGCCGTGGTCTCTCCACGACACGATGGGTTCGAGGCTACGGCCGTGTCTCTCCACGACACGTTGGGTTCGAGGCTGCGGCCGTGTCTCTCCACGACACGATGGGTTCGAGGCTGCGGCCGTGTCTCTCCACGACACGATGAGTTCGAGGCTGCGGCCGTGTCTCTCCACGACACGATGGGTTCGAGGCTGCGGTCGTGGTCTCTCCATGACACGATGGGTTCGAGGCTGCGGCCGTGTCTCTCCACGACACGATGGGTACGAGGCTGCAACTGTGTCTCTCCACGACACGATGGGTTCGAGGCTTCGGCCCTGTCTCTCCACGACACGATGGGTTCGAGGCTGCGGCCGTGTCTCTCCACGACACGATGGGTTCGAGGCTGCGGCCGTGTCTCTCCACGACACGATGGGTTCGAGGCTGTGGCCGTGTCTCTCCACGACACGATGGGTTCGAGGCTGCTGCCGTGGTCTCTCCATGACACGATGGGTTCGAGGCTGCGGCCGTGTCTCTCCACGACACGATGGGTTCGAGGCTGCGGCCGTGTCTCTCCACGACACGATGGGTTCGAGGCTGCGGCCGTGTCTCTCCACGACACGATGGGTACGAGGCTGCGGCTGTGTCTCTCCACGACACGATGGGTTCGAGGCTGCGGCCCTGTCTCTCCACGACACGATGGGTTCGAGGCTGCGGCCGTGTCTCTCCACGACACGATGGGTTCGAGGCTGCGGCCGTGTCTCTCCACGACACGATGGGTTCGAGGCTGCGGCCGTGTCTCTCCACGACACGATAGGTTCGAGGCTGCAGCCGTGTCTCTCCACGACACGATGGGTACGAGGCTGCGGCCCTGTCTCTCCACGACACGATGGGTTCGAGGCTGCGGCCGTGTCTCTCCACGACACGATGGGTTCGAGGCTGCGGCCGTGTATGTCACGACACGACGGGTTCGAGGCTCTCGCCACGGATGTGCGACAGACCGACGTTGTCCATATATACTCACACTAAAGTATGTGCATAATGTATCCGATGCCCCTACTGGGACTTGGAACTTGGTTTGTCACTATGTGCGGTCCGACATGGCCTCATGTAAATATTTTAATCATATAGACTTTCTATCACAAAGTTGAGCTGTATAACATATGGCGTCGAATAACAACGAAGTATACTTGTAGATGTTCCAATAGCCAATGCTATCGTGTCTGTTGTATTGTTATTGTCAACACCACGTGTCTTCTTTCAGCCATTTGGTATTGTATGGTTATGAGCTAGTCGGGTTTGGCCGAGTTGGAGCTCGAATTGCGGACTCGATATTTAAGTAGGTAATATCAATTTAATAACGCGTATTGCGTAAGTCTGTAACACAACATTCATTAAGTAGTCTAACTGGCTATTTGGTTCAATAATTGAATACATGATAGCATCTAATTAATAATTAATAATTATACTAATTTACAATAGTGGAATCCACTTTAATGTAGGTTTTTCTCGGAAGGAATCCTTTTCGTACGATTTAGGTTTACATTTTCTATTTTGTTTAAATATGATTTCTTCGTTCCTTGCATATTATATTCCTCTTTTTGAGAAATGTTACACAATCATTCCAATAAAATGCGAAACACCACATCCACACTATTTGGCACTGAGCACTATTCATGCTGCGAATTCCTGGCTTCCCTATACTGATCAAGCGGTTACAATCATTAATTGTCTCTCATGGTATCTATTAGTTGCATTGCATAAACATGAGTAAAACCAATCAATACATACTTGATCGTGATTGGTTACCAGAACAATTTATGCCATTTTGTTTATTGAAAAGACCGAGCTGGCACAATCATGTCGTCGTCATTACAAATAAAGCTGTTCCGAGCAGCTGGTATTTACAATGACGTTCCTCATTTGAAAGGACCTTGTGACGTAGATTCGCTCACTCGAGTCGACGCGTTCAATTGTCTCTAAGGTAGAGTCGTCGTTGAGGCGATGGATTTATTACTGCACTTCAATTGGACTAGCAGAGCGACATTGTATGATATCCCTTGTTTGTACTGCTAAAGCAACGCGTGTGTATATTTAGACTATTTAGACACATATTTTGTTCGTAATATTTAGAACGACATCGTTAAAAGTTATCGTATGCTCGTTTTAACTTGAATGTCTCACTCTCACAAACTCACATCTTAATACTCCCTCCACTCTTCACAATAAGCCTGTCTTCCTCTTTGATCTACCTCGTACAGTGGCGTACGGGTAATACGCAACTAAAGTGGGCCCAACGTAAGTATATTCTCATGCTTACGACGTAGCTGAGTCTAATGGTACCAACTTAATTTTATACTTCTCTATAGTTCGTATCATCTAATTGAAACGCGTCCATTAGGGATAATTTACGACCTTCCGTTGGTTACCTGGAGCGGTGGGCGTGGCCCAACAATAGTGTGCACTGCACTCAGCGGAAGACTCAATTTACGAGTGTGTGAAAGAACACCAGGAATATGTTGATTTTCAATGAATTAGCGCCCATGGAAGGGCAGGAGATAAGGATGCGAAGTCGGTATGCGAGTATTTACGTGTTGGGGCTAGTAGTGCTCCATACATCGGTTAGACGTTTCATCACATGTAAACAGGGCGGTTTAGGGTTTCTGTTCTAGATGAGAATGCATGATTGCATACGAGAGGAGAGATCCAAGTAGCGACAAAAGCATATATTTTGTGTTCAATATTTCAAAGCCCTTCTAGTTTGTGGTTGCAGAACTTGTCAATTTAATCGTGCTACTCGTACAGTACTAGTTGTTACAAATTATCAATTTCATATTGCGACTTACAACTGATTTGTGTGTATCATTTTTATTTATTCCCCTATTATTATTTTATCGAGTGAATAAAATATTGAATAGAGACGCTCTGTTTCTATTCTTGTGAAAGTTGTGAAAATATTTCGAAACAAATTCGAATTTCTGTATTGGAATCTGTAAACATCGGGATCTGGCGTTCCATTGTGTTGGGCATGCCCGATCGAACTCCGGTTTTAATTATCTCCATCTTCAAAAAGCAGAGTTCTCCGTTCACTTGAGTGCAGAACAATACGGACGACGACGATGATTTCCTCGAAACTGTTGAATCTAAAACACTTCTAATGAAGTCGAAATTCCACAAAATGTTCGATATATAAAATAATTTCACTGAACGAACCCTCAAACATATAAATTATTATCTGTTGACGTGACAGACATGCAGGTTTGTCAAATTAATGATAAATAACGTGAGCATATTGTTGAACAACTTGCCGTTTGTCTTATGAGATGTCTATTTGAGCGCGACATGTGCTTGATATCATCTCTCGCTTGTGTTCACAATAATCGAGTTTTAAAGTTTAGTTTGAAGCTTTATTGACTCCCGCTCACTGGTAATATATCACATTACGAGGCATTGTTTACTCCCCGAGGATCTAGGACCGGTTTATTGTTTTCCGTCGCTCCTCACCACTTGTTACAACGGTTGATTATGTTTCGACCGAGGACGCGAAGCTGAAGTCGCGAGGGACACAAATCACTACTGACAACACCGAGATTATATTGATTGACTAGACCACCGCGTCAGTCGACACTATATACAGTCGATATATCGCGCATCCAAGGCATACAAAGAGTTCAATTTTGGATCTTTTCAAAAGTATTCCTCAAGAAATATTACATTATACGCGGTAAAATCTTATAAAAGCTCGTTGGTCATGTTTAGAAGATGAAGATGGACTGTATTTATCAAAAGTGAAGGTCTTGACACAGCGACATGAGATTTATGTGATGCCATTGTGTGAGCTAATACAACTTGATTCGAAGAAAGGTTTTAGCCAACGGTTTAAAATTATTCCCAGTTGTTCGAGGGGGAAGTCGTATCCGTTCACTGATATTACTTTACGTCTAACACAAATATTTACATATATTGGATGATTTTTTTCGGAATTTACTATGTATGTCGGGTGGTATTTGACGAGGGACTTGTAGGGAGGAGAGAAAAAGAAGGGAAAGAAAAAGAGAATTTCCTTTATGTGATTTCCATAACACATTCAACCATCATAAGTTTCAAAAGGTTGTTCGTGGAAAAATATCCATCAGTTGTATAAATGTTATCGAGATACGTAAAACTTGCTTGGTGGAAATATAATAATCACGCTTAAAACGCGTCGTACCCGCTTTTTGTTCCTATCGAATTTCTAATAGTTTAACAATTAAAAAAAAAAAGGTCAAGTGTCGAAGGGTAGATGATTGTACATGATTGTGGGTATCACGTACTTAAATAGCCCTGGCGGCTAGGAAGATAACTACCCACCCACATGACATGCTTTTGTGTGTATTTCTTACTTCGAATCCACCCTATCTTGAAATATCGTTTTCAGCTTTCATCTTATAAACACCCCCTCAGTCCTGAGAGTGATTTTTCCCGAAAGGTGAAGAAAGTATTGACTTCAGTACCATGTTGGTAGAAGACATATATTTTCGGGACGCCCTTTCTGCGGCCACCGTTGAGAAGTGTATGTATACCATTCTGTTGTTTAGGTATAAGCATACTTTGGCTTCTGCAATATTAATCCACACACAATATTAGTCCACATTTTGTACACCGATAAATTTATAACTTTTTATCGATAATTTTATGTTTCAATTAAGAAAACGACGCTGATCGTCAATTTTTTGCGACTACCACAATTACTTTGTCGTGGGTGAACATCAACAATCCGGCCCCGGCTGTTAAAAGTTGGTGGACGCCACTCATTCAGGACTCACATTGATTACTTCTAGGATTAACACAGACAGTAAAGTTTCTCGTTACCCTCTTCTTGGCCAGCGCTTTACCCACCCTACTTGTTGCATGGCCCAGCAGACACTGGACACAGCTTTAACCGCATCATTCCATACAGTTGGGGCCACAGTCAACGACTATACAGTAAACTGTAGTGTAGAGACTAGAAAGGCAAACCGGTTGTCATATTTGACAGTATAATTGAAATTAAGCAGCCCTGGCAAAAAGTACCTTTTGGGTTTTCTTGTTATTGCAATGCATAAAGTATTAGACGATGAATACTTTATTGTGATTAACTTAATACCAAAACAGAACATTACAAAATCCCCACCATATCAGGAGACATTATCGTCGCATTTATATGATATATGAACCGAAATATGAACGACCACGACCAGCTCCCTAAAATAAGTCGCATTGCTTGTCTAAGATTCATACTTGATTACATATTGTTGGATATAGTCACAATAAAATCTTATAAACCGAAGTGATGCCATTTACTCTATATGACCTTTATAACGCTCAAATCCTCTGGGATTTCGTGGACTTCCTACACTGTTAGTAGGTACAGTTACAGTAGTACTGTTCTGCGTTGTTTATCTATAACCAAATGTAAAGGAATTGGAACAGCAAGAATAAAATATATTTTAATCGAATTTATTTCTATTCCACGACTTGTAACTTTTTAACACTAATTAATACTATATTAACACTATTTTAATACTAATAATAGCATATCCCCGTCTCGGCCCGGGAGTACAACAGATTTAGGTACGATAAATCTGCTTGTCGCAAGAGGCGACTTAATATATAAAATGTATAATCTCGTCGTTAACTGAATATATCAATTACCTACCAAAATAAGAATATTGTACCTGACCCGGCACCTCCACCAATCATAAGAGAATATTTCTTTCAACTTACTACATTTTATACTCTACTTCTTCTACTTTCTCTACTTTTGTTTAAATAACGGTGATTAAGGATGTATCACTTCAGTTCACTTTATGTGTGCGCTTTTCATGCTCAACCGAACATGGACAAATAATACACTATACTATAAATGACGGTCTACAAAAAGTAGATCTTCACCTTTAGTTTACCCTTTTCTCAGTATTTTAAAGCAGCAGAAAATCTTCAAAAATCACGAACCCTGCATTATGCGTATGTATGTGTATAGATGTGTTTTTTTTTATCATTATTATTATTATTGTGTTTTTTGCACACACGGGCGGTAGATACCAGTACTTTTACAAATATGGCGTTGCACCAAAAATAACCTCATTTTCATTTCTCTAGTGTTAATAATAAAATTAAAAAACTAGTATTTATAATAAATATAAAAAATATTGTTGCAATAGAAATAATATTATTGCCTAATATTAAAAAAAGTATAATAATAATAATATAATTATAAAATTATTATACTTTTTTAATATTATGAAGCGCTTACTAAACACGTGATTTTGGGCGGTTTTATAGTTGAGATTCACCCTTCCCCTGGCTCATCACATCCCCGCATCACCACTGACCCCGTCTATAGGGTGCAAAGTATGACAATAGCAAGCTTGCTATAATAAAGAGCTACAACAACAGGGTAATTACACGTGGAATAACGAGTATTACATCTACACACCTCTCAGTACCGTAAATATGTTCATGCTTTCCACAGAATAAGTAATTATTCTGAACTCATAGTTTTAAACATTAGTTTTGAGCGAACGCCTACACTAATGTACGTAAAGACAAGATATAATGTTCTTCATACTTTGTTTGCTACTTATACAACTTATCAGACCATCCACTTGAAACTTGTCTATAAAATGGTATTCCCAATGGTGCTAGTGCTGCGGTAGAGTGTGTGTGGGGGGGGGGGGGGGGAGGGGGGACGACGATGTGTACCCACACTCTTACGAACCAGGCGAGCAGCTCTCTGTCCTCACTCGACATCAAGTGTTTGAGTTCGATGCAAATATCAAGGTTTACATATCCCAGCGCGGAGGGATTTTGATTTACATTCTACATCCGTTAGGAATGATTTTTATCTGTGTGCACACGGACACCTAAATCTTCTTGAAACCCGCACGTCTCTCTGGGAGCCGCATCGGACGTATGATACGTCTCCAGATACCATCTGGTTTCACGTGGACACAGGTCGTTTTTGTTTATGGTGTCCTCAACGTGCCGTATTTATGCAGCGATACTTATTTTACGACAATCATGTAATAAATAATAGTCTGTGCATTAGGAGAGCGATCTTCTATACCTTCACCATACTCCAGTCGAAAGGATAAAATGGCTTCATGCCTCATCCCCAGATATGTTTATTGTTTACCTCTGATTTGTATAGTGGTTCCCAGCGATCACAAACAAACAGAGTTGGATGGAGACTGGAGAGCATAAATTAAGTTCAGAAACCACAACTACAGTTTGATGGAGATCATCATAGTAAGCTGAGTTGGATGGAGAACACAAAAAATATTACAAATATACATTATTATTTGTTATTATATTTTGTTATTATATGTATTTATAAATATTATTATAATTGTAATTAGTATGTGTACTATGTATTTATTTATTATTATTATGTATAATGTTATTATATGTAGTTATAAATATTATTATAATTGTAATTAAAATAATATTAATAAAGAATACCACGAATTTGACGATATAACTAGGTGAGTAGGATGATAGGCTTTCCATTCTACATTCAAATCAAATGCCAGTTCCTTCCATCGGTTGTGTTTTTGTATGACAGTATAGCCTTTTTCTGCAACTCAAAAGCATTTACGGGTTTGCGTGAATTTTTGCGACCGTCTGACAAAATGACTGCCGGGAATCCTTACAGTCTAAACAAACATTATTATAATCAAACAAATAAAACATGGCACGTTATGTTCTGAAGTAGTGTATGTCGTTCTGTTTAGCCGTGATGAGATTTAGCGTCACCTTATACCTGAGAAGGTCAGTTCCCCACTCCACCTTCACTCCACATCACGTCATTGCAATGGTTTCCATTGGCCCCCTATGACGTCACTCGAGCATCTCTGCCTGCTGGACAACCTACCGAAAAGGACAGAGCCATGTTATTCAGTTGAAGCGATCGGGTAGTCTCTGAAGACCCGAGTTCGATGTAAGTTGGACAATATCCTCGGGAATGATAACGGATGATGTGGAGTGGAAGCGGTGTGGGAACAATGACGTTACTGATCTTCTGAGATAGGGCGGCGAGGAAGCTTATTACTGGCGAACTGAACCCTGTCACTTTATTCTGGGTACATTAGTAGCGTAATCACTCTTCTGATGCGTCGTTATACGAGCTATAGTCTAATTGTTTTAATATGTGTTCTTAAATATTATAGGCAACACTCAGTAGACATATAATGTAATATCTACTTTAAAATGTAACAATCGATAAATATTTCGTAGGACGATGTTACTGATAGTTCTATTTCAAGAGAGAGTTCATTGATTTTCGTATTTTAGCCATAAACATAAAATATAATAGTTGGCTTATTTGTTTTACAAGATCCGAGTGGCTAGCGTACCTGCGACGTGTTCTGGATTTAATTAAACCCACGAAGGGCCGTCCGGTAGTCGTGCGGTTGGAAGGGTGCCCGAAGGCTCCCAACTCATGGGACCACTCCCTCGTCAGGCATAACTTCTTGCAAATTGTTGCACATAAACAAACATATTATACATTTCAGTAGACGAGGGATTTCAGATATTAATACGAACTTTGACCTCGGCACGTTGTACTTTCCCCCTTAATGTAATGGTTGAAGATTGATTTCAATTTTCGAAAGCCTTATTTTATTTTTACGATGCCTGAGTTTGTTAGCAACGACCCTCGAAATATGAAGCAATTGCAAGGGCTATCGCGTTAATTTAAAATGTTCATTGAAGGTGACAGAGATTTCGTTCTTCTGATGAAACACCCGAATAATTTGCCTTTCTGCTACTCAAAATCTTTGGCATAAGCTGTGCAGATGGACTTCACCGAAAGTCAAATTATCAAGTACATTGTTCGGCCAAAACTCAGGGTCCAAAGTTTTGCCCATTTGGGTAGCTAGGCTAATGGTAGAATACCGGCTATAGGGTAAGTTTTGGCAGTTACCGGTACGCCTGTCGTGTTAGCCGGTACGTGTATCGGCTAATACTGGCCGAAAAAAGGCCCGCACATATTTATATCACTTTATATATTTATTTATTTTTAGTTAGAATAATCGTATAAAAACCGATAAAAATGGCTCAATGCTATCATACGAGGCTTCCTTCAATTATGAAAGATGCCGGTTCGCTACTCTCTACTGGCAATTCGGACATACATTTTTCCGAGTTTTTTTTTTAGTCACAAGGTGAATTCTGGGCTTTAATCATACTAGCGGCACTCGAAAGTTCCCTCCAAACAATTCCAAAACTCAAAATACGTAAGGTAGTCACCTGCAGAAGGTCATGAATTGTCACGGGCAGGTTTCCTACGAAATATCACAATCTTATAAACTAATCATTGGAACTATTCGCGCCTACGCACGGTATAAATTAGGCACATTTTGTTTACATTTACATTTCACATCACATTTCATACATAGTTGACACAAAAAATAATTTGAACATGATTTTAACAGAACATTTCAACAGTAGTACTAGTCAAAACCATAAGCATTTTCTAATTGCGTCTTGTAGATGGGCCGTTCTTTTCCAATGTTACGTATCTTTTATGGAGATTGCAGCACTAACGCAGCACTAACGAATACGATACATTACAAGAAAGGAAATGTGTCCACAGGAAGCAATAATACGACAACAACAGTCGAGAGAACAGACCACCAGTCACAAAAGTTCAGAGTTTTGAGGAGCACAGGCACATCGCTTCCCAGGTGAAAGCCCATCGAAACTTTGAGTCGATACCCATTTCAAAGTTCAATTTAATCAAACATTTTCAGATCGGTTCTATCTCTCTCTCTCTTTATCCGTCTCTATCGTCTGTGGCTTTTTGACTGACACGTTTTCAATAAGCTTATTTCTGTATATTGTCTGGGATGTATATAGGGTTCATGATTAGTTAGCTACCTTCGAGAGTGTCTTCATAATGTAATAAGATAGCGCATCGTATACTATATAGCCAACTGTATATTTGGTCGAAGTATAACCAATTTTCATTCGCATTCATTATGCATTAACCTGTGAAGGTGGTGGGTTGGAAATTGAAATTTGACACGTCGTGCTATATACGAATCCACTCCTCGTGTTAATATCATTACTTTTTGCTCGAGTTCAGAACTCCCTCATCTTCCTTGCGAGACGTCTTCGATAAAGCCAACCTCAAGCTTACATGACTTCATTTACCTCACAAGCTCTACGGGGAACACTAAAGATAGACTATAATACAGCAATTCACTATAACACCAACATTATTGGACATAACAAACGATAACGTGCTACAGAACGGTGCGGGCGTTTGTTTGTGGGTGTATAGTGAGTAATTACGGTGTATATATACAGTGTACAGGCCATCAAACGTGCGTGTGTGTGTATAAGTCACATCACAGGCGTATGTGGCTAATGTAAACCGGCTCACAGATGACTGCGCAGCGCTAAACAATCTTTGGAAGCGCCACTGCCGTGGGCAACACCAGTTTAATTACCTCCCGCACAACGTGATTGACCGAGATATTAATAGGAAGTGGGCGTGTCTTCACGCGTGCATGCGGCGTCTTAAGTCTTTTGTCCCGTTGGTTCACAGATTTATGAGCTAACTGACGATTTGTTGAAAAAAATACTTTTGTTTTTGAGAAAAATACCGCTGGGAATATCTTGACTAATATCGTATATTACGAGCCTCGTAAGAAGTTTGTTGGTATTCTTGGGAGAATGTCGTGGCAGTTCAATTTTCCAAGGGAAGCCATCCCTTGACAACCCTCCCACTCCCCACACTTTTCGCATCTCGTTGTCAAATCTGTTCTAAGGCTTTCTCCAAGTAGAAATTTGTTGCACCTGAAGTTGTTTAAAGCGATGCCCTAAGGCTTTAAGTATTGCTTGTGGGAATTTCGTGTCGTTGAATGCGCCGTACAGAGCATTAGGCTGCTTCAGTGGCGTGCACGTGCTTAACACCCCCGCACGCCTGCATACGTCACAGCGACTATGTGCCAGTCATAGCATCGTGCCGTGTCGTGGCGTCAGCAAGCACATAAGCTTGCTACACCGGCTCCTGTTGGATAAGACCTGGTTTATTTCTCGTCTCTTGTTTTTCTATATTAGAAACGAAGCATAACTGCATTATCATAAGAGGTTTTGTGAACTGCCTAGCTCTTGAGGTAATATTTTCACAGTCTCTCACACACAATCTAAAAAAAACGGTGCGCAGTCGAATAATGGGCTGTAAAATGGAAATGAATAAATAAAATTAAAGCGTACACACCATGCGGACCGATTGAGAGAAACCGTTCTCCGTCAAATTGAGCAAACGGAACAGAAGATCATGGGAAGTTGAATAGCTCCAGTGTGAATTATGCATGAGGTTTTTTAATCCTCTCCTGCGTCACCTCTATTATATTTCTGCAATGTGCGGAAGCGAGTGCGATGGTGGCGGGGGGGGGGGGGGGGTGGCGTCGGTGGCGGCGGCGGTGGGGGTGGGGACCGACTGGGGGTGGGGACGGAGAGTCGGTTATCAGATACGGATGCTCGGGCCTAGGCGCATTTGAGCGCCGAGACTTCAAAGAACGCGTATAATACTGTGGATGCAGGTCCGCGTGAAGGTATATGTGTCGTCCACTCGATCCAATATCGCGGAGCTTATACGATGTCCCCCCCTACATGTCCGGCTCATGGAGACACATTGCTAAATTACGAACTGTTAGAAGAAACGTTATACGGGGTAGACGAGGGATAAATTGCATCCCGTCTAACCTAGCTTGCCTAACTGTTTTATGGACTTTTAAAAAGTTTGTAACACAAAGGGTGGAATAATTGAATTGGATCGTTATTCGTTATCATGGATTCAAGCGACCGCAAAGATCGAGACTGCTTTAGCGTAATAATATTCTAACAGGGGAGCGGACGTTGCCAACCAATCGCTTGTATGATTTGAGTGATATGATTGAAAACTACCATTGATGATAATGTCTTACACTGGCAACGCATCTCCCCTAACGTCCCAGACGATTTTTACGATAGAAACGCGTCAGTGAAAGATGAACGTCTATTAGTGGACAGTTTTAAAATTACCGAAAACATTTCATTGGCTTGTTATCAAAATAATGTGATATTAATTTGACCAAGTCTAGAATTGTCATAACAATCTCACATTTTTTATTTAAACTGATAAAAGAATATAAGTTTGTGTTTATCTGACAGTTCCCGGTTTTAAAAAGACAGCTGCACGTTTTTGAAGTTGTTGTACTGAACTGAAAATAGTAAGAATTGTGGTAGTTAATTTGTGATATGTGAGAATATGAATAATATATGAATAATGAGAATATGAATAATATCTTATGACGTAAGAGTGGCCTCAATTAGCATCCAAGTTTGCTTGCAATTTACTTTGCTCGTACGCTCAGTAACAACTATATTGAAACATGGACAAGTTAGTCTCAGTAGGTGATTATGCACGTGGTTCGCTCTGTTCGCGCAACTTTATAATAGGTTTCGCAACAACGAAATTTACGCTGGCGATTTTGTATAACCCGACATAATTTTACGAACGGTGAATGGTGATGTTCCTGTACGAGACACTAACCAGAGTTCTCTGCTCATTATCAAATAACGCCATTCAATTCCAAGGTAACATCATTGTTCCATTGTACCGTAGTGGCTGCACGTTGCTAATTAATGTGCTAAACATGCAATAACACGTTTTACACGAGTGTATCTATCATGTTTAGCAAACATACCCTTTAATTTTTACAAATTATAAATTATACATTGTTTGGTCAATTCAATGATTTTCGATCAAAACGAAGTTGGAATAAATTGCGTGCATAATTGCTACCACACACACAACCATTGTTAGTCTTCAAGAAAAGTGTTTTTTAATTTAGAAACCAAAACATGAGCCTTACAACGAGTCAATGTAATTCTATAATGCTATTGATGCCACCGGTTTAGATACAATATTTAAGTGCAACCAACTATCGTCTTTCTTCTTTAGAGTATAACTTGGAATATTGTCTCAAACTTTAAATAAATTCAAATATAACATACAAATAATATACACTCATTATAAACAATTTTTTTTATAAATTTAAATAAAATAATAAAGAAAATATTTATATTACATTTACATAGCAGAAATACCCTCCTCTCCCCCTCCCCCTCCCCCACCTATGTACGGAAGGGGATCGAATGACATTGAAGTACAGACATATAATTAGCTGATTAATACAGACATGTAAGTTATTTATTTCTCGAGGACAGAAGGGGCGGTTGGGGAAAATACACAGGGTATTAATAAAGTACGAAAGGTGGGGGGAAAGTAGAGCAGTTAGTGGAGCAAGTTATTGGGGAAGGAGGATCATCAGTGGAAGTGGAAAGGAGGACTTGGAGACGGATGTGGCTAAGTTCTCTTTACTGGGAAGGACGACCGTTGAGTGGAAGGGGCTAGATGAGGAACTGGTAGGACAGGCGAAGGTTAGGGCATTTGGGGACAAACTGAAACTCAGGTCAAATGAGGAGGTGAAAGGTGATGGTCCGGAAGAGGGAAAGAGGGAAGTTCGAGGAAGGGGGAAAGTAGCAGAGGACTAGGAAGCGACCGAAGGCGGAAGTGAAGAAGAAGCGAGTGGAAGCAGGAGGAAAAGAAGGATGGAAATAAATTTTGGCCACCAGCATATAGCGAGCCCCAGAATGACAGGGAGGAAGGAGGACAAAGGAACGTTGGAAGAGGGATTGAGGAGAAATTAGAAGTGCCTGCTACCGATAGTTCCAGCTGCGGGCAGAGAGACATAATAACAACTCTGCGCCCTCAAACAACAGCAATAATAATAATAATAATAATAACAACAACGTAAGGATTAATTTATGCAAAATGTACTGAACGAATAACCACCCCACCCCTATAGCTACACATCAAATACAAGTTTCCTGATACTGGCATGTGTTAGACGTTTAACCCAACCCCAGTCGCACATTACACAATTTGGTTATGTCTTTAATTCAATATCTAACAGGTATCTTTAAACGCTTCGCCATTTAGCTTAAAGTACCTTTAGGATGTTGTTAAAGTCTTGCCTAAAGGACGATTGTAAAATGTGAATATTGCCTAAGAGTCATTCAGCGTTAACGAACGTTTTAAATGTGTACTGGCCTTTAAGACCAGACGCCTCGAGTATGGATGAGTGGATGAGTGTGGCTAGATGGTTTTCGGTGGTAACACACTGATACGCACCGAGAGCTGTTTGCACGCTCCACTGGTACTGGCAGTGAGCATGCGGGTGCAAGAATACGCAGAGTTGATCCTAGTTCAAAGCAGTGGTCTGTGACAACATAGAGGCTAACTGCACTCATATTCCCCTCATAATTGCGATACACCTGTGACGCTTTAGACTGAGCCGGGATTGAACCCTGTACGTCATGCCAATGGAAAACCCCATGAATATACATCCACTATGATTACAAATTACAAATAAAACCGACTCTTTTTAAAGACAATGTACAATTTGCTAGGTACTAAAGGTTCAATTAAGCGTCGACTGCCTCACCATGATAGCTTTCACGTTGCGTTAGGTGCATCGATAGAGGTGGCTCCGGGGTTGCATGCGAGATGGTCGGCCCACACGTCACGAGCTCGATTTCCACCACCAGCAATCTTGATTAAAGGTTTTCCTAGGTTTTGTCCACGGCATAAGCCGGGTTTACTTCTACTGACAGCCCATGGGAAGTTCTCTTCATCTATATAACTCACTAATCTATAATATACCGAGGATGGCAATATTTAATCTACAGTGACCTGCAGAGTATAAGGAAAATCCTCATACAATACATTAAATTAGAACTAGTTTTTATTTCATTCAACCGTCGCACTCACTGGAGCTTGAAGCTACTCAGATCGCAGCTGGATAGATTCAAGTACCAATATCTTGTTGTGACCCAGATATGATGTTGAGATAAATAATGAAATTATCTGTTCTTGTGTTCATACAGTTCCTTTTACATTACCGATTTTATTTTCAAAGAAATATAAAATTATAACTTTGAAAGAAATATGAAATGTCTGCCAAGCACTTTCATGATTGTTAGTTAGCCCATCGTACCGTGTCACTCAACTTGCGTTGCATCGGATATGTTTTAAGAGACTCAATACGAACGACGGACTATATCGATCATATTGCTCGACTGGTCTATACCAACCATCTCGTCTCAAACCGCGTAGCCAATACAAACTGATGAACAATTTATACGTTTTGATTTGATTATTTGGTGTTCAACTATACATACTTGTCAACTAGGTCATAACTCATGTGGTGTCGGAACAATACTAACGTAAATTGTACATGATTAAATTATTTAATACCACATGCCATGTTTGTGGTGTACACTGGCTTCTCTCTTGTTTTAGCTTTTTATGCATAAACAAATATCAATTATCAGATTTTATCATGATTTACAGTAAAATCGTTTAATTTGTTGGTAATCTGTTTTCTGTTTTTTTTTTTGTAATATTATGATACGTTTTTCAGAAGTCAAGTACATAAACCTGTATTGTTTCATTAGCTTACAAATGTGTATATATATCTTTTCGTAATTTGTTATTTTTTGCATTATGATTTCAAGAAGTCATTTTACATTTTTTAAATTAGCACTTGCTACCACTGATGTATACCCGGCCTGTCCTTATCAATGGTGCCTTGTTAGACGCATGCAATGCTAGCAGTAGGAAACACTTCCGAGAGAACGCCTGTCATGGCTGCACCTACGCGTGTTTCTTCTGCTGCACAGTTATTATTTTTGGCGACGACTGGAGTCTGTATGTTTGCGCTATATACATGACAAGTGTGAAGCTATAAAGTTTAGAAATAACCTGACCATTTTCTCCGTAGTAGTTAAAATTGGGTTATAAAAACATAAAGTTCAATGCATGGTTGTTTTCTATATGTTTGATTCATGCAATCATGTCAACTCACGATTTTCTCCACTATAAACCACGTTCTCCGTTGAATTATTGGAATGGTGTTAGTAGAAACACTATATTACGTTGAGACCATTAGGAGTAAACACAGATCATATCAGCTAGTAGAGACCTAATTGTGTCGTCGTGGGCCCTGGATATAATTGTTTGTAACGGTATCTGCTTCTATTTTCAGCGAGATAGATAACGGGGATCTCTAATAAAGTTATATTGCCAGTGCCTGAAAAATATCCCCCTACTCTTGGAACTTTCAGCCCCCTCTACCCACCGCGTGCCTTACGCGCCTGCTCCCCCCCCCCCCCCAACCCCCACCAACCTCTTGCTCCACGCATGTGCCCTCTGGGAACGCTATAGTTGGACTGTGTTGAATTCTGCTATCCATCGGTAGTAAGCGTGCCAGTTGGACCAAATTAAAGAGTATTTGCCAATCAAATCATAACAGGCAAAGAGGCCATGGATTGGGGTTCTATTACAGTATAGTAAGGAAAGTGCTATGTATATTATGCATATCAAAATTGTAAGTGGAAAAATCGTTATCTCTTGCATGATGTATGTTGCAAAAAAGCAACAGGATCCTCGATGCCTCCGACCCTCACTGACTTATTTAGGATTTAGAATGTGCAGTGGCTCAAATGTGCTAAATATTCTCATTCGATATAGAAGAATATATTCTTAATATTAAGAGTAGGTCCAAGCCTATTTGCTTACATAGTGATATGTAGCTCCGAGCATGTGCCATACTACATAGCATGTCTTTAAGATAAATTAAAGATTTCTTCTTAAGGTAATTTGACTAAACCTGTGTGTAATGCCAACACAGGTTCTGAAAAAACAAGGTTAACATCCTTTTTGCTGAACAATCATAGTATATTTTATATTCGCTTTATAATTGATATAATTTGAATTGTTATTAATTTTAGTAGTGAATTGTAATAGTAGGATTTTGATTCTGTGACTATATAAGTCTTTTGAGTTTGTTTAACAATATTGTTGTGTGTCGTTTTGTTGTATTGATGCTGAGAGTACTTCCTTGACGTTGGTTAGGCCTACCTATGTTGGCAGCTTCATCAAGACTGATGAATGAGTGTGGAAATGATCTGCATATATACTTAACATGCCTAGCATGGTGCCTGGTACCACTCACATTATGGCCTAAGCTTGATGAGTGCTGTACGTGTTACCTACGTTTTCAGCGCGAGCAACAACATCGCACACAATATGCTTTTCATGTCCAGTTCAAATTAGTCCTCATTAATATGCGTCTATTATCATTACATCACCGACCTATTAAATAATGTTTTTAACGTTTTACACGTATCAGATTATTTTCCTCGCTGGAAATGTCTGAACGCGAAGCAGTAAGGCTTTTGCATGCACCATTAATAAACATGGCGAACCTAAATGCATGTGTAATAATGCAGTGGAAGCCCAAGTATCGCTACTACACGTTTTGCTCGCTAATGTGGGTGGCAAATAAAGAGTGAAAGCTCCCCTAATAGCCGTCTCAGACTGTCGTCAACCCCTCCATTAATTTGCCAACTCAAAGCGCAGCAGATATTTAATGACGAGTGGATAGGAATAGCTTACACAGGTCCCCAGATGTCCAATAAAACTGGCGAAAAGTCACCCGATTCTAAAGACGTAGGTTCCACCAGCTGAGCACTCGATCGCCTCCGAAAGTCTTGTTCGCACTTGACAGCGGGAACAATGGACCTCTCAGACAGACAATCATTTGACGTCCCCCCCCAACGCGGCACGCAAAGAAGAACTTTTGATATAAAGTGAACAGCTCGTGTGGAGTTGGGTCGCCTCTTGTCAAAAATTAACGAACTGAGGGAAAGTGTTAGCGTATTCTTTGGCTCACTGTTGCGACCAAAGCATAGTTTTAAAACTAACTTAGCCCTTCTAATACAACTTTCTACGAAGAATTCTACGACACATCAGTTAAAAAGAAAGGTTTCTTATTCTACATTGACACCCGCTTATTTCAGTTGAAAAAAGTCTGTATTTCTTGTTGGAAAGTTAACCCAAATACAATTGTTCTTGCTTTCATAATCCTTAGAACTTTACATTAGATTCTACTCCATGACGTGCCTGAATGACGTCACGCGAAGCTTGACGCTCTAGCTTGCGTCATTCATCTTGCCTCCTGATTGGTCGGGAACCTGTTGGCTTGGTATTGAAACAGCTCCAGCATAGAATTACATCGACTGTTTTGTGTTTCACATAGTTTGGTGTTTTACCTTGAAACACGTACAGGAGGGAAGTTATAATCGTGATAAGACGCGAATGATAAGTACGGGGAACGCCGCCAGAATGCACGTGTCAGAGTTAGTTTTTTTTGTGTGGCATAGACCTCCTAATTCAGCGCAGATAAAAAGGGCGATGTGCGGTCTACGGTTGCTTCTGTGTAATGTTTTTAGTTTTGTCTGCGGTTCATAGAGGTCGCAGTCACAGCGCGTATCTCGAAAATTAATGTGAATCTCTGCATATAAACTGAAAGTGATACAGAGTGATTTGAACAATGGGGCCACCTTCTGATGTTGAGATTATAAAACTCACTTCTGTTAGAACTTTTGTTTAAGAACAAAACTGAGTTAAAACAAAGAAAATTGCGATTGTACGCGTAGGTGAGTTTTAGCCTCCACTTGGTGGCAAGCAAGCAACTGTTCCTAATTAAAGCGTTGGTGGCGCGGAGGGAGCTATTGGACAGGTTAGGAGAGACATAATAAGAACAATTCAAACTTCCGATTAGATTCTAGTGCTCTTGGTGAATGAGATCTCGTGGTAACAATCTGTGACCACCCAAACGACTTCTTGAACGTGTTAATTGGAAAGACGCTTGCTAGTCCCCACATTGCGCTTCATGAGACGTGCGACGGGAGATAAGTAGCACACCATCTCTCTTCAAAGCGTCATAACTTACCAGGATCCAATATTCTTTTCTTGGTTATTTTAAGTGCCTATATCAATTATCTCTCGATCAGGCCAAGTTCGTGTTATTAAGATATATGCACATATGTATATCACCAATTTTGACCCAAGTACTTGAATTTAATGATTATGAGAATCCAAGTTTTTTAAATAATTTGTTGTGCATATTTAAATTTAAAAAATATAGAAGCTAGATAACGTAGCCTTCTTTGGCCTCTATATTGAAATATTTTTGTGAGAAAAGACCAGTTATAATGATCCAAGTATGGCCTTTAGCAAACACTTTTCCTACATTTAACATCACTTCCAAAATAGATGCTGAATATTGTTAATGATGAGCGTATTTTGGTTGATATCAGACTATGACATATTATTTAGTACGGTGCCTGAGAGTTGATTTGGCAAAGAAGTTATTTTCCCAATCCTTGATTTATGTATGTCTACAGTACACGTCATGTTGATTAACAATTAAGAATCATATTGCATTACAAACATCCAAATTAAACTCAATATTTGAACAAAATAATCAGTTTGGGTCATACGTAAATATTAATATTTTAGCTGTAAAGATATAGAATTTGAATATAATATATTCATTAAGATACCAAGAATTCACTTTTTTCTTTCAAAGACTTCGTTACTTTTCTTTATCGTAGAAATTTAGTTTTCTTTAGGTTTCGATATATTTACATTCCTCATAATACGGTAGACCTACTATAATAGATAGTGCAGTGAAAATGTGTCTTCTCTTAAAAGAGTAAAACATATACTCTCTGTACTGTCAGAGTTTTAATTTCTACTTCTAAATATCCATTATGAGGCATATTCTGGATTAGCCTATCATTGATAATTATATAACCGCACAGGTTGTTAAGAAACAAGCAACTTGCACGGGAGCTGGGTTTTGTCGTTTAGTCCCTGTAACGTTACCCTCCTTAGAGAAATCATGTTCTCCCATGGTGGGCCACTTTTGTTTAGGCCTCTGCGTTTCAGACGACAGCATTGGCCATGTACAAAATGTTCCTTCCTTTATTCTCTTTCGTTTTTAGTAAAGTTACTCCACAGGTTGAAACTAAAACAAACTTATTTCTGACTCAACAAGTTGATTGCGTCCAAAGATTGTATTACGCCAACTGCAACACAATATAGCTATTACAAAAATTAGTAAACAACAAACAATGTCACATTCGTTTCTTAGTTAGAATAAAAACTCTCAGCCGTGTGTTACCCTGGTACAACAATTAGGCGGGGTCAGACCCAACTTTAAAAGGTACATAGTGTACAGTGATATGAAAATAGAGCACAATATTAATAAAACATTACACAATAAAATCAAATAAGAATAGGCTTAATTTACAAATAAATTGGTATGGCAAAATAATAATATTAAAAGTAGATTATAGCTGTAAAAAAAAAAAAATAGTAAAATAATGATTCCAATAGCACTGATACTATTTTCAACCGATGAGAATTCATACAGTCACAATTTTGTTATGATCGAATTCAATTTGTCATATTAAGACAACAAAAGATCTTGCGAAAATGTTAGAAATTGATTTATTTTCATCTTTCACACTGAAAGAATAATGGGTAGGAAATGATGGATGACGGTTTTCTGTAGACTCTGCCACCAACAATGATAGCAAGTGTCAGCCAATGAAACACAAGGCTGACGTCACAACGTCTCCATCATGAGTTTCAGTGACATCAATCACGACACAACGACAACCTGCAAAACGAATTAGGACGCCCATTGTTCGGAGGGACGTAAAAAAGAACCAGGATCATAAACTATTGATTCTGTAAACTTTCAGAGTAAATTGATTGAAAATACATCAAACGGTAGCACATGGATTTAAGTTTGCTAAATGGTGTCGAGTTTGAAGAGTGAATGAAGACAAAGTAAGGTTCTAGTGACGTTGGTTTAGATCCATCTCACATCTCACATCACACATCCGACCAGCCTGCCCGATAGAGACCCCGCGACGAAATTGAACCACTTTACTTCTTTTCGATTCCAGTGAAACCTCTAACTTGAAGATTTAGTTCATAGCCAATAGGGCGCCATATAGATCGTGCACACAGTTAAGGAACATCAACGTGGAAAACTTATACTGTTTCTCCTCGGGGTTCGCGCGAGTTGTTTGATTTCGTCCCTGGCTCACGTATAAAGGTGAATAGCCCACCTTTCTCAAACCGATTCTATTTCTGATCACAAAGCGTAGCTGATGCATACACGCCGGCCAATCTCTGCGTACTATGGGCCCATAAGATGGATACAGCAACACGAGTTGATCAGAATAAACGCTGAGATATCGCCGATAACGGAGGATTATAGCGATAAACGCCCCATACACCCATGGGTTCTCGCCGTGGTTTCAGTACGTGACCTCACCTCAGCCTGAATTGAGAGCCAAACAAACAGAACGAACTAAACCCAGCTAAGCCCACCTCGTAGCCAACAGGTGCCTCGAGATTATATTATCACATATCACGAACAAAGACTTAATAAAATGTTGCTAACTATATATATATAAATGATGCTATACAAATGAATTTGAAGCTATCAACATTGATTCAAAGAGTTGCAAAACGTTAAAATATGTACTGACTGATAGTTACATAATATTGACAAAACCATACCCGGCGCCTCCACCATCAGTTGCACCGGAATCACTATACGATTATTATAGTAGCCCCAACGAAAGTATTCGCATACCGATCTCATGTAATTGACTACTGCCCCTTTCAACCGCTCCAATTGAAAGAAAATCAGCAGATACCTGGCGTTCTTTCACACATTCGTAAATGCGCGTTTCGGCTTAGTCGAGTGCACAGGCGGTTTGGCCACACCCACCGTTACAGATAACGTCAACGGAAGGTCTTAAATTATCCCCAATGGACTTGTTTAGATTAAATGGTAAGAATTAAGTGAAGTAGAAAATTAAGTTGTCACCTAGGACTCGGCTGTGTCGTAAGCGTCAGAATACTTTCGTTGGGGCAACTTTATCACTTCATCACTTCATATTATATTATCACTTTACGAATTAAATGATGCATTTTTATTCTCCAGGTCTCAACTTTACAATCCGTTAAACTCCGTAGTTATCACAACCAACAGTCGTCAATTGTCGGTTCCCATCTCTTGCCACGTGGCAAAATGATGAGCGGTAATTCCATAGCAAGTCGTTTACCGCATTTACCGCTGAGCATATTCAGACTGTACGACAAGAGATGCCCGAAGATGATCTTTTCCATTGCAGAGTGACGTCACATGCAAATATCACTGCCATACAAACGTGAACTTATCAACGTTTGTTTCGTTTCGTGTTTGTCGTTTAACCGTAGGTACTTTTATAAATCCATGGCTTAATCAAATTAAAGCTTTCTCTTTCATTCACTAAAAACTAAAATACTTGTCTTCTCCACTGTACATAATCTCATGCACGAGACTGCAAAACACCCTCTTGATTCTCTTTGTTTTGGAAAATGGGTCGCACCCCCCATCGGCGTCTATGACGTTTCTGTAATTGGTTCTTTTGAGCCCATATCCACAATAATATTAATTTCCGTTTTCTCAGTTTCATTGGCTTTCTCTAACTATAGATAGGCCGGTCGCCATTTTTAATTAACAGTAGGTCCAAAAACATTACAAACACTTGATATTGACACTGCTAATATTAGGTTTTGTTTACAAATTTATATAGACTGTGATGAGAAACAAGAAATGGATCCTATAGAATTGTTAAAATCGTCTAAACGGAAGTTCAATGTGATATTTTAAGTAATGCACTAAAAAGCAGGAAATAATTGTTTCTGCTCCTATAGAACTGTTAGCTGCACTCACAATCAAAACCGAGCCTTTAATATTAGGTCCGATATAGTCACAATTATGGCATATAATTGTTACTGTGAGTGTGCGCCTATACTTAAAACGTTGTAAATTGGCAAAGTAAATGCAATCAACATTACTCGTGTAACGAGATTAAAAATTTAAAACAAAAATTCAGATTATCAAATCCAGAAGCAATATTAGCAAAGCTGTAAGCTATATACATAATTATGTAAATAATAGTACAAATAAACGAGAATATCGTTAAACAATCAAAACTCGGGAATAACTTGGCTAGTATGAATTAGGCGCATGCGGTGCTGCCAGAACGAGGTGGCAGGACTATATTTGTTTGAAACCAGTTCCAGATACATATACGCATAAATGAGCGAACTAGTGAAAATAAACATCGCATTTTACTTCATTTTTGAAAAAAAATGAATTACAGGACTGTTGGAGATCCCATATAAAATTTCTAGGCTTTCAGTGATCTGAAACAGGGAAATAGATAAATCTTTTAGATTAAAATTAATGAATTCAATAAGTTGTGGTAATGGTGGAGGTGCCGGGTTTACGTGGAGATTTCATCCGATACGCTGAAACAGGGGGCGTAGTGGCAAGGTGGAGGTGGAGGAGGTGGCGGGGGTTGGGATGGAGAAAAGGGTTGATTAGTGTTGGAGGTGATAAGTGAGAACTTTATAACCGATATATATTGAGATGAGTCAAACTTATCAATTTCAATACTACGTTTGAATGGCATATATGCATGGGGGTTTATAAAGACGTTGTTTTGCATCATTATTTTATCTGTTTCAAATCAAATGAGCTCATTATTGTTAACGACACGTATAAGACACCGACCAACTGAGAAAGAGTTTTGTGTGTGTGTGCTCAATCTATCATCGATCATATTATCCGCTCTACCACACCCGAGGTGGGACAGGGAACCAGAGGGATGGGAGGGGTGAACGCCTTCTAGTACTTATCGGGAGTAGCTCAAGCTGATATACTTTCATGACTGAGGGGGACCAGGAAGTAGTTATCCGAACCCACGCTTTCTTCACTCAACTTATAAGTCGTCTAGAAAGAACACGCACTGCTCTCAAGAAAGCGATGTCGTGCTTCCTTCGCAACAAAAGAAAACCTTTTCGTCTATGTTACCCACATTTTACTTTCTTTTGATTTTTATTAAGAATTATAATAATAATTATCATTATGATATATTAGAGATTGAGGAATAAACGGGTTTCCGTAAATTCCCAACGGGTATAAACAACAATTAATTATCGACTCGAGTGTAATGAATCATGCATGCATTTAACAAGAAGACAAGAAGACATCAATTATAAGAAAGTGAAAACAAAATATTGGAAATTTATAAAATCACCCCATTAATACTAAAAGTTTTTAGGACACTGATGACGATTCGGAGAACATTAGTTCATTGTAGGCGAGCAGTTAATATGTTGGTCTACTGATCCAGTCACAATCAGTCGAGGTATTTTTCAAGAAGACTCTTTTCGTGCACAATGGTTTTGTCTTTGTCTAATCCCATTACTTAATTACCGTTGGCTGATACAAAATGGAACTAGGATTTGCCACACATTTATTCTACATGGACGACCTCAAACTGTAGTCATCAAATGCGGCACACATGACGAATTTATAATTTACAATACAGTTTAGTAGAGATACATACATTGAGTTTGAAATTGATAAATATGTTATTTATTGTCATCAATGAAACGATAAGAATGTCAGAAGAATTAAAGACGGTTATAATTGTAGCAGAATTGGAGTTATTGATAAAGAAAACGTATATAAATATTTAGAATTTGCGCAAACTAAACGAATAGATCATACATTAATGGAAATGCAACCGATTGATATACAGAAGATACACAGAAGAAAGAAACTAGTAGTATGATAAATTAAAAACACAATTGAATTGTAAAAACAAGATAACAGCGATCAAAACATCTGCCATATATGTACCGGTATTTTCATATGAATTCGGAACAATTAATTCGGCACAGAGACATTTATGCACTGGAAATACTTGATTCGTACTAAATTCATTATCCTAAATAAGCAAACGGGTGACTTTACCTAGACGAAAACGGGGAGAGGCTTGATTGAGTTTTACAATTTGTAATATAAACAACTTGAAATTAGAGAAAACGCTTTTACACAAAAAGTCTACAATCACGTCTTCACGTAAGCCTAGTGTTGGTAGATAACTTTCTCTCACCCAATTATATGAATCATATTTAAACATATTGAAAAGGTAAATTCTGAATTCTAGATAAAATGTATAAACAACTCACATCACATTCAATTGATTAATTCCTTCTTTTCATGCTGCATTATTAATTTATTGTTATTATCACTATTATTATTGTTTGTATTTAGAATTAGTATTACTACCATAGTTATTATATATACGTTCTGCTTTTCATGTATCACACTTAATTTTGTCATTTTTGGATTATTATTAATATACATTATTTATTATTCAGCCCACACACGAGGTGTGACCCTATGTGGGCTTCTTTTCATTTATATAGTGTTACTGAATTTTGTATTATTTGTACCTGTATTATTTTTTTGAAAAGAATAAAATAAAAATTGAATTGAAAAATTGAATTGAATTGAATTGAATTGATAGCGATGGAGGTAAAGATATCAGAAAAGACTTCACACAGCAGACATTACAACGTACTACACAAAGAACACGTTGATATGGTAGCATAAAACAAATAGTTAACAACAGGAGATATATTCAGCGGCACAGAGGTTTTATGATAATTAATTAAGATAAAGTAATCAAGATGCAATTACATAGCTATAAATGCGTAATTTTGGTTACAAACTGAAAACTTGACTATAGTTTTCGTGTCCTAGCTTTGCTTACAAGATATTTAATATCAAAATCTCACAAGTATTAAATAAATCTTAACTTTAAAGAACGTAATTACACTTCTTACGCTTTAGTTTAATCATTTCTCATTGATGTTCTCTATCGCCATCTCATGCACACTTAACTTCCACTCAACCCTAAGCTGAGGAATCGCACCTGTAGTAGAAACTGACTATACTTAGCCCTAACAATAAATCAAGCAAGTTTCCGATGCTGGCTCAATGGCTCAGATTAGACACGCTACAGATCTCAAGAGAACTGATTATCGGCAGTTTGAGCTTTTTTTTCAATGAAATAAAATAATTTAACCCATCACTATTGAAATTTGTACTGATTCTATTAACATTTCGAACCTCCTAACTACTGAAGTATTTTTTTTAGTATGCTTTGCAATGTATAAGTTGCTAGTAATTAATAAATAAACTGAAGAAAGAAAATTATGAATGCGTTTACAGTTATCAGGAAATATTTTCCAACTGTCACATGGATGTTCCATACGTACAAATAGTGAGATAAGAGTTAAAGACGTTGTTTTCACATAATATCCTGCAGATACAAATTTACAAAATAAAACATTTTAAGTTTATGAACAATAATAATACTGTGTCCTTAAAAAGTAATCTATCCAATATCCTATCAGTAGATTCATTTTCAATGGCTTTCAGTAGAGCAACACCGTAATCACAATTAAGAAACGAGCTGTTTTGTTAAATTAAACTGGGGTATCCATTAAATCCGAAGAAAACACCACATTAGTTGTAACTAAGTGAGAGTAGGCAGCCGATGGGTCGAACAATCGATGCTTCTACTCTCGGCTAATTCCACTTCCACCCTCCTGGTAGCCAACTCCACCGCTGGCTCAGATCAAATAAGCTGCTCACAATAAAAGAAATACAAAACCTCAAACAAGAAATCTTTTTTAAAAGTCAATTTTGGTTAAAGGGTTCAAACAAAAAATGTAATTGAAAGTAATATCGAGTTTCAGTTTAAATTGCCGAATGAGAAATATGAGTCAAGTTTTACTAAGATTTGTTTTAGAATCATATATTATATTCAAAACAACATATAAAGGTGGCTCAGCACTCAGCAGTTAAGTGATATACTCTTTTTTGGAGGTCGCCGGTTTGATACCAGTCATTGTCAATTCTGACTGGAGGTGTACCCGAGGTTTTCTTTAGTCACATCAAGGTGAATGATGGGATTAACCAATTGTTATCACCTGAAGAGGGGTATATATGGTACAGTAAAGATGCGCACCCTACAGAAAAGATTCCAATGAAACATTATTATTAATAATACTGCAGATAACGTCATATTTACTGTTACTAATCTAATAGATAAGCGTAGAGTGTGTTTTGTACGAGATGCGCCAGTTAGTGGAATTTCGATTCGAAATTTATGATCGTTTCTATTCTATTGCTATTCATTATGTTTGTAAAAATTATATAAACATTATGCATTTTGTAGACGGGAGATTTTGTTACGACATATAAAACATCGCACACAAGTATTGATACCTGAGATCACAAACAAGGTTTTAGACAAACTATGATTCTATAACCAAATATTGGGCAACGTACTTGTTATAAAACACCATTGCAATGGCTGTGCATGGGGAACAGTTTTATCCAAAGTTTGAGGGCTGTGATCACGGGACAGCTAGAATTATTAAAATATCCATCTCTTTATTCTATATAACAACGCGTCAGTAGCAATCAACATGTTACTTTCTCCTGCGTATTTTAGAATCGTTATTTTTAAAATCAATCATTTATCCTATAGTAAAGCTGCGGTAGGTTTACATATTACATATTGTGGGGTGGTATCGCTACAAGATATGTTATTATTCTGCTCTTAGTGGACCTTTATAGAATTGCGAGTTATATGAACACTTTAATGACATTACACAGAATGAAATCCACATTCTATCCTAAACCTAAAGGAGTTATGGTTGGTTTGTCACCCACTGATTGGTTTTGGCAGCTGCACTGGGTTATATTCTCCTAGAAGAGAATTCCGAGTCTCGAAATAGGATAATCCAGTTTCCAGGCAATCTCGAGTTGACCTGACCACCTTGTTCAATACGATCGCACTGTACGTTCGATCTGATCCCGGCTTCGGTGTTCATAAATAAACAAACTCTCTACCTCGACGTGTCTTGGTCGAGTTATCTTTCTTATTCAATTTAAGACTACACAAATGTAACCTTTTCATTTAAGCTCACATTCAAGTGGATGTCTCAACTCTCAACCTTTTCACATTTGTTATGGTATAACAATTTTTGTTTGCATTCATTTTCAAGTACTCATTTTAGACCAACGGAACCATGATTGAAATACGGATTATTTCGTTCAAAGCAATCTGGTATCATTCGTAGCGAGTACAAATACTGAATCTTTTTCAATTTTCTTTACAATTCTGCAGCAAAAAGTGTATTAAATACATAACGCTTCCTTCCAACAGTATAATATCCTTCTTAAGTCTTTCTATGTAGTCTCAAAACATTATAAGAGCCTGCCAGAGATTAATTAAGCGACCGCTTAAATAGATACTTCAACTCTTTATTGAATGTGTATTTAAACATGCTTTTTAACTGAATCACTCTTTACAGTCGTGTTGGGCGTCTTACATTTTCATTTAACTATAGCCAACAAATAGATTATTTATTTATTCTGAATCGAAACAGCTAGGGCCATAATTTTGTTTCACTATAACCACTTGGATTTAAATGCGAGTTAGAAAAATGAAAATATGAGAGTATAATCCGTTAAATTGTTAGCATTTTTATACATACCAGTATAATACATACAGTATAGAATTTTTAAGAAAACTTATTGTTTTCTCTTGAAGAGTTTTGCAAATACATTTGTTAATAGTTTATATTCTTGACCTGCAAATTTTGAAAGTGCGATTACAAAGAATGCAGAGAACACAGCGTGAATAGTTTATGATAATTTATTCCTTTGTGCATTAAGTCAAATTTAACCCTGCTTGGCAAACGCTTCTCTATGAACAAAGTGAGTTATGTACATTTTTGTAAATCGTGTTATATTAAAACATGGTCACCAAAAACAAGCGAATTTTGGCAGGCAAAGAAAAAATGAGCCTAAGCGTTCATAGGGTTTGCTTGTAGTTTTAAAATATAGATGTTTGTATTAAAACTAAAATCAGCCATATGGGATGTGATCAATCCAAGTAAATTAAAAGTACCGGTTTCAATGCCTCTGTCGCCGGTGACAATTTCAGCGTGGGGAAAAAAAGTTCATGTTTGATGGCCTAAAACGCGTAGGTATGGTCACTTATTTCCACACAAATGTGAGCCAGTTAAGTGCATGCTCAAGGCCCATTTTGGTATGATATTATTGTTTAAAGTAAGCATTATGTTCAGTTAACATCAGGCAGATGACAAGTTACAAAGTAATTTTTTCAAATTCCTCATTCAACTTTGTAAATAATAGTTGTCTTATTTAAATTATTTCCTGGGCTAATAAACTATTGTTACGCATGTACAGAACAATGTTGCTGATGAACTGTTTCTCAAGGTTAATTTAATTACAAATTATATGACTTGACTCCTGCAGTTCCTTTAAAGCAAGAGTATAATTCAATTGAAGGGCTACCGTACCTACGTCACACTTCAGCCTCCCGAGAGGCGAGATGTTTGCTAAGTAGCTGTACAAGTTGTACAGCTACTTAGCACACGTGAGAGGCGCCACTAACAACGCCGGCGCGTTAGTGATGAGTGATGACCAATGTGGAGCAACACAAATACACACAATCCGCGATATGTTCATTCCAATCAAACTTGATGACACCTAACCACGATCAGTTTGTAGCCATGCTGTCAGTCAGTCCGCCAGACAGATAGAGTGATTGTTTTTGTGAGTGGAAAAGTAAATATTAAGAACTAACGAGAGTTTTAAAACATTCGCCCCGTTCATTGATATTTAACAAACTATGTCATTATTTGATGACCACGTGTAAACGAAATGGTTTGTAATCAACGTAGGTTGAAAGCATCGGGTTGTTGAAGTCGAACGCCACTCGTAAACTTCTTTCATCCCGAGTGAGCCTCTTGTTGAAAACATGTGGGTGTAAAATAACGGCTACAGAAACAGATCAAATATGTGCTTGCCCGCTCTCTTGAGGAAATGTGTATTTTTTAATATTCTTGTGTATTTATTAGTTAACATTTGCTACACATCACGGGCACACAATAACATCCAGTGAAAATTAAGTTAGTTATTAAGTTAGTAGTTAGTTATAATATCTTAATAAATTGATCAAAATGATGTTTGCTGTAACTCCAAGCGCTAACAAATTTTGGAGCTATTGTGTACTTTAAAAAGTAAAACAAATGTCAAATAATAGCCTATCAACAACAATTCAAACACACATTCATTCGTTATTTATATCTTCTAAACGTGTTCTTTATTACAATATCCTCAAGCTAGAATAATGAACGACTAAGTACTGTAAATACAAATGGTCTAGAATAATCATCCAGAGATAATCCAGAAGACATGACAGGTACTGATATTGAAACCACCTCGTGGCTGCCTAGACCTAGATGGCAAGTGAGAGCATAATATACATGACGACATGCAAGCTGCTACGGCTACTTACGCTATGGAATTTCACAACATTGAGGTTTATCAATTAATTTTAACAATATAATAAAGGACGCACAGAATTGAACGAGTATATTTTGTATGTATATGCGTCGGTCACCTTTAAACGTATAGTTAGAATGTGATATGTCGTAATGCTGCCAGATACTAATTTTCTATTGTGTATTGTAATATAGAATGACATCTTGTCATGCACCGATTCCATTATGTCGATTTAACGTAAGTGCGATGAATCAATAAAATCAATCAAAGAGTAAGTTATGGAAACAAAAATTTTACTTACATTAAATTTCAATTTCAGATAATTTTATATCCATAAATCATACTTCCACCACAGTACATACAAACAATAAACATTAATGAAACGTAAGAGAACAAAATATAAATGTAATGTATTTACATTCAACAAACTCAAAAGCTTGCTAAGGGAAGCTCGCGTAAGGAAAAGAATCCTTGTGTTCGAGCTGAAAATGTAATTATAATATTTATTCATAACAGACAGTCAATGTAAACCAAGGAATCATAATCAAAAAAACCAAAAAAAACTAATACTACATTAAGTTAATTTTAAAGGTAGATCAAACGGTTAAGTGGGTTGATGCTAGAGTAGGTAAAAGTACATGGTATGAAATGTATGAAGAAGTAAAGTAGGAAAGTTGTTTAGGTATGTGCGCAGAAACGACTTCGTGCGATGTGTTAAAGTTTTGATATATTGATCATGTTGGTTAGGTTATACCTCTATTTCAGTTAGGTGAAGTTCTATTATGTCCCTAGTCGTTGCAAGCGTATGCGCAGAAAGCTAAACTTTCTCTTACGTACGGTATAACTGAAGATAAACTAAGTGAGCTTGAGTTGAGCTATGCTGATGGGGCTACAAAGCGTCAAAGAGGAGGGTCATTATTTTTGCTAGAGGAAATTGATTTGCTTTCTTTACAAATCCGCACGGTTCGAGTTTCGTTAGCACTTTTCTGTTCGTGAAAGATTGTTACGAGCCGTGCGTTAATGACAAGACCATCCGTGCCTGTAGCTTCAGTAATTTCCTATACTTCTAGAAAATAATGAGTATGTTCATGGGAATTGTGTCGCGTCTCGACTTATTTTTTATCAAAGCTGTGACTGCATCAACATGCAGGAGCGAAACGCGCAACGTATACTGAGCGACTAACTAGAAGGTAAAGTTGAGCAACTGGTAACTGGGTAGCTTGGCAAACCGAGTGGAAGCAGAACAGATCACGTATACACGACGCAGAGAAGAGAAGAGGGGAGAGCGTGAATCTAGTAAATAAGACATTTCCATCGGGTGAAATATTTTCCTTCTGTGTGGTTCGCCCTGAGAGACAACAGAAATTTAATGAAAGCTTAACGAGGCGGCAACCCTAGTCCGCATTCGAAATGGCAGCATGGACGTACGTGACCTATTACTTAGGAAACAGCCGACATTGTAACAGTGGCCGGCTGAAAGGGCCGCCTCGTCTGTCATTACGGCGGATATTGATTGCTAAAACACACTCTTTGTGCTTGCTTGGCCATAGAGCGTTTATTAAAACTCAGTGTTAAACCACAAAATTACTAATATGTGAGCCAAAAGAACGTTGTAAAACCCAAATACATTAATCAAAAAACAATTTTACGATGGAATTACTTCCAAATGTTTTGAATTTATTTGAAAGCAAAGTTTAAACGTGATTTTATTCAACGTAAGTAGACTAACGTAATAGATTTGTAATAGAACATAGGCCCTACATTACTCCATTCAGATGTTCTAAAGTCAACTTTGGCATTAAAAACGTAGGGGCATGCTAAATATTTATCGATATTTTACAGTGAACGGTGTATTAATTCACTCTTTACAACAAGATCTCAAACATAGCATTTAAATAATTTCTATTGTAATCGGTGAATACATATTTGTTCAGTCTATATTGATTTGATACAGCGCTGGAATTATCAATAACACTTTAGGTTGAACGAGTCACGTGTGCCGGCTATTAGTCATCTAATATGCGTGGCTTGTTGATTTATTCAAACTACAGGAAATTAGTTCGAACCGTATGACCTAAATAACCCTCAATTCAAAAGCACTTATCTCGTAATATATAAATGGTAATAGAAGACAATTTATTTTACAGTTAATTGCTATTTACAATTATACATTTGGTTTAAACAGTACATAATAATACATAACAATACTCAGTATCTTATCCTAAGTAATAATATACAAGTTATATGAGTGACACAAAAACAAACACCAACAACAAATAGCGTTAAAGAGATCTCGTCATTTCAAGGTGTTGGATCAACTCACCATTTTTCTTCTGTTCTAAGTTTACGATATTCACTTCTACATCAACAATTTTCATATTTAATTAGTACATAAGGTATAGTTTTATAAATATTTTCAATTTTTCATGCATTTTCAAGTATTTGTTGCTATTATAAACTCTGTGTTCTTTAAAATTGATGATCATTTTCATGTCTGATTTCATGATAATGCTTATTTTCTTTATAAACTTTTTGTTTTCGAGATAGATAGTTAGGAACAAGCCTATTATTTAATGTTAGTTACAAGTAGTGATAACATCGATTAACCGAAAACCGGTTTCGAACCGGTTTTGATAAAAACCGGTTTCGATTTTTATATTCGGTTCTGCTTTTTTGCGCGGCGTGTGCTTTACCCTCGCTAAGAGCCACGCCTCTGATGGGCGGCCGGGCGGGTTGTGGATTGCCTAACGACGAGTGTAAGGAACCACCTGTCCACTACTCAGATTTCGTCTTCTTTCCTGGGATTTCCTTGTTTGTGTGGACTAATTAGCAGCTGTATTATACAGTAAAACCGCCTTTGTACGTTTCGCTTTTCTACGTGTCTTAGGTTAATGCGGTCCAAAAATCAGTCCGTCGGGGAAATTTTTTGATCCAATAGTACGTAATCGGTTTTTCCGGCTAGCCAGTGAGCCAAATTCCAAGTTGTTATTGTTCAAGCGCGACCACGTTAGTCATTCATCCCAGTTCCGTGAAGCCCCCCCCCCCCCCCTCCCCCACCCTTCCATCGCTCAACACAATGCAACCCAGCCGCCAGTGAGTGACTTGACCTTGACCAGCTGCATCTCGTTTCGCGTGGGAGGGGAGGGGGGTCTCTGAAAAGGTCGTTTTATCTACGATCTCGGCTGCTGGCACAAAGGTTCTTTACCTCCCTCGCTGATACAACCTTACGTAAATATGTTTATTTTTGGAGAGCGTTTTTTTTTTTTTTTTGAAAACCGGTTTTAAACCGGTTTCGAATTCGGTTAACCGGTTAGTAATTTTACTAACCGATGTCATCACTAGTTACAATGTTAACGTATTAACAAGAATGCGTTTCTTAACAAAATAATGATGTAGACATTTTGTAATAGATGACCATTTATCTGCCCAAATTCACCACTTTATTTTGTAGTTTTTGAAATTGATCAATTTAATTTAATTTAATATAAATATCGAATTGAACTACAAAAGCAAAAATGTTATTATTGCTTGACATAACGTTTTACTTTTAACTGACAAACAGTTACAGTTTCTAATTTCTTTGAAACATTGGATAAATGTGAAGCAACTAAAGTGCTTCCATTACAGTATTTGGTGCGTTGAACTTATTTGTCACGGTGCGATTGCCAGCTTAGGAGATTTTATCTTTATAATGTTAAATCGGTCAAATATATACATATATCACTAACGTGACTTTGGAGCCACCATTATCGCAAAGAGGCATGTAATAAATAATTGTATATCGTTCCACGTTAACGAAAATCACAATTCTTGTGATTGTGTGCTTAGACCTTTCATTTATTGCCTGTCAATGCTTTACTTTTGGTGTCGTTGAAATTTGTTCAATGGACAAATAATGCTGCATTATTTTCGCTTTAATGAAACCGTTAGTGTATCTTCATTGTTTTGTACGGACCACATAAATAAATCAACCATTTTATGGCTTGGAATAACATGGTGGTATAGTCGTAATATCGTACAACAGTCAGTGAATCTATTTAAGAATTATGAGGGCTTTTTTATTTTAATGATTTTTATTTTATTAACTTTATTATTTTGTATATTGAGTTGTATAATTTTCTTTAAAGAAGTTAAATTCCTACTTTATTTTTAATTTACGTACATAACATACAATTTATTCTCCTATGTGACCAACAGCTTTAAATTACAACCATTGCTAAATAATCATGCGGTAGGTTTGTTCTTCCCCAAGCAAGCTGAACTACGTTGAAAGTCAGGTAATCTGCGAATCATTATCGTGCGCTTCAAATAATCTTTCCGAGAATCGTCTAAACTGTGAGCGAAAACATATTAGCTGGTTGTGTTTATGGCAACACGGCATCGCTACCATAGATTAGATTCACCATTGTGTAACGAACAACGAACTGCCCTAGTTGTATAGACGATCAGACACCAAACTTTGATAAGCTTGACTCATATGAGAATCAGCTAAGCTCCACAGCTTACTGTAGACGAAATGATAACAACAAACATGAAATATAATAAGCGGATTATACGTTAGTACTACTCTATATTACAAATCCATCTTACTCTCGGCACTGCTAAGGAGAAAATAAAAGATAAGGAACCCAATACCATATAGAGTCTGAAGATTGAGGTTATGAGATAACGTGGTAATACAAACTATGAAACTATGTTGGTGACAAAATGCATTGGGAACTAGAGAACTAGAGCAATAATGTTAGAGATCCTCTTGGCAAGTCTGTAATACGATGCACTGAATCGATCATTGACTTGAAGGAGTGCAGATTTGTCGATTATACTAGAGTTGATAAAGAAGTTTCCAGAGGGAGGCCTTCTGTATTGACTCTGATACCTTGTTAATTATATTAATTCTTTTTTTTTTTGGATGTGTATTACGGACATATTACACAGAAAACCAGTAAGCAAGCTTTATTATTCAAGCTAGAAATCTCATTTTTATTGCTGATTATGTAATAATTAATAAACGATATTTTGATGACAGAGATTGGTATATTTGGTGTAGTATTGCATTATTAATTTGTATTTCTATTATTATTAGTATTATTAATTTGTATTGTTTATATTAAATGGCAATACTAGCTGCTACATCGCACCTCGCTCATCAAGCTGGAATAATTTAAAAAAAATTCCAATGCACATCTGTTTTATTGTAATATTTTCAATGTATATTAATTAGTTTTAGAAATGGTATAACCAATTTATTTTAGAGCCAAGGGGGCTTACATGAACTTTCGTTTGTTTGAAAATGATAAATTTTTTCATTCTTATAACAGTAATGACTACGATGATGATTGTGATAAAGATAACGATGGAGCTAAGAAGCCACTTAACAAATACCTGTTGGTAACATTTCCAGATTCACACTAGTTAGGAAGACGTATAAACTTTGAAGGTGAAACCAGATAATCTTGATACTCGGTGTTTATTCGAAGCCCATCGATCTCTACTTTGCGCAGAGATGGCTGAACAGTTGCGATGTGTAAGCGAGCAAATGTTGAACTAAGTACATATTGTTCCCACAATACAGTTTTGCTGGGCTTCATTCATTCATCCTACTCTACAGATGATCATTCAGTGGAAACCCCGAAAGATTTTAAATAATTAAGGAAATCTAAATCGAATAGCGCGTGGATTTTATTTGTTGACGAAACAGTTTTGTTCGAGTAAATTTTAACAATGTATTTAACCGAAACAAATGGATGGCATTGTTTGCATTTTTCTTAAATTGGAAATTTCAGTGACATATTGAGTGATGGCCTCTAATGGTGTATTGGTTATCCCACCAGTACAGAAATTGGGACGTCCTTCTTCGACTCCTTTTAGCACCATACACCTCTCCCCCGAGCTGGGCCATTAGCATTTCTGCATGGCGACACACTGTAGTATGATGTTTCGTACGTACCGCATGAAGTGCGCCTAAATTACACGCAACACACGGCTGATGAGTGGCGGAGCACTCACGGGTTTAAGGGTTGTTTTTAAAGGTCGTATTCCCGCTAGTGGGATTAAACCACATCCCCCGACAAAGAGATGCTCTCTCTGAGATAAATATGGGTAATTGTTTACACCATTTCAACCAGTTTATTAATCTTAGGGTTTATAATACCAAATTAAAAACCTTAAGGACCGTATCCATAGTCAAGCTCAAAGGCACCCGTAGTTGCTTGCACGTAATATGCATGTTATTTCCCATAAAGAAAACAAATCCTTAGCAACTACGGGCGCCCTTTGTCTAGGGGTAGACTTTGAAAACAGTTACAGTCCTGAGTGTAACAGCATTATTCGAGCCTCTCTTAATCGTGCGGTGCGCCAATGCTGTGTTCGGCAACATTACAATGAACTCGGCACCTCCACCATTTGTTACAGATTTTCATTCATCATAGACTTGGAGTAAATAAATAAATGTATCGTATTTCAGATGTAATATTATGCCAATACACCAACACATATATGTAAGCGAGTATATTCGACAAAAGGAAAACGCTCTGTGTTATGATGCAAGAGGTTTTACCAAGTCGCTATTAGTTACATATATTAATCTTATTATATTCACTTCGTAGATTATAACTGTTTTATGAACCGGTATTTATTTTTATACTAGAAGTTCAAACTATAGGTTTTCTGATAAAGCTGAACTCTTTTGTGTACAAGCCATGCGTGTTTTCATTATAAACAACTTATAAGGCCGGATAAAAATAGATATCTTCCAAGTCACATGTTCCTCAAATTTCTCCAACGGTTAAAGCAATGTTACTACGTTCACATATAAAACTGGGCTGATACGACGAATATCGATCGTTAAATCTTTTCATCAGAAACGTTCTTACAGACCGTTCATAAGAAAGTCCACTAGTAATAATTAAAACGGAAACATAGTAGAACAGGTAAAAAGTTATATAACACCTAATAATTGGACTGTACACTGTTCCTTGTCAAGATTGAAAAAAAAATAATTCCACTAGTAATGTGAAACCTTTAAATCTGTTGTGAATTTTTCCTAAATAACTTTTTAATATTTCACTTTTTTTAATAAAGATTTCATATGCCTGTACTTGTGTAAGAAATTGAATTTTGCCCAGTATACGTTACAAATAAACTCCTCCTAAATCTTTTTAATAGAGTACAACATTAAGTAAACCACGTCTTTCTATTATGACTAATACGAAAGTGAACACACAACGTTTCTCAGGTTGGCAAGCCCCTCCGCTATTCAGACGGATAGAACGCTTTAGAAGTAGCATTAATATGTTTGATGAACATCTGTAATGCGCACTTTTACACATGGCATTTAGTGATTATCATCCACAAAAGTATTTTATGCGTGGCACTAAAATTCCAAACTCTTTTACTTCATGTGCTATCAGCAAAACCAAAAATATATAATAATAAAAATGATTATTTTATATGTTCCATTGTTATTTCAATATTCATTGCTTTTCCAAAAAGATGAATGAGGAGAGCTCTAGAGGAAAATTAAGCAACCAGATATAGATTAATGAACTTATAATTAATGAAAGATATTTGAACTGTTAAATGAAGCTTTAAGTTATCTAAAGGTTGTTATTATTACCAGTGTGTAACTGCTGATAGTTTGGAAGCTATGTAAATGTTAGCTTTAGCAAATTAAAAATAATCGAAAATCTTATTTTTTCATAATTTGTGAGTTTTCTTTACTCTAAGAAAGACTCTTAAGGTTTTAAAACAGTATGATGCGAGACATCTGTATAAGTCCATCATCAACATTGTTTACACTTTTACAGTATTCTTTATTTGGCGTGTAGCGCGTTCTGCCTGATATTAAATCCACTTTATCATGGCAGATATGTATAGTGGTTTGGAATTGTCGCCATGTTGTAGTAAAGATTTAAACCATCTTTGAAACATTTTCATTCAGGTAAATAATTCTTACCCTACGTGACGCGTTTACACACCAAGACGTCACGTAGAGTTGTTTACATTCAAAAGAAGAACACGCATAAACAAGCGCGTGCGCTCGACCGACTGTCAGGCTGTGTTCTCATGCGCCGCGCGTGCCCATTCTCTTGCTCACAGACTGTATTTCATTGGAACGAATGTTTGATTTTCTGATCAGAAATTTGCGTGGCAGGAGTTTCGGCAAACGAATGCTTGGCTGAATACGGAGTTCACGGAGTTGCGTGGTTGGTAACGGAGGGAGACGAGATTCTAGCAAATATTCTGTGAGATAATACTAGAAAGAATATGACGAATCATTTTCTTGAGTATGCGTATTGGTATCACACACGCGTTATTCATTACATTCTATTACAGAACCAGCATAAACCGGAGAATCACGATGAGCGTGTAAGTGGTAACATATGCACCAAATAAGGAAAATAGTGTCAAATATACAGTCACTTCTACCAATGAAAAAAGATGAGATGACTGAATGATGAGTGATTGAATGAGAGACAATGACTAAAAGATTTATGTGGAACATTTATTCATACACAGTGATGGACATTTATAATGACGTCACAGACCGTCATGGAAAATCGAAAACTTTGAACCATGGAAGTTTAAATTGTGTTTTTGGATGATCTATCTGTTACATGTATTTCCATACATTGAAACCCCATTTACATAGTATATTAATAATAGTGTCATCAATCGGGGGGTAATAGAACTTAGTATATAAAATTAATTAGTATAGCCAAACAACACATACATTTATTTTATACGCTTCTGTCGAACATTCTTAATTGTTGGTATTTAACATTTTCAAAACAAAACAATAATAAGATAATAACGAGCTAAACTAAAGTCAGTATTAGCACATTCACTGAAACTCAGAAAAGTGTTTGGTTAATTTTGAAAATTGCTATTCAGAATCAGTAAACATTGAGGGAATTCCAAAATTCCATTACATTTGTTACAAAGATAGAAATATCTAACGAATTCCCTGGTAAATAATATGCTTGTTAATGAAATTCTGAAAAATATTAAATAATTCAAAGAGTCAGAATCCTAGTCAGATAGTGGTGGGGTTTTGGGTTTTACGTTTCATATTGTAGCAAACATATCCGAGACGGTGATTGGGGATGGGCATGACATCGTCCAAGCCAGGCCTCGAACCTGGATTGCAGGAACCGCGGTTTACCACGCACACACCTAATCGTCACTACAGAGCCAAGAGGGCTAAATACCACATATAATTAAATAAACTTATTGAAAAGGAAATATAAAATATACAAATTTAGCTTGGCAAATAGAAAGAATTTAATAAAATAGAAATACCAAAGTTGTATGAACAATGATAATATAATAATTTATTAAACCGATTCCAACACACATAAAAAAGGTGTCTTTGGAGTCATTGTAGGAAAGGGGTACATTGCCACTTGTATAATGAATATAGCTCTCTGTTTAAAATAAGCTACAGTATACCTGAGCGTAAGTGGAAGAAACGTTAGTGATTCGTGCTTGTTAAGTTGTAAACGAATTCTGTGTCGTCACAACAGCATCTTACTTCTTGGTTTAATACGACTCTACTTATGCGTTTTCTTATTGATGTATATTCTCATGCTTGTCAATTCCTGTGTCGTCACATTCTAATCTTCAGTCGCAGTGCGTCATTCTCATCATAAAGAATATCAAATACTAATAATACACCAACACCCGTCGCATCGTGCGCAAGTAGTCGATACTACTGTGTTCCATGACTCGAGTGGTAACAACAGCATTTCATCATGCCTAGGCCTATTCAATTAGTCATACAACAGAGCTTATGTAAATTCCATATCATATTATCCAACCTCTCGCCTGTATATTGCGTCTCGTAAACGGAGTATATTAGCTAATGCAGTCCATAAACAGGACGATCTAACCTCTTAATCTGGACATTATTCACACAGTATCTCCGCGTGCGGCGATGTATTGTGAGCAGCTAATCTCTTTGATAGCTAATACTTAAGAAATTACGTTGCGTGCGCACTTCTGGTTAGCAACGGAAGTGGGCAGGATTTGTCAGTGGTGTGCGTGAGACCCGATACGCAATCGCCTCCATTGCTCCCGCGAGGCAAACATCATTAATCACATTTGCACCTAAACGGCTGATAATCGCAACAATTAGCCGTTGTACGTACTCCGCAAGAAATGCTAATTAGTTGTTCTTCTGGCCATGATAGCGGGTTTTAGCACGAGCACATTAAACAGAAATCATGACTAAGTTTAAATACTTATCATAAATTAACAGCATTAGTATATGTGGAGCAAGACCTTGCATTATTAACTAATTGCCACATTATAATATGAATATGGTAAAACTTACTGTTTAAATAATTATGCGATTCAATTATTGATGTCTAAATAAGGCTTGTCTCAAAACCCTTGGCATGTAAAGTATAAAATTCCTACTCAAAATAACCATTACAGTTACACAAGACATCACGCAAGCTCGGGCAGTGGTAAGTTTTTAGCCGCTCCAGTCAATACCGACTGAGTTCTTTCTTCGAGTTAGTATTTCAATATATTTCCCCCTTTGTAAGACGGATTCGTATTGTGTTCTCAAAATAGCCCTTGGGTATTTCTTTCAAAATACTCTAATGCATTCTCAAATATGATTTAAAAGCAACTTTGAAGGAATGGTATTGAAATCTAGCCTTCTGAAAATATAAGTATTGTTCTTTATTTTAAGCAAACAGGTATAAACAAAAAAGCCTTCTTACTCTTCTTTCTATTCTTGGTCTATTCGACTGGTATAAAATAAGTTGACGAATTGAAGCCTGATTTTCTGAACTTTTACCAAAACTCTTTTCCAGCGATATGAATTTTTTTTTCCCTTTAGTCCGTAATAAATTCGTTCAAGCATTTTCAATAATATGTGTATCGACTTCATTTCACAATGAGGGGAAAGTTACGTGGTATTGCTTAATGTGGGGTTCTAAAGTGCATTTTCTAGAGAAAAGTGGTCATAAAATCATGTTTAACTGGAAGTTTATCAATTGAACTCCACATGAATTGGTTCATAACAATGTTTTATTTTATATTTTAATAATATTTTGTAAATCTGCTATATATTATATTATTGCTTAGCAACTATACTGTCAATGTAAAACCTGACGAAAAAAGTAGAATTAAAAACAAAATATTGTAGGGCCTAGTTATAAAAATAATTATAAACGTTCTTTATCACACATCCTATAACTGTAACAGCTCTTTTACTCAGACATGTACTGCTTTAAACGATCGATTTTGTCTTTACTTGTTAATAGTAGATCGTCAACGTTATAGCATTTTGACAAAAAAGAAAACTGCGGATATCGTAGAATTTAAAACCCCAATAGCTGTGTGCTCCATCATCGAGGTACAGATATTAGTACCTGTCATTCAAATGAGCTAATGGTACGGATGTAGATCTAAAGGCAAACCTTCTATAGGTATTCGAGGTTGCACTACGCAACTGCTCTCTAGCTATCCACCTACTTTTAACTGCAAGGCGATCCAACTAAAGCAATTCTGCTGTCAAACAATAAATTGATACATAAACTAAACATTATAAATAATAATCATTAATGTGACATACTTTACAATATAAAACTAAAATCCATTCATTTTCTCTTTATTTCAAACGAGGTTAAATAGTTGCAGGTCCAGAACCTCAATTTAAATTCTTACCATCTAAGCAGACATTCAACATGTATGTCTAATGTCTCACCTGGCATCACAAAATTATATTGTTTAAAACTATATTGTGCATTTGTATTGCTAACATATTTATGAAGACTAAGTTTATAATGCAGATAAAGGAAATGTTAGTGTGTCTTATTACTACACACTAACATATCCGTATTGTAATTCAAATAATCCACACGATCAGCCGGGATAGACGATAGTTGATTAGTAATGTAATCCGTTACTCATCAAATCTCTGTATACAAGTTGTCGAAATGAGGGAAACGTATAATTTAATCCCCGATTCGAGTGGTTTTAAAGTATTTAAATGGTGGGTCTGTGTTTGTGTGTAGCTCATGTGAGAGGTACCACAACTTTAGGCAAACTAAAATAAAAACACTGGCTCTAAAAAATATCGAGACATTTATTCGGCTACGTTACCAAAACATGAAAAACTGTTAATAAAATGTAGCGCATACCGTGTCTACCTCGCTGTATTAAGAATGCCTGGTTTATTGGACTGGGTTACGCTGGTTTGCATCGACTCCAGTAGTCAGGACACACAGATCTATGCACAATTTAAATTATTTTGAATTCTAATGATGACGTGACCTGTTCAAAAAGATTACATTACACAGTGATGTCAACAGTGATTACCGAATTAGTGCTGCAGAGTGAGCTCACATGTACACAAATTAAACCTTCCCCTCCCTTACCCCTCCCCCCCCCCCCCCCCTTCACCGTGATGAGATGGAATCTCGTTCAATCGCTCTGCCGTGTAAAATTGGGGACTTGACAACGATGTAATGCGAAACGTTTTAAAATTACATTAGTCTAAAACTAGGATGCTAGAGAAGATTATAACACAGACGGTTTTTACAAGCGCATTTTCCGGTGAAGGAAACAGCTCCTGCCTTGATGCCACATTGATGTCATTTCCTCACTTTTCTCGCCTATCAACTGAATACGGGGCCCGTTGGAAACAGCTATCAGGCGCTGTATATCATTGTTCGTAAGCGTATTTGAGGAGATAATATTTGGATTTTGATTATTTTTTTAAACAGCCTAAAGTTTAGAAAAAATTAAAAACAAAATCTATGTGTTTCATATTATCTATAATCATTCTTGATTTTATAATACACACATAATTAGTAAGTACTCTTATATTCCATAATGTATACAGTAAGTTATATACAATGTTTGGTATACACGTTTCTAGTTTATATTAAGCTCGTCTCTATTTATCTTGTCTAGTACCAAATACGTTTACATTGTCTCGTCGAGTTATTTCAGCTATGCCCAATAACTTACCGCGTTAAATCTTCAAACAGTAAGCAAACTATTGTGGGTACTGCGAACTGTGTTTTTCTTGGACGAAACGTCGAGTAACTTGAACACAGCACGACACGACAAAATAGCCTAACAAAAACACAGTCCACATCTACGCGTCGTTAAAGCCTCCAACAACTAATATTGTGGACACTGTTTAGTGTTTATTTCACTATGCGGCTATTGATGCGGATCACAGTCGTTTCGGGCCAACGTATAAGCGGGTCTACACCGACTATACGGCTCGACCCCGATATGATTTATTAAATATCTGAGAAAGCCGAATGAAATATTGCATTTTTAATAACAACCACAAATGTTTTAAAATGTTCGGCTGTTATAAAAAGTTCATATTTCATTCGAAAAACTTTGTTGGATGTTAAAAGAAATCACGCCCGGGTCGATATTTTCAGCCCCTGTAGAGAATTGTATTTAATTCTCGCCGTGTAGTATAGGTTGGAGCTAGACTAGTCGTCTATAAGCTGTTTTACCATCCCTACTGCTCCGATAAAGCATCACACAACAGAACAGACACACTTATGTGTCGATCAAGAATAAGCATTTGCATTTTTTAGAAGTATATCGTAAATGCTTTATTTTATAAAAATATCAAGAGTACATTTTATATTTACAGAAATTCACGAGCATAGCTATAGCTCTATACTTTCAAACAAAAAATCTTTCTAAACATAATTATTGATTACAAATTATTTAAAAAACCTTCTTTAGGAAAATAAAAATACACCTAATCAATTTTACATTATAGTAGTAAGCAAGCCTGAATTTTAGCATTACACCGTGGTGGGGCTTATGAGAATATTCACTTTTACATACGATTCTGAACGTTTACTTCTAATAAAAACTACGTTGAAATAAATGTCATTAATGTACTAAATAATGCTACTTTATATGACTGTTCCCAGGACATCGCTGTCTTTCACCACACGATAGACCAAGGCCAAGTCGGCTGTTAATACATCATCTACATTAGAACCCATGTGACCAGCGAACGTCTATATCCTGTGGCGCTAAATAACCCCCAAGCATAATGTCATCTGGTACTCAAGCTTTGAGAAAGCAATACGATGGAATGTTCATCGATGGGTTCACACTCGCCGGTGTGTAGAAATCAAGGGTAGGACAGAAACCTTCTTGATCGACACCTCTTCCAGTTAGTTCCTGGTTCAATGATGTCCACCGACCATTGTTTTGCGTATTTCAGTGTTTACATCTTGTGCTTATACTATTGTGCCGCGTAACTGGTTTGTAAATTAGTCTTTTGCCAAATCCTATTTTCTATCACTTTAAACATTTTGTAAATAATATATAGTTCATCCTTTAACGATAGTTCAATAGTATTAGGCACGTTCAATATTTCCTTATTAGTCGGTTCTAATACATAGCCTGAAATGGCATTCTAGGCTCTACAGCTGTCACTTTTAATTATTTATTTCATTCACTTAGTAATTTACGTTTCTTGCTTACGTTTCAGATGCCTAAAATGTCAAATTAACCAGCGAAACTCCTGCTGTGCAGACTGCATGCGTTATAGTTGAAATATAACTTGTGAGGGCGTAGTTTGAGGGGGGGGGGGGCGAGAGTTCACCGTGGTGTTGGAAATGAACCGGGCTAAACGAGTACTTTTTTATTTAGAATTTTTTTATATGTATTTATTCAATTACTTTATTATTATTTACAAAACAGGAAAGCATTTGTACTGATTTAAAGAAACCGTGAACGCGAAACACAGCACCTAGAATCGGGACGTTAAGAACCCTAGATTATACTAATATCAGAGACTGAGAACGTAATCATTTTCTCTATACGGAACTGCCGAATCTTGCAACACTCCAGTTTGTCTTGAAATTGAAGCAGGCAACGCATTACAGACAGCAACACAGTGATTTGAAGTTTCCTTCGATTAGCTTACAATGTTGTTGCTCCATTACGCAAGTGTACTTCAAACATTGGCAGCAGGCATCATTTATTTGCTTCCAAACAGTTGAGAGGTGGGCGATGAAAGGGGGGTTGGAACAAACTGTGGTAGACCCAACAGTCAAGACCAGATTGAAGAGCGGTTAGCCCAAATAAGTCAATCAATATTTACTGTATTATTCTTGTCATGAAATAGCTCGCAGAAATTCTGCATAGCTTTATTAATTATCGAACGTAAACGAAAGCGAAGCGTAGCAGATGTTATGCTATAGCTATACTGATGAATTATTTGAGCTATCAATAATACGTACGGAGCTCGTTAGCACTGTATGACAAGCCTTTGTAACTTATTTCATGAAACGCCTCGTGTAATTTTCACACTACGTATAAAGGACCTTTTTATTCTCTTCACAGCTTTGTTCTCCGCCGACTATTAACGATCTGTATTGATCGAGTATTGGTTTCGAGAGACAGATTTCAAATATAAATTATTCATTAGTCATTACGTTCTACAATATGAGGAAAACTTCAGAAAGCGAAGGTGAGCATGGTTCTTTATTAAACTCAATTTCCTCGTCGATGGTTTGAAGTATTTCAATATCCATGGCACGAGGAACACGTCCAACTCGCACACGGACGAAACAATGTGTTAATATACATTTAATTCGGAACACTTGTGAGATTATGTTCTCATTCTGATACGACAACAAGCGATCAGTCGAAGGTTGTAGTTTACATGGTCCACTTTTCATTGTGAGAGATGAAAGTTGCCCAAAAGAAGATCAAAAGATGTCACCCTCTGAAGAATTTAGTTCTCTTTCTTATGAATGATTCTATGCTCCAATAAATATGTTCGTTTTATTTAATGTTCATAATTGGGTGTGAAGGTGTGCAGCAACATCACATTACAAGATAAAGTGGACACATTAATTGGAACAAAGAAACTTTCACAAGAGCATTAAATAGTCAAGAAGGTGACATATTTTGATTTACTTTTGGAACAATTTAATTTAAACACAGTTTTAAGCAATTTTTACAGACCAAAATCGGGTGTTCTACAGGCAAAATGGACAACGGACATACAGCAATGATTCATTATGCAGAAATAAGAAATCCAGTTTCATTAACATTTCAAATAACTTATTCAGTTTCCAAGTTACCTTTTAGCTCATATGATGACACTCGCAAACGCAGTTACAAATTACATGCTGGTTCCAGAATACAATACATACAACATACATATTATATCTAATAATAAAATTAAAAGATAAGACGTAGAACAATAGTATATTCGGATAATTAATAAAGTCAAGTGCTTGGAACAGGTGAACAGGTCCCGGCTAGGCGTGTGGGGTAGAATCGGTCCAGGGGGGGAAGCTTTGCCCTTTGCAGGTCGTATGGGAAGACTAATGGGGCCGTTAGGCTTTATCAGCAGATTGTTGAGCGGGCAACGGATTACCAGGGACAGGCATGATATTATGCATTTTACTTCAGTTCAGTTCAGCATCACCGAAAAAAAATTGAAATGTTTCATTTACCAAACTTTGTGATAATAACATGTTACACAAATTGATTTGATTTCCCCAAAAAACTGACAGCCGTGATCATGTGGCGATTATGATGCAATGTGAGGGAAATTGTATATCTTGCTAGTTTTACAAACAGACATTGATATTTTAGAGGAATTAGAACGGCACGGATATGGTGAATAATTTGACCACGAGAGAACGGTGTCATGGGGAAATGTGTATGACTGAGAAGTAGATGGCGCCACAGAAAATGTCGGACTGTTGCCATATTTTCTAAACTAGTTTTGTTTACTATAATTGATATATCAACTATAGCATAACTAGAGAATCATAATACAAGATCCACCTTTCCAATTTTCAAAATAAACGCACTACAAATTATCTTAGTTTTGTTCCCTATAAAATACGCATTCAATATATCAGAATTCACTGATTTTTTACTAGCATTTTCCTTGTACGCGGATTGAACCCAAAAAGGCTCATATTAATATATATAAATTATATTTCAATTTTCAAACGCATTTCTCTTGCATTTCTCTAGAGAAAAATGAAAAATTAGGAGTCTCAATAACTATTATTACGTGTTTACTTTCATTTTCATGCAAATGGGGTTAGGTATACAAATCCCGTCTCGAATACATGTATCTCGTGCTTAAAAATATATGTGAAAGTTCCGAAGAAATAAATTGAAGTATTCGTCACCTCCCTCTATGCACCTCCTAGAGAACAGAGCGTATAAACCACAGACATTTCGTTCTGAACACTAGAGACGTTTTGTTCAGTTAATACATCACAAAATAATTGCCTCGAAACGTCCGCTGGGCGTATGTTTTTAAGGTTTTTAATACACTTTACCGAGGACGTAAAATATTCCTACTTCCTATTATTTTGTTATGTTTCCACCGGGGACCTAAATCTCTCCGCCGAAGGCCTAATCATCCGCCGAGCTGTAATAAGGTTACCCCCACGGGTCAGATTGAGTTTGAGAATTACAAGACCTAAGGAGGGAGGAAACAGGGGCGGAAACGCCAAGAGACAAGATTACGTACAAGACGGCACATTAACTAGTTCCAACCCTAATAGAGTTATGTATAAGCACCTGTATGGCCTAACAATGTCTCTCTCTAGTCACCGCGTGATTCATGTTAGGAGCGAGGGCCAACTTCCTAGCTTCTGATTGACACGCTTCAATTAGAAATATAATTAGTTTCATCTAGGGGCACTTTAATTATTATTGCTTTACTCTAAAACAATTATTTTCCCTGCCTGGAAAAGCTACCCTCTACCCGTTTAATCAACGACTAGCTTGTTGAAGTTTTTCGTGTAATAAAAATCGCCATTTCTTTAAGAAGCCGCTGCTTACTTGTTTTTAGTGAGATTGACCCTAGGTTAGTTTCTATTATCTGCCTCTCCGTCTGATAAAGTAAACCAATTTACAGTATAAGACAGCAAGGAGCGTCTAGGGAATGGAGTAGCACTATCAAAGGAACTTCGTGTGGAAATAGCTTGATGCCGTTTGGCAGACAGCCACTCAAACGAGGGAATAAACAGAAATGAGGGAAATAGGATATGAAATACACGAGAGAAAGAAAATGAAAAGGGAAAGTGTAAGAGAATGGCCATCCATGTTTGGATTCAAAGAGGGATAGAGAGAGCTTAAGCCGAAGAAGCACATAAAGTAATTTCATTTCCGGCCGTAAGAGCTCAAATCACTAGCGATTGTGCTTTGTAAAGCAGCTCAATTAGACGAGAGACGGGGAAGGCGTTTAACCGTGCACTCGGATTCAAGAAGGAGCTCCTAAACAAAAGTCACTAAAACAATCAGCGACAAATAGAAACAATTTGTAAGAGCGGATACATGACTCGACTGTAGCCACTGTCTGTACAATGGGTTTTGTAACTAACTTTCTCTCTTGACGGCAAATAACTCCGTGCACACAGGAATTTGAAGAAACTGAAGATGGAATCCATGATAGTTATTGTCAAAAGTGACATCACTTTTCTGAAGATGAAATATCAATTGGTGAATACTTGTGATATTGGTAACGGGAATATAAGGTTAGGTGGTCTTGATAAGTAGTAATAGTAAAATCATTAAACTATATATCAATTATAACATCAATCATTCAATTTTGCAATACAACTTCAAGTTTGAAACTAAGTATACCTATAATTATAGTAATCCGTTAAACAAAACAGAAGCGAGTTCATTATTTCACACTAAACACTGAATTCTCACGTCTCATAGAAGAGAACGCAAATAAACAAAAACTCTAGCAATGAAAACGGGCAGCTCGTAGGTGTCGCCGTGTAGACCTGTGTGGGGAAACACTTGCACTAATGGATATTGACGAGGAAACACATGGGCACGTACTAAGTGGACGGGTATAAGAGACAGCGACAAGCACTTGCATTGTCTTTATCATAAGTAGTGCTGGAGGGGGGTGTATTGAAAAACTCTGTCCGTACTCTCTTTCAAATGCGCTCTGACAGGAACAACGATGCTAAGATAAGAGCTCCTCTGAGCCAAGACTCTCGAGATGATATTCCAAACGATTTATAATTGACTACATATTTTCAAGCAAAGGAAAACAAATATAGAAATACCATCAATTGTTTATAGAATTTATAAAGCAAAGGACATAAACAAAGCGAGATGGCTTATAGTCGACTGAAGCAAAATGTCGATGAATGGAAATTGGAAAGGCTTGCTATTCGCTCGCACGTTTAGGAACACTGTAAGCCTGCATTCCAATTTCAATTTACAAACTTTATAGATTATGTACGGTGCGCCTAAAGGCTAAAGCACTCGCATCTTAAAGAAAAGCACTTACGCTGTTGCACGATTACCCTTATTTTCCTCGTGTTGTTTATATGAAGGAAGTCAAGCTCACTCTAGGAAACAATAGGCGATAGTTGAGAAGAAATTAAAGTTAGACTTGCGGAAAATTCGCCAAACAAAACACCGACATACTCTCTGAATTCAAATCAATGCATCCCATTCATTACTTAGAAACTCTTTTTAATTCTATATCACGTCTACTGCAATATAATTATGTTACGAAATGGGATACTCTATTATTATGTATGGAATATTTATTTTACGCATTTATAACAGTACTTTTTTACTTATCAATAAAAGTGTTAATGATTGAAAATAAAAATTGTGTAAAGCTATTTTTTCCGCAATTTTATTCCAGTTGGAAATGCTAAAAAAAGTAAAGAGAATCAAGAACTTCGTAAACATATTGATTGTTTGGAAAGGTTTGAGCGGAAAATTCAGAGCGGGTGTATAGGTAGACTTATGTACCCATTTGTAACAGTATTTTTGTGTTGTGAAAGAATGCTCTTGAGTTGTTGATTTAAGTCCGATTCACACAAAGTTATAAGGTATTGCAATAGCAATAAGAATATGGTATAAGAAAGTGGTATAAGGTATAAGCTAAGGACGCCAAAGGTTTTCCTGAAAAGATACTACATTCTTTTGTAGACTTCTTTGACTTGCTCTGGCGGCAGTTTGAGTAACTACAGCTGGCTGTCAATCAGCTGACTTCCCGCAGCTGTTATTTACGTTTTAAACCGGCATCGAATCTATTGACAATAATTCAAAACAATAGTTAAAAATAATAAGAAAAACAATAATTATTATTATTCATTATTGTTGTGTTGTTAAATCATTAATGACGCCGATGGGAGAAGATATTTTGCACGTAGTTACCGGATGCAAGGTCTATTTGATGTGAACCGGATGTTTACGTTGAGTTTTTGTTTTGACTAATAATTTACAATGAAAGCATCTGTTACATTGATTCAAGTTGCTAGCATCCCATTGGCGTGTTATAAGTGACGTTTCAACGCATGATTGGTCCGTCATAAGAAAGTTGAAATCTTATACCAGTCTTATACCAATTGCTATTGCTATTGCAATGACACATTTGTGTGAACCCTTGTACGTAATCCCTATGGCCCAACTCGGCTTGTGACTATACCTATACCTTATACCATTCTTATAACGTTGTGTGAATCGGACTTTATGGAATGAAAACTCTAGAAACGTCTGGTAAAAAAGCGTTTTTAAAATATAAAAAATTGCATTGCAAGGGAGTGATCACTGGATGTATCGTAAATAGTCAACATATAATGTAGTTACATTTATTTTGTATAGGTTGCGTATTCAGTAGTTATTTTCTCTAAATTTAGATCCCATGGCCAGGGTCACATCTTGTGTATTTACATCTTGTACACTACACACGTATAACACGAATGTATAAAAGAGTTGTGAAAATTAAGATTTTCAGTCAATGCATAAGTCGAAGCTCAATACGTTATTGAATATTTCTTCATACAGAAAACTGCATACCTCCAACTATCATGAACAGTCAATGATAAGTCGTGAATTTTGAAAAAGCTTATTTGAAACATAAACGAAATACCCCACCAAATAAATCATTCTATTGCCATCAATGTTTTACATTTATAGACAAAATTTCTATCTATTTTCATTTCCATCATGCAGTATAATTAGCGCAATTGTGTTTAAACTATGTGTGGAATGTTTTAATTGTAGACTATTCTGTGTTGGAATTACACATGTGTTTTCATTGTTTGAGGTAACAGAATTTAACAATTATGAGCCTGCATCTATAAAACAAGAGTTAATGTAACACATGTTTTGGCCTAATGTGGATGCTAAACACAAGGAAACGCGTACAAGGCTATAAAATACGTTGAAGATTGCGTCTGGACCACGAGGAACATTTGATAGAATACCACGGCTACAGCCACGCAAAACGCTATCAATATTAATTACAAGGCCTAACAAGCTAGTGTGTTAGGTCAACAAGGTTATGAAAACGTGCGTGTGTTTTGACTTGGAATAAACGAACTCGTTTAGAGCTCGGCTGTGCTTGCGCTGGCAAGACTGGAGGGAGATTGTGGCCGCGGGGAAGACTGGCCTGGCCTAGCCCGGCTACCGGGGAAGAAACAGAGATAACACGGGGAACCAAATCAAATATCACCGCAATCAACGTTGTAGACACGAGAATGTGTTCAGATCAACTTTACGTGTGGGCCAGATCGAGGGCAGAGGAAATGTAAATTTACATGCATTGTTAATTTGGGGGCTAGTGCAAAACCAAAAGCTTGTAACATAAGGAATATATGAACGTTTTACTCAATATATAGGCTAGTATTGTTTCAAGGTATTAATATAAGAAGGTTAGAAAAGTAGTGAGAGTAAGATTTTAAAGATTACGATTACGACGATAGTGTACAGCAAGTAAATAGCACAATTAAAAATTCAACAACACGCTTAATTAGCGAGCAGCGAGAGCAGCGGCGCAGGGCAAGTAATACCTCAACCCTCAACCCAGCTGAGACGCGGCCTTGGCTGAGAACACACCAGACTGTTCTAAGAGGACCAACATCACTGGATCAAGTCAATATAAATATTGCTGCGAACGACACGGGTGAATGCAACAGCAATGCCAGCATTATCCGCATCGCTTCGTCAGGCGCCACCAGAGCGCTAGGGGAAATATTTTAATCGAACCGAGAACTCAACATGAGAAAGTGATCGACAATAAATTCCTGCGCATCGCCTTATAAATAATTGATAAATTTCATTTTCTACGAAAAGTTAAACGTGCATTTAATATTCGTGTTCTGAAGGGACGTCATAATTTTAAAATTCATAGAGTTGGATACAGCTGAAGTTTTGGTTAGGTTTCAAAGTTGAACGTTTCATTGTTATACCTGGTTGAATAGTCTGAACGTCGAATAACCTATTCGCAGTGTAGGCACTTCAATCCCATCATCTGTGGTAGATTAAATGTTAAATATAGGATATAGCTATTACTTGCTAGCTGCTGTATAAGTTATGTATGTAATTACCACTAACCGTAAAGGGTAACATAGCATTCGTATCCTATGAAATATTACGGCACAAGTTGCTGTTGCCCTTATAGTATATAATACTGTAGAATCATATATACATACGTTTGTAATAATTAAAGTGTTCTATAAGTATATCAGGTTATCAGATCGTCTCGATTACTCAAGTTCCATAAATATAGGACGTAAAACCCAAATATCATCATCAGGTTATCAAACGCCAGTATGAATATTTGACATACATATAAAATGCAATTACTGGTACTAGATATCGGGCTATCAAACGCCTGTATGAATCTTTGAGATGTATATAATGCAATTACTGGTACCAGCTATCACATTGATACAACGATTAAAAATGTCGCATGTGTAAAAGAGAGAAATTGATTGATTGCTTGCTTGATTGCTTGATTGATTTCGGTCTTTATCATGGACGGTATTAAGGCCAGTGTGACCTTTTCTTACATCCAACCGGTAATACATTTAGATAAACACGTTACAAGAATAACAAGGATTCATTTAGGAACATCGAAATACACAATACAAATATAAGTTATATTCACCCTTCTTAATTTGCAATTACTGCATTTAAACGTGTTTCATCAATTTCCACCGCATTATAACGCTAGATAATAAAAACCTAGACTATAGTTATACATTTTTAATAGTATACACTTAATATTCAGAATTATTTTCAACGTGGTTGGCAACGTGTGCAACGAATTGATGAAAAATGTAACCAATCTATATCGAATCGATTGATTAGGGGACCTGATTTTTCATAATATATAAAATAGTATTAACTCCTGGCACCAATTGAATTTTAATTACATATCTTACTTGAGTTTGTTAATTTTACAATCGCCCCAGAAGGTCATAGATGTCGTTGGACATTATCCATCTTGATAATCGTCGTCAGTTACATCACCTCTATTAACTTAAAATTAAAATACAAAGTTGATAACTACCTGTCTGTAAAACAGCCTTGTAGAATGTGATGGCGCTATTGTAGACCAGCTTTGAAGGGTGTTATGCGCATCACCGCCCGCGCACCTGTGTAATCAGTGATCTGCATGCAAGTCGCGGCTCCACAAACAGCACCGACGCGAACAATCGTCCAATAAACCAAGAAACTTGAGCTGAAACAACTGAGGTTCAACAAATTGTCACTCGTAGAACGGGCGAGCACGCAGAATGTTCTTATCAAATTCACCATAAATATTCAGGGCGATGAATGCGTCATAAAATAAACGCTTTCTTGATGCCAGCTAAGATAGACGTGTGTTTTTGACATGACTTTAAACGTAGCTATCACCGGCTTACAAAGCGCTTGGCACTCGACTCGAGCTAGAAAATTTGCATAAAAACAAGCAAAGAATATTTATAGGCTACTAACTTTGATAGGTCTATATTATGGGGCCATGTTTGTTTACAATCGTTAATTACAAAAATGGGTGTCGCTTAATTTTAGGCCGACCATGTTTATGGATGACTCATGAATTTCAATTGGCTTAGAGAGTCATGATGTGTATATGCGTCACAAGGAGGGATAGTGAATATTCATCTGAGCTCGATAGGTTCGCTGGAGAGGAGACACATTGAAGTGAGCGCTGAGCCTCAGTCTATGAGGGACTTCCATCAAGAGGTGGTTGTTGCTCTCTTTTATACCTAGGCAAGTTTCCAATGCTATGTGGTTACAAATGTAAGGAAAGCGTAATGAAAAGCAATAAGCATTCTACTTAAACGAGTTTGCATATTTGCGTGTAACGTGTACTCGTTTATTAAATTCCTACGATCGTACAATCTTAATTAATTGAAGGTATAAATCTTCTAAACGTTGGAACATGTTGGAAACTCATAAACGTAAAAGTGCGTTAAGAGTTTTAGAATAAAGTATAGTAACAAAAAGTTTAATTGATATTCATTAAAAAAACATAAATATGATGGCTACTGCCATATTTGGAATAATTGCACAAATATGATAAGTGAGTAGAGAGACATTTTAAACACGTAGAGAAATTCACGTTGAAACTAATTGTGGAGCGGTTTTGTTACCGACATTTGAATACGCTAAACACTAAATTGCTAATAGTATTATAATTATTACTATTAGTAAGAAACATTATTTTACTTATAACAATGTGTAGGCCTACTGCCATAGCTTGAAAACCTATTTATTGGCGTACTACAACATGTCACAAAAAGTGCATAAAATTAAGCTCTTGTTTGGTCATAGCATATGACTTTGCTATTACAGAGTAAACTACAACATTTTTGGCCGTTGAAATATTTCACAAAGTATAATTTCATCCAATTTCTAAACACAACTCCATCACAAAACGTGGACTAATACCCAAAAGCACTCTCTCCGAAGGGAGCGAAAGCATGAACTAAAGTTGTTCCACAGCAATCTTGTGGATGGTGACGTAATAGATGAACGAGGTATTGACCAACCAAATGTCAGTATTTGAAAAGGCCACCCGCTGATTGGCTCCGACTCACTCATCTGTGATGACGTCAGCATTTACAAAGATGGCGTTTAATGGAATCACTGTATCAACTTTTGTTTGCCATACTCATCAAAACAATGACGACCATCGTACCTCTAAGCTTCGATGACTATCTTGGCCGTATCATCAGCAGAAATACAAAATATCTATCTTATTTCTGCATCTTGTGCGGAGCCGAGTGCTATAGTCACTTGACGAATATATGACATCGTAAATACTAAATAGCAGCAAGTGTAGATCTATAACACAGATAACTAATTACTAATAAGTTATCTGTGTCTATAATATTAATCATATGTAAATAAAAAAGAGAACAGTTATGAAAAATAAGGTTGAACATGCATTGTTTGGTTCTAATTTCAACAAAAAGTGTATTTATATAAATATTACAATGGTGTGAGTAACATTCAGAATAAAACCTTATTTACATTAAAATGTGACAGATAAAAGAAAAACAAAACCTCTGCGGATTCTCGTGTCGGAAACTTATCACAAGAAGAGAAATGTGTGGGCTACGCAGCGACAGCACAACCGTACCAACCCCGAGAAGCTGAAACGTGACGTGCCTATACCCTTTTGTTGACGTGCCCGAACACATAAAATATGCATTGTGTTTTTCTTGTGCACTAGATTGCGCAAAAAGCGAGAGAAGTATTCATGGCGAAATAATCTTTACGGCATTCCTTCCCTAACCGTGAGATATACTGGCACAGATATCAAACACCAACAGACCTTCAATTACAATAAAACCTAGACATGTGGCGTTGTCCGAGGATCTCAATTGCTTCCACAGATTTCCCGTGAGACGAGACTTCCTTCAAAGAGGAAGGATATAGGTAAAGTTCCTCTCTTTAAGCGCACCATAGATTAACCATTACTTAAGTATTAGCTGGAAAAAGTATCTCACTGAAGGTATTGTGACACCAACGAATAAAAAAATAAAAAAAACGTATTAATACAGTCCACCCCTCGGTAACAAGACTGATGTTCAGTGGGGGACTTAAATTAAAGCGACTATAAAGCAACCGTTTAGGTTCCGAATACCATCGACAAGTGAGCGATAACCAATCAAAGATCTCTATATACATTGTCGTTTAATGAACGGTACACATTTTATTTACTTGCATTGTGCTAAAATCTACTCGTATTAGCTTAAATGAACCTAAAATTACAATATTCCGTTTTTTAAATTTCCCCTCTAAATTGTATCAAAACAAGATTGAAAATACCATTATATTATATATTTTCTAGATATTTTCTTTATATTTCTGTGCAAGTTCACTTGTAGGAGACACAGCGGTAAAGGTTTCCAGAGATGAAATATATGCTGACCGCCTATCAAAGCTAAACCTAATCATCAGGCACCTTTTCTCGGTAATAATTTCATGTCAGCAAACATGTCAGCTACTTCAGGGTTTCCATCCGTTCCTGGAAATCCCACTCAACGTCACACAGGCAAAATGAACGGACATTTTTGCTGACATAAAAAGCTTTTCCTCCAAATATAATAAATCGCCCCAGAAGGAATATAACGATACAAGAGGGTTTTGGTGTAGGCCTGTACACTCGTTTTGAATTTCACAAATCACCAGGCATTTTGATACAATTATTTCTTGGACAACGAGTGCTTTCCGATAGTTAAATCTTGCTATAATTTACGAATTTATTGATTGTCTAGACCTCTAAAGTCTGGTATTTATATTTTTCAGTGAGTTTGAGAAGTTTTTAGTCAGTGTCTGCTTGGTGATGGATGAAGACTGATAATCCGAAAATACTCTGCGCTATTTTCATTCAATATTCTCTACTTTTTTAGTTGCATTACACATTTATAGTTTATCTCTTTGCAGTCATTTTTATTTTCTTTGACATCTATTATTGATAGATATCGAAACGCTGGGTGGGTGACTAAAAAAGGAATATACTTTAATAAATACCCACGACATTACGTCCCATAATCAATAATTAGATATAAGTACAACTATATCTGACCAGTAGGGAAAGAGACTTGTAACCGCACAATTCACATCGGAGTAGCCATCAAACATCTCCAACTATCTCATCGACGTTCAGCTCTTGCACGTACACCAGCTATAACCTTCCACGGCGTCACCTAACAATTACTATACACGGCATGGTAGCATTATTATTATACTGAAATAACTGTAAACTAAGCTGTTTCAAGAGATATTTGTGGTTACATTGTGGTAGGCATGACGTCAGAATGGTTTGTGTATTTTCATAACTGACAATTGAGATACGTCATGTTCGTCGTCTTCACTGTGACAAAGAAATTAAAGCAACAAATCAAATGAATAATATTTCATGTCTCGAGTGAAATTATCACTTGTCTCACCAAACCAAGAATACTTCTGAGTCATTTATGGAAATATAAAAAATATATATATTGGTGGTAACCGAACTATGTTTACTTTATAGGAGTAATACCATATATCTTAGATATTTCAAGCTTGAAATAAACTAAGGATTAATAATTTAAACTGAAATTAAAAAACCTACCAAACATGGGTTTCTGTAATAGTAACAGATATAATATTATCTTATATGCGTATAAAAAATAAAAACGAACATAGTGAAACCCTTCCAAAGTACACAACATAAATCGTAGACATTAAAAGGGACGAAACTATGAAAATCAACTTCCAGACAACCATCATTGTTTTGTTACCCGTCCAACGAAACCTCTTGTCATTGAACGGGATGGTTCTATATCTGCCCTTGTCTGTTGCAGAGCGCTTGAATGTCTTGTACGAGAAGAACTGGACCCACCTCGTTCATGAACAACTGCGCAAGTTCGAGACGAGCGTGGCCACCGCCACGGAGGTCGACTTGTTGGACTCAAGCAAGCAGTGGTCCTTCAGTGGCGCTCTCCTCTACTCTGTAACCGTCATCACCACGATAGGTATGTCTATTCAACGAGAGGATTTACCTTGGGCATGTCTTGGGTGATAAACCCTAGTTTTAGAGACATTTATGGGTCGGAAATATGCTCCCCGCAATCGACCCGCCACCCATTGCACAACTCGTATCCGAAATCCGAAATACTTTCTTGAATTTCTATAATTTTGTGTGTTAAATGTGAGACGTAAACAATAACCTGCAACTTGGAATGAATTTGTATATATATTTGTGCCTTGTAATATGATTTCATGATAATGCTTTTATTTTCAGAAAGCCATTGAATATAAAATATTGATTTTTTTAAAATATTGACAAATCCCGCCCCACACCCGCCCTTCAACGTATATTTTAATCTGTGAATTACGCATTTGTATTTACTTTTTCTTCTTCCGAATATGTTGTTTTGAACGCAGTAAGGTAATACAGGCACACCAACCATTTAGACGAATTACAAGCAGTGGCGTAACTAAGGGGGGGGGGGGGGAGGGTTAAGGGGTTTACACCCCCCCCCCCCCCGAAACTACATCGAGAATGATTTTACCTAATACTACATTTACTTAATACTATATTGTAAGATCCTTAAACCACTTCAGTGTATAACAATCGCAACAAATAACATTTTCATCATATTTATACACTTCACTTAGATAAGATACCGGTATATAATTTCTTTCAACAATTATATATGTGTTCATCTACAACTAATATACCTTTCGCTCGAACCAGTAAAAGGAGGGTACCTATAAATAAAAAAGCATTTATCTAATATTACAATATCACGGTCTGTGAATTAAAATTTAAATGTGTGTGACGTGACCACAATGTTTCACTTCATGTTGAGATTATATTGAACAACCATAAAACATTACAAACACAATTTCTATGCAATTCTTATTTAGAACTATAATTAATGCCTACTGTAACACTGTAACTTCAATATAATACATACAAACGAGTAATGGTTCGAGTAGTATTCTTTGAGTCTAAAAGGCGTGAAATAATTATAGAAGTGAAAAAAAATTTCGTGCATAGTATCAACGGTAACTGAACGCGTACTCTCCTACAAGGTGGGCGCCTATACCATGGCTAGTGCGGGGCCTTCCCAACCAGTTACGTAGGTAACTGCAATGCACGTGTTTGTGTGATATTTTCATAAATACTCGGCCGATTTTTTAATTTTTTTTATAATGATCTACTCTTTTGAACTAAGTTTTAGGGCTATCGAAACGAAAAGTTTGCTAGGCCTTTAATTTAAATTTCAATAATGAGACAGATAATTATAAAGATGGTGTAATGTGCTCATTAAGTTTCTTTTTTGGCACTATAGTACCCCAGACTTTGAGAGGAGCTGATTGCTGCATGCATTTTCTCGTTATAATCATTTAATAATTGCGAAACATGTAGGAAACTGTAGCAATTTTACTTCAAGCTTACCAATGCCTCGTTTAAATCTGCGTTTTCGGTAGCTCTGCACAAGTTTAATTTGATTGTAAACCCACAGCGTTAAGAAAGTTTATATCATTGGTAAATTATTATCGGTCTCTGTGTCTCTCAGAATGGGATGATTGATTTTGAAGGGGATGTTTCATTCACGATCAGTGCGCATTCTAGGTACTCGACATTCTGTTGCAGGTTACGGCAACTTGGCTCCAAGAACAGCAACTGGCAAAGTGGTGACGATGATCTACGCAGTTATTGGGGTACCCCTCATGCTCTTATGCTTATCCAACCTGGGATCTTTTCTAGCTGATACATTTCAGTTTGCTTATTCACAAGCTTGCTGCTGTCACTCCAGCCAGCCCATCGTTAAACACCATCATCGTTATGACAAGCACATCCACCCTCCCGCCTGCAACCGACATGCGAGTCGAGCCCCTTCCTACACCTCTCAAGCGTCGGGAGCCCACGACACGTCATCAACCATCGTGGAGATAGCTTGCGGCAAGAGCGAGATGCCGAGAAATGCAACGGTGATAAGCAACGGCGGTCGTCCTCGACTCCCTCAACGGTCTCGCCAGTCACGGCCGCTTCCGTCGGAAGTGAGAACCCTACTGACTGAGTGCGCCGAGTACACACTGGCCCAGAACACGGCGGACTCGAGCACGGCGAGGTTGTTGAAACAGCTCAAGGAACCAGAGTCCGAGGAGGACAAATATGAGACTGACGACACCTGCGACGGAGAGGATCTCGACGACGCCGACCTAGAGCTCGGGTGAGTTAGGGGAGAACAGTGGAAATAATATGATGCTGAAATTATGTTGTAATTGTAATATTCACGAATATTACAAAGCCAATATGATAATGTTTGTGTTCGTATTGTAACCGCTCGCCGTTATCGGATACATCTTATTACTGTGTGATTGCAAAGTGAGTTCCCTGTCATCTGTTTTCAGGGACGCCGGTCACCACAACACCCCCTCGCGCATCCCCCTCATCTGGAGGTCCAACTGCGAGAGTCACCCGTCCAAGCGGCCGCCGACGCCCCCTCCGCGCCGGTCCCGCGCGGGTACACCCCCCGCCCCCGCGGCTCCCCGGACCGCCCGCGTGCCGGTCTATATCGTCCTCCTCGTGTTGACCGGGTACATCTGCCTCGGTGCGGCCGTGTTCGCCGCGTGGGAGGACTGGACCTTCCTCGACGGCGCCTACTTCTGCTTTATCACCCTCTCCACCATCGGCTTCGGCGACCTCGTGCCGGGGAAGTCGTTCCAGAGGGTGGACACTGAGGGGGGACAGTGGCAGCTTGTAGCCTGCTGTGCTTATCTCATCCTAGGACTAGTGCTGATAGCCATGTCGTTCACGTTAGTGCAAGAGGAGGTACTCAACACGTGCAGACAGATAGCGCTCACGATAGGCATCCTAAAACGCAGAGATCCGCATTGATATTGGACTTACCTCATTATTGTGATTTGTTCAAGCGTCTAAAATGTCTTTGGTATTTTGCATCGTTTTTCATGCTTGTACAATAAACGTCATGACTTTATCAATCTTCATATTTTTTAACTGACAAATACTCAACGCTTTGTAGCCTACAATAATGTATTAAAACATTTTTATGTTTCTCATTTAATAATTTCTTGAGTTTTCTGAACCCGGCTTCTTATAATTGGGGGTGGAAAATGGAAAATGAAAACTTTGGAGTGAGACAAACGAGTAACAAGGAAACTTCACGAAACAACTAAGTTCTTCTCCCACTGCTGTAGGCCAGCCTGTTCTCAATTGGTTCCTTTTCAACTGCAGCCAACTAGGACATTAAAGTTTAAGTGACACTAATTAAAATCTTTCCTCTAAATAAAGCATCTTAGCGGTAAATGTTTTCAAAGCATTCATTGGCCATCCAATTAACTTTAAACCTACTCGCAATTTTAAATGTTGGCTGTGAGAATAAAATGAAATATTTCTAGAATTTTCGTTTAGATTTAGGTTGCCCTACGGTGTTCTTGTTACCGTCTACCTACCTGTACAGCAAAATAATGTATTTTAGTAAATTTGCACAGCAGTAATGTGTTACTCCGAACTAGAAGTATCCCCATTTGCAAACAAGAGTTTCAGATTCAGTTCGAGAAGTGATTCTGTGATCGCCGTCCCTGGGGCAGCCGATTGCGACTACGACGCAATATGCTCGCCGGTCCAGCGGGACAAGAATTTTATTGACAGTTCGCGGAAAATTTTATTTTATTAACATTATTCCATGTGAAAACCTGACAAGAGCGTGATTTGATTAAATTCATAAATAAATTAATATTGAGTGCCACAGCCGTCTGTTTAGGTGTGTAGTACGAATTACAGGCTACGAACAATCTCTGGGAACAGACCGAAAGAGAATGCATTCGACTCCTATATTACCGTACAGAACTTATACAATGTATGAGTATTGATTAGTGTAGAAAATTTAAACTTTCCTGTTATTTGTCTACTTAAAAATGTGTTTACAATATTTCGGAAATGTGAAATTCTATATCCTTGTATAAGTTATAATATAACAACAGTCATGAGTCAGCACAGCTTTCTATTTTCTTTGTAAGTGACCTAGGTTAAAGCTCAACAGTGTGTGTGTTATTTCTCTTATGTAAACCAATCAAAATATCAACCACCTGTAAAATACTATTGCATAATTTGAAAAATGGTGTTTTACTGTTGAAACTTTATCAGAAAGAGATAGTTATTCCAAACAATATATTATATAAACAAAAATTATCGACTGCGATGTCATCAACTAAAACATAACTTTGAACTTTCGTTTTGGACAAGCATTCCAATCTGAGAACTGTCACTCAACAAGGAAAAGTTGTGATTTATAGCCATTTTTGAGTTACTATACATAACATTGGTAATAATATTTGTAAGTTTGTTTTGTATTCCTACATTAAACAAGTCTCACACCAATGCAAATCAAAGTTTCACATTTACAGAATAATGTAGGCCTACAGATCGAGGACGGAGCTCGGAGTACCCAACCCCAATGGCTTCAACCCCAGTTAGCCCGCAATTATGCACTTTGATCATGTCTGATGTAGCAATTGTTCACCATCTCCACGCGGTCAATCCTAAAAGCTATAGAATTTCGCTTCCATGTAAATTTAGTATCAGAAAATTAGTAATAAACTAAAATGGAAGGAAATTTCCGAAATATGTAACATATGTTTTAAAGAACAAAGAGAAGCTTACATATCTTCACTCCTGTTTTTATCTGTTATACAAGATTCTATTTTAAATACTTGCAGGGTTATATACATTATATTGGCATAGATATAATCACTAACTATTTTGTCTATGATAGGTGTTCTTTCTTTGACTATACGAGTATTAACAGTTACCGGAACTAAAATTGCTATTGGAAGAATATAAATGACAGCTATAAGTCTATAACCTACCAATGATTCAGACCTCGAACTCAATGGCCATGTCACAATGCGTCTAGTCTGTATCAGTTAAACCCCATCATATCACCATCCATCATCATTACTTTATCGCGTTAGTTAAGTCAATTAGACTTGGCAACATTCTGATAGACTTGTAATGATTTTACAGCAGCTTTTCATAAAACAGTGCATTTGAGCAAAATTCAATTACAAAATAACAAATGAATTCGATTTTCAAAAAACTTGTGAATTGATTCTGCGTCGTCGCACTCGCGTTCACCATTTGTAAACAAGCCTCAACTAACGACGTTATCACAAAATAAAATCAATTGACAGAAGTCATGCTATGAACATGTGAAGTATGATTGTATATTACAAACATTGAACTGTAATAATTGCATGAGTGATAGCTTGCTATACGAAAACAATTCGATAAAGTTGTAGTTTATGAAATTACCTTTATTTATTCAATCCACGCGAGTCCCAAAAAACAATACCCCGCTACCAACCGTAGCAGAACAAATGTATTTGTCAACAGTGTACATATAGGAGCTAACGACTTGACAATCGATCATGATATAGGGTAGCACGCAAATGACAAACGACTTAATAATAACATCGTGCTGGTTTGTCGAGTGGTAACCATGAAATCTCTCCTGTGACAGGACACGCGTGACACCAGATCGTCCACGTTGAGGTTCACGACCGAGGAACAAACTAAAGTAAGGATTTTCAATCAAGCTCGCTATCTCCGAAGAGACTCTCGACCCGAGCTTTGTATAGCGGAGGCTCGTCGAAGTGCGAACGTACTATACTTGTATAGCACCAACAACCTCGTATCAAACTGAGATAATGATTTTTAGTAAGCAAGTAAAGGCTTGAATTCGAGAGTCTTAATTAATCTTTTGATCCTATGTGGCAAGGTCTACTGGATTGCAAGGTCACATGTATAATTTTATTGTTGTGACTTATGTATATTGACAAAGCTGATATTATTAATATAATTATTTTATTGTTTGTAATGTAATCTAAAAAGCTGATAATAAAATGAAATGAAATGAAATGAGATGAAACTCCTAGCGGAGTACGCGCGCTGCGCGCACGCTACAAGCGATCTAGTGGACCTTGCTATGTGGGACTTCTTTCCACTTATGTTATTTCCATTCCATGTCTCTTGTGTTGTTTGTATTGTCTTTGAAAAGAAAACAAAAGAATAAATGGTATTAATAATCTCTTATCGGTTTCAGCAGTTTCAACAAACATTATAGTAGCCCGCATCGTGTTTATTATAAGAGCAAATCTTGGATTGATAAAATTTCGTGGGTGTAAAACGAGGCCTTTACATCAAACATCACATTCCCTCGTCTTGATTAGCCTCGATGCCAAACTAAGATGATTCGTGTCGGTATTACTTTCTTCCAGAGTTCTGCTTTTATCTCTGCTTTTACATACAGTATTATCAACAAAGCAGTTTTACAGTCGATTTACAGCTACGCGTTGCGAGCGAAGCGAGGGCGCGAGCTCCAATCAGCGGCCGAGTTTCATGCAAAGAAGTTAATAGTTTCACGCAAACTCGGCCACTGATTGGAGCTCGCGCCCTCGCTTCGCTCGCAACGCGTAGCTGTAAACGTAGCATTATCTAATAGTAATTTATCTATTTTTGGGGGTTATTGTAGATCAAATTGAAGAGCCCCGATATATATCATACCATGTGTTATGACATTTTACTATACAAATTGTATAGCAAAATCTAATTATATAAGTTTATGAACTTATTGGTACTTGCAAATCCTGCTATATTTGTACTATACGGGTTCGAATCAGTGTACGCATTGTTTATGAACACAAAACACAAAATGCATTTTATAAAATAACGTCTCGGAAATTTATCCTTCTTCCAACAATCACATTTGTCTTCATTTCGCAGTGGCAGATAACCACGTTACGATTGCTTTACCATTAATTTACAACATAGAATGTTGGAAAACAAATTACCGGAATTAGATTTATTGGTTATTCTTATACGCCGAAAGCATCGCTTTGACAGCTTTTCCATTTCCCATGGCTCAGGCAAAAGTAAATCCTCATAAAATGGTTTGTATTCTGGTTTCCGTCAGTGTGACAAACGAACACAGACGTGATCACGACCGGGGACTATCAGGCCCATCTGACTGCTGCGTGACAGAGTGATCGCGATCCGCTATCTTATTGCAACAGCCTGATGTATACATGCGCAGCCATAGCGCTAGGATACACCTGTCTTTTATAGATTGGTCGTGCCCACAGAACGACACTTTCAATCTAAAGAAACGCAGCCACGCACACAAAATAAGGAGTTGGAATTTGACAAACAATACGTGAATATTATTTATTACGTGATTTTTTTATTCAACTCAGGATCACTGTGTCGTAAATTTATCAAAAGATTTTTTTCCCACTTTTATCGTACCGATAAATTTTAAAATCAACAAATTTGATTTTGTTACGTGTAACTCGTGAACGCCTAATATTTGTGTGTGGCACTGTAAAAATTATTATTCTATAAAAGCTGATAGGAAGAGACTCCCTTGTTAAACAATCCACGGATGTACATTTAAATTTAGTTTGTTTTATGGTTTGATGTTGTAAAAGTCATTCAATCTCGTACGGCGAACTTAGGACAAAGTATTGGTAAACGTCGTATGTTGAAACAACAACATGTTTCTATCAATATTGTAATCGGAATAGAACCTAGAGAAATAACCTTGGATGATGCCTTGAAGATGAAGATATGTCTTGTATTCACTATATGTTCGACGTAGCGAGTTAAGGTGAAAGTTCACCCGCTGATGAGTTGTGAAACACAAAATCCCAGGACTTGATTGCGTGTAACTTGTGACGTCAGAATAATAACACCCACTGGATTATCGCATCTAACTAGTGTGTAATCTTACATCTAACGTCTCTGGAAATTTGTTTGCCATCGATAAAAATCCGCAAGCCTACATTTCAACAACTGCAAGGAACGCAGTTGATTCTTCCGGGAGAGATTAAGTCGCAGGCCCATTACAGTAGCAGCCAATAAGTCACTGGTTCGTGAGGTCCAGGGTGTATTTTCGTAAAGCTCTATAAAACCATGTTAGAGGAGAGTAGGGAACCCTTGTGCCCTCATTTCACTTATCATACAAATAAGTATACAAGGAAATTACTTTATATACGTCATCTCCAGTTTCAATTAATTTCTGTCGTGCACGCTTAAAAAAATGGTTTCATCCCATTAAGAAGTGACGTAAGCAGAGCTGACAAATACTACGCAAGGTAGTGATATAATTACTTCAGTTGGTATTATAGAAGACCCTTGCTAGTGTGTTGCTGATGCCGACAAGGCACCTGTGATGCTTCTGATTGGCTCAGTCGTGATATTTACTTGACGAGACGCAGATTATTTTTCATCAACACAGACATCCCTGAGTTCAAACGTACACATAAGTCGATTTGAGGTTGAGTTCAGTGATGATTGGGAGTTTGAGATAATTTTCGAGCCTTTCAATGCTTTTGTTGGCAGGGCCGGATTGAGATATTCAACGCCCATATGCTTTTAAGGTGAAGAGCCCCCCCCTCCCCCCCCCTAATAAATGTCAACATAATATACAGAAGAAAATATTTTGAATTCATGTATAATCATATCAGCAAATTTGATAATTTTCATCCAATTGTATAATGACCTGCAAATTTCCGATTGTGTACGATGCTTGTTCGTAAAGATGAACATTTTCTTTTTTTGAGTTGTTTTAAAATAAATAAATAAATAAATTCACATTTAGAGTCTACCCACTCAGTAACTAAACTGATTATTCAGCTCAGTTGTTCATACGCGTGTAAATAATGTGTGGTCACATTGCTGATGAATTTCAGTACTCCTTCTTGTTCCATTGTAAAAATAAAATTATGTTTTACTTGTTTAAGAGGACAAATGATTTAAACAGATTCAATTCTAGAGGATTCTAGCGATTGAAACAATTTAAAAGCA